>JABTTQ020002868.1:0-517001 GCA_016081115.2 Rehmannia glutinosa
CCGACACTCGAATATGTACCCATGTCCGACACCCATATCCGAGTCCAAGCAACATAGGCTTGAACACACAACCTTTGAGGTACCTAAGAAAATGTGACGTACAACCCGTCTTGTTAACATTCAATCGATGGCCACAATGTATACATTGAGACTTCATTGACCCATCCGAGGAGTAATGCTTAACGTCATCCCATGCTTTGGATGTACGTTTTCTTTTCTTTGGGGCATATGGATTGTCTTGTTCTTCTTCGACTTCAATGATCTCAAGCGGATTGACATCCTTGCTTTCGTTTCTTCAGTCATATCATTTATAATGGGTCGAACTTCTTCTAAAACAGGATTTGTGCTTGACTCTTGCGCAATATAAAGTATTTGGAGTTGACATGTTCGAGTCCTGTACATTTGAAAGGCTGGTAAGAAATTGAATTACTCAAATAAATTATTTCATAAGTGGCAATTATGATTATATAGAAAATATGTCACAATAAGATGCAAAAATATTTTAGAAATGAGTATGTTCAATTTCTATGATTTCTTTTATACTTGTACTTGGAGAAGAACTCTTACGCAATTAATATTTTATACAACTTGATATTAAAATGTCTAATGCTCTGTTTCAATACTGTGTCCATTTACAAACATAAAAGTAAAATATTTCTTCTCAAACCGCAATGATCTCCACCAATCTAGAGCAAATCATTCACATAAACAAAATTGGATTAGTTATTCTTAAAAAGAACTTTTGCAAGTTTAACACAAGCCCAATAAAAATAAAATCTCGAGATAACTAAATTATTTTTTTTCACTTTATTGAATTAAAAAGAAAATAATCTGATCTTCCATTCCTTCTCCAATCCACATCAAAAAAACCGAAAAAAAAAATGGATTGTCTGTTTTACAGAAATAGTGTTTTCCCCTTGAACAAATTCCAAATTCAATAACCATCTAAATTAATAAGATAGCTCAAAACAAACACAACAAATAACCTAAGAAAAATGGGTCGAGAAAAAGAACACTTACAATGCGAAGAAGAAGAAACAACACCGAGCAACGCCTGTCACTTGTCGAGCAGCACCGAGCAGAACCGAGAAGTGCACTGTCACTTGTCGAGCAACACCGAGCAGAATCGAGCGCCGAGTAAAACCGAGCAACGCCTGTCACTTGTCGAGCAGTTTTTTGAACTAATAGAATCTTTGACAATAAAAATATACAAAGGAGTTGAATGAATCGACATTGACTTTTCCAAATTGTCAGCTATGTACAAATTAGAGTTGGGATTATTTTTCCTTTATAATCTCGGTCATTAAAAACTATCAATGTCACTTTTTTCTCCTTCTTGCTTATTTTTTGCAGTTTATTTAATTAATAGGCTCAATATTAAAAGGTAATAAATTTAAAAGATGAATCATGATTTCTGGATTATTAATTGTTATCTTTTAAATTTGTACAAAAGATGTCATATGGATAAACGTGAAGCAACTATGTGGAACTGAGAGAATGAGAAGTTGACAAATGTCCAAGATTAATGAGGTAATGACATGTGTCAACTTTATTTTTTTTTTAGTATATATGATTGATATTATATTTGTGTTGATGATACATTAATTTCTATTTATAGACTATATTAATATGTATTATGTTTTTAGTTTCATATGGTTTATTGGATAGTTATAAAATTTTGAAAATTTATATACTTATATTTTTAAGCATTTGTAATATGCTTATGATTTTAGGATAAATCTTGGTTGATGATACATTAATTACTAAGTCTAAATTTATAATTATTACTAGGTAAGTCTCGTGTGATACACGAATTTTGTTGGTTTGTTTAGACACTTCTTAGTTTCCCAAACTATTTTTTAATATTTTAATTTTTAACAAAATCTTATAATTTTGAAATATCCAAAACATGCACTTTTATAAATATACCTCATTATTATATATGTGCTTCTATAGACTATATTATTTTATATTATACTATTGAATTCGTTCGATTTTGGTTTTGTAGGTTTGATTAATATTTTTAATCTAAAAGATAACAATTAATCAAAAAATCAAGTATTCTATCTATAAAATCTATATTTTTTTGGTAAATTTTCTATTAATCCTAAAATATATCTATAAAACCTATTTTTTTGGTAAATCATAATTTATATCTATACGAAAGTATTATAATCTAAAAGTAAATAAATAATAAAAGAAATCAAAGTTTCTATCTATACAATTTTTTCATAAATAAAAAATTTCCATTACCAAAACTTTCTCTTTTGACAATCCTGTAACACACGGGTGTTTTTCTAGTCATTTCTTAAATGAAATATGCTATCCTATTCAAAAAAACACTTTTAATCACCTGTCAAAAAAAAAAACACATTTTTGCAATTAATGAACAAAGACAAACAAGGCCTAAAATGAATAAATAAATTTATTTGTCTATTATTTTTTTTTTTTTTTTTTTTTAAACAAAATGTCATACAATTAATCCTTAGATATTTTTCTTTGCAAGGAATAATATTATTTTACAATTTAAACGAGTTTGAACATAGATTCACGAGCCTATAAACGAGGATGCTCGCGAACTCAACTAAACAAGCCGATCTCGAACACAAGGCTCACGAGACTATAAACAAACATGTTCGCGAGCTTAATTAATGAATCGAGCTCGAACACAAATAACGAGCCTATAAACGAACACGTTTGTGAGTGATTCGCCAAATTAACGACTCGAACTCTGGAGCCAAAAAGCTCGTGAGCTCGTAAACGAACATGTTCGCGATGGTAGAGTTCGAATATAGGATCGCGAGCCGAACATGTTCGCAAATATTTGTGAGCTCGAGTTCGGCTCATTTAAAACTTCGAACTTGAATTTTAGGCTCGAGATCGGCAAGATGTCCAAGCGAACCGTTTATTGATCAATTCATATCGAATGATCTTGAACGAATATTTTGGATTATTGAATCGAAACCCGAATAGCTGGAAGGAGGCGCAAAGGAATATGGAGATAGTAAACGAGCTCGATTCATTTGCGAGCATTTCTACCCCGGAGAGAATCCCAAGCTAACAACTCTTGTAATAATCCTCAACTACTTGATGGATGATCCAGGCCCGTGATCCAGGATCCCGTGTCCCATTATAGTGTAATCGTAGCATGTGGGCCTTTATCCAACCCCAGGAAATTTGTTTATTTTGCATGAAAAAATAGGGGCCTTTTGGACATTTAGTATAGTTATCCGATGTAATCAACCCTATATACTAAAAGAAAAAACAAGTATGTCACATGTCATCACCTCAATACTTTAAGACACGTGACAACTCATCATTCTCCCAAGTTCACGTTGGCGACTTCACATTTATCAATGTGACAACCATAAAAGAGTTTTCATATTTCATATATAATCTAAAAGATAACAATTAATCAAAAAATCAAGTATTCTATCTATAAAATCTATAAGTCATCGGCCAGGAAGCCCATTTTTTTTTTTTTTTGGTAAATCAGTTTCTATTAATCCTAAAATCAAGGATTATATCTATAAAACCTATTTTTTTGGTAAATCATAATTTATATCTATACGGATACCAGTATTATAATCTAAAAGTAAATAAATAATAAAAAGAAATCAAAGTTTCTATCTATACAATTTTTTCATAAATAAAAAATTTCACGTTATCCAAAACTTTCTCTTTTGACAATCCCGTGTAACATAATCTTGAGATAACGGGTGTTTTTCTAGTCATTTCTTAAATGAAATATGCTATCCTATTCAAAAAACACTTTTAATCACTGTCAGAAAAAAAAAAAAAAAACACATTCAATCAAAGCAATTTCACAAACCCTATGAACAAAGACAAACAAGGCCTAAAATGAATAAATAAATTTATTTGTGCTATTAATTTTAAACTGAAAACCTGTGTTTCTTACGCATTAGACTTTGTAATTATCATCTCATTACATTTATACAATGAGTTCGTCATCGCCCAATCTAATCCATTACCAAGCTCACGATAAAACAAGTTCATAACATTATTTTTGTTAATGATTTAAAAAAAACATTATTTTGTTAATATTTTTATGATAATAATGGATATCATTATTAATAATGATATATAGACAGATAATAACATAAATATTTCTAATTTGTTACATTCTTTAACTTTAGAAAAAGTAATTATTTAGTGTTTGTTTGGGAAGGTGATCATGCAAAAAAAGTGTTATGGAAAAGTCCATTTAGAAAATGAACTTATCTATAATGGACATTTTCAAAAGCAACAAAGAAGATGTCACTCTCACTTCTCAAAAGAAAAGACTTTTTGGAGGAGTGATCAAAACCTTATCCAAAAGTTCATTCCAAAATAACCACCAAACATGAAAATTTATTGAAATGGACTATTAATTTTAAAGATCCAAAAGTCCATTTCATTTATAAAAGTTCGTGCTCAAGTTCAATATTTTGTCAAACTTGTCATTATTTTGTTAATATTTTTATGATTAATGGATATCATTATGTCCGTATTGAACAATACTAATTTTTTTTTAGAAAACGTAATTATTTAGTGGTGGCATTTAGAAAATCAAAAGTTTATTTTTGTCAAACTTTTCTTAGACGTTTTTCAAAAGTTCATTCCACCCCAAAAATTGTTAATCACATCCACCTTCATATAATTTCAAAAATGCCATTAGTTTAAAAGACTATGATACCCTTACTTAAATAAATAAATTTCTAATACACTTCATCTTCCCCATACTCACCCACATTTCTTGTAAAAAAGTCAATTTATTTTTTGTAAACCCTAGATTTTCAAAAAACTCACATTTTTGCAAATATGAACAACAAAAAATTAATTTTGTCGAATAATATAAGTATATCCTTAATTTGCAACTTAAAAGTGTATTAGTTTTTCATTTTCTGATTGAAAATTTTGTTGAATAACAAAAGTGCGACACTTGGCACAATCATAATTACTTTTCGATCGTGCCACTTGGCACAATGCACGCATCGATCGAAGTTACTTTTCGATCATGCCTTGTGGTACGATCGAGTATACAATCGTGCCACTCATCGTGTCATCCATCGTCTTCTTCCCCAAGCTCCGACAAAAACCGGAAAAAACAAAAGTTAGTAACTCTAGAATTCAAACCAAATACAATTACCCAACATTTATACCCTACAATTATCCAAACTAATCCAACTATAAATGCGAAATTAAAGTAAGATATTAATTTTAAAATTAAAATAAAATAAAAATCATGTCATCCAAAAGATATTACATCTTCTTTCGTTGCCGGAACAAAGAAGCTCCGCTCCTTGGATTTATCATTTTAAGTGTATTTGGAAGGAAAAATAGGAAACGGTAAAATTAAAAAAAAATGGGGGATGTATTTAACAATTGGAGCATATTTAAAAAAATGGGGTGATAAAAAAGGTGCCACTAGCGCCACCCTTTTCCGTATAGATTTCTTTTACGAGTTGTCTAAATATATTTGCAGAAAAACTTCGCGCCCGTCCATGGCCGCCCACCAAATTTTAGAATTTGAAATATCCTCTCAGTTCAAATTCTGAATTATTTCGATCCCTTCATACAAACGTATTTGCCTATGATTTTTGCGCATTCAATTTACTCAGGGAAGGGGCAAAATTAGGGCTCATTATTTTCTCACCGTTCTACCAGAATGGCTGCCACTCCTGACTTCTCTCAACTCGACGTCTCAGAGCATGTGGGTTTGCGATTTCCTATACTGTTACTTATATGTGTTAAAAATCCATTTCATTGTGTACAAGTATATGAGTATGTATATTTTTGTGTCACAGGAAAAGGATAAATTGGTTGGGGAAGTGATCCGCTACATCCTGTTCAAAACTGAGCAAAATGGAGGTTGTCCCATAAAAAGAGAAGATTTGACTCAGTTGATTACAGGTAAAGGCTATAGGCAGAGGAATTTGCCCGCCTTTGTAATCAATGAGGCTAAATCCAAACTCTCCTCGATTTTTGGCTATGAAATGAGAGAGCTTCAGAGGTCTCGGCCTTCTGTTAATCATGGCCGTGCATCACAACAGTGTGAGTTTTATTTATTTATTTTTATTTTTGCTTTGTTTAATCAAAGAGTGTTAATGGGCAAGCATGTTGCTGGACAGTGAGAATGCAACTAAATGTTTTGTCATGTTGTTTATGTGTTTGATTATTTATAATGTGTTTGCCTGGTCTTGAATTTGTAAGGATTAAAAATGTCAACTTTGGGCTTAATTTAAGGGAGCCAGATATTTAAAGTTTTTTGTTGTAAGAGTTTCCTACTTGAAGTGTTGCTATGCTGTGTGACCTTTCTCTAAAGGGATAGAACTGTTTGTATTGTTTGGAGGGAGGTGAGAACCAATAAAAAATGGGGGAGTAGTAATGGTATCAAGTATCGACAACTATTGTCATGGCTGGACGAAAATATAACGTTTCTAGTTTCCACAGGACCATATAAAGAAGTGGTTTTTCTTCTAGGAAGCATGATAAGGCAATTTACGTCATCATGGGTACCTGCTTAAGACAGTGTTAAAGGTCTGTTGTATTTTGAATTTCCTGAGGGAAAGCATAAACATAAGAAAAATGAGTTCATGTGATTTGCCATCACTTTTTTTTGTCATCGAATATCTATTTTTTTCCCCCAAGAGTACGTACTGCTTTTACATCCATTCTTGTTTTAATTGATTTACGAAAGTTCAAAATTTCCTATCTGGGGGATTTTCATATAAAATACTGTTATCGTCAGTGGTTTAATTGTCTGCCTTCTTGCAACTTACTGTGAGTTGTTAAATGGGCCATAAGTCTTGTCAAAGAAATACAAGCATGTACATGGATGCTTAAAGTTGCATCTATTTTATTTAAATTGAGTTTATGTTGTTAAAAGTAGCTAGTCATCAGAGACTACTGGTCACCATGATCGCCATTAAGAGCATCACAATATACTTTCAGTAATTGGTAGATAGACTGATTCTTTTTAGTTTTCTTGTTGCAGCTTTTGGTGATGCAAAGTCATATATAATCATACCGGCTGATGTCTACTCAAAATTTGTGGAGGATAAAAGTTCGTCACACATGACAGGTTTAACTTTTGTTGTTGTTGGGATTATTCATCTATGTGGAGGCAAAGTTACAGAAGGTATGCTTGTATATTAGTATGACAGTCATGCTTAATAGTTCATATATCCTTCTATAATTTTGCCTAACATATAAAAATATTATGTTGTTCCAAATTATTGAAGAAAACCTTTGGCATCACCTTAAGCGTTTGGGATTGCATGAAAACGAGGAAAACCATCCAAATTTTGCAAACACCAAACTGGCATTAGAAGCACTTGTCCAGCAAAGGTGATTGTTGGTATATTCATACAGATCACTTGGTTTGGCTTTAATATCTGGTCTAAGCTTTATGTTTCACAGATATTTGCAGAAAGAAAAAGTTAATGTCCCTGAAGGCAACATAGTTTATTATGAGCTTGCTGAGAGAGCTCTAGATGCAGCAGTTAATGACAGAATCAAAGAATACATAACTCAGGTGTTGTTCCTATTTTTTTCTTACTCTGTTGGGTGTCTATTGGATCTCCTTTTTCTATAGTATTTAAGACTGCATAGATGGATATTTTCGTTATATCATCAAGTGACAAAGATGCAATTTTGAGGTCATACAGAGAAATTGAATAAATATTTAAGTGACTATTAAAATCTAGAATGCATAATTTACGCGACAACTCGTACACAACGAGTTTTTTATTATACTGCACTTGCATTATTGGTAATTGCCTCTATACTCATATTTAGGACATGGGATAAATAGCAAATGAGTCTCTCTTGATATTTGCTGTTCGGTTATGCTTGGTTCTTAATGGTTGTCATATTGGCTGTTGACATAAATGAACTAATATACACAGGCTTTACTAACAAATTGTATTTTTTCCTGGCAGATTGTGCAAAAAGATGTCGTCTCATTGGAGGCTGATTAAACATATTCCTCAACTTGCTTTTGTACAAGTAAACGTACAAAAAACCGATCTTTTGCTTATATTCTCGAACTGTTTCAGAGTTGCTCTGCGTAATTTTTGAGGGTGATGGAATGTCGTTCGAACTTTTGAATGCTCAATAGTTGAGCTTTAACGTTCTCTTATCAATGCGGAGGCATTGGAAACATATTTGCGACAGTCCTATCAAAAGTAATATTATTGACAACCACATGGTTCAAAATTTTATAATATACTTTAGTAATATTTACAAACCCCACAAGGTTTGGGCTAATTACATTTGAACCCAGAGGTTTTTGATAATTACAAAAATTCCACTTGAGATTTAATTTGATCTTAAATTTAAGGAAGTAAATGTAACATTTCTATGAAAGCCATGAGGGTTTTTGAATTTTTTTTTTTTTTTGTTTACGAAGGGTGAAAATTAGCCCAAATCTCAGTTTTTTTTTGGGTAATGATCCCTGTACGTTATTCGCAAATTCATGCAAAATAATGAACATATGCGCCAGGACAAGGTATTACAATAATCACATGATCAGAGAATCTTATTTACATACATAATACATAAACTGTCTGCTTTCGAAAAAATAGGATGTCAGATATCCAACAACCTACATACAATACCATTACAAAGGGTACAAAATGAGAAGAAAAGTTCTCCCTTTCCCCAAGTACGGTAAAATAGTGCGGGCATGATCTTTTATTGTTAACATTTTTTTTTTTTGATAGAATTTTTTATCGTTAATTTTATTATGTAATTTATTGTATTGTATTAAATTGTGGTAATGTGTATATTTTATGAATTTAAGGCACCAAATTTTTCAATCAAAACTGTGTCAATTCTTCCGGCTTATTTGTTGGTAGGTCTAGATCAGGCTCAAAAGGTGAGAGAGGAGAAAAGTATTGATCAACCATGTCTTGAGATACATGCTCCAAACTTGGAGGATCCCACTGCAATTTTCAAAAACATCAAAACTGCATAGAGATACACCAAAATGGAAAAATACACACGGTCTGAAATTGTAGTTTACCTTAGGTGCAAAATCTTTATCCACTAGCTTTGCTCGGACACCCTAACAAGGGAATATAGAAGTTCATTTCTTGACCAAAAAAAGGACTAATTACAAAAATACCCTGAAGTTCAGTGTAATTATAAAAAAGCCGAAACATCTTCAAAATTTAAAAAAATCCCTTGATATTTGATTCTATTTTACAAGTTGCACCTATTTCAGGTGTTTGTAATACCTTAAAGATAGATTTATAATTTCAGACAACATTACCTCAAAGAAATCACCAGTTATTTGCCTGGAAATTGCTTGTACTGTCATTCTATACTCTCGAACAAGACACTGCTCAAGAGATTGAAACCTTCCTTCTCGTATCTGTTATCGCGCATCGTTGCAGCTCAGAACGAAAGGAAAAAAATGAACGAACAGAAGAACATTAGCAGAAAAACAGAGTAAATGTTTGAAGCACTTACAGATCTTAAGGCAACCTTCAAGCTCAATGGTGCAGCTTCTTTAAGCTTGTTCAGAGTTGATACACACCATGCATCTTTTGTTTTGGCAACCTCACTTTCCTGGCAAAGTTTATAGCTTAAAAAATAGTTGGAATTTAATAATATATTGAGATATGAAATGGAAATAATGACTATGTGCTTACCAAAGATTGGATAATTTCTTCAACTGTGTCATGGCTGAAACATTTGTCAACTGTTTCAATCCTATCAAAAAAAAAAAAAAAAAAAGAAAAAGAGCATGACACAATAAATAATCAACTTGGATTATCACCAAAAACAGGAAAACCATGTTGCAGAGCATCAAGTGTGAAGCCCCGATCTTTCCGAACATATAATTGATTCTTATTGTCGTCTATGTTTTTGATCGACTATTTTACCGCGTCACATTGACGGGTAATTATCATTAATATATATTTTGTATTTTATTTCATTTTATTTAATTACTTATGATCATGATCATCATTACTTCTATTTCACATTTATGATCACTTGATTGATTATTACTATTTTTGTATTTATTAGTCACCTTAGAATTTTAAGAGACTATTTATTTTAGAGACTTTTACTTTATAGAATTAAGATTTTGATTTGAGACTTATAAGTGATCAAGGAGATCACTAATTATTTTGGAGATTGATATATTTCATCTATTATCATCAAATTTGGGACAAAAAAAAAATATGGAATTACCAAATTACCCCTATAGTGGACGGCATTGGTGATGAATTTTGGTGTAGAAATACCACCCAACTCTTGTACATGTACACCTTATGTAGTCATCTTGTGTATAATTATACCATTAATTCAAACATTATACACATCATCTTATACATCAATTCTTTAATACTATTTTCCCAACATCCCTTCTCTTCCCATACCTTGCCCATTCCTTTGACCACCCTTTTTGTCTCCATGCAAGAGACAATTTGCAAGACACAAAATTAATCAAAAATTCCCTCCCCTCTAGCAATGTGGACGGCCACATGAAGAAAAATGAACAAATTTGTTCATTTTTCATCCAACACCTTCATCTCTCAAGCCTTTTCTCCAACTTCTCTCTAACATCTCTAAAAATCATTCACATCTTCAAATCTTCAAACACAAAATCATTCACATCTTCAAACCTTCAAACACCAACTCTTCACATCTTCAAATCTTCAAACATAAGTTCTTCATATCTTCAAGTACCACTTCTTCACATCTTCAAATATTCAAACACAAGTCCTTCACATCTTCAAACCCATCTTCATTTCTTCAAGAACATCTTCTTCCTAACATCAAACATACTTTTTTTCTTCAAACATCTAAACCAAAACAAACAATCTTTCCACTTAAACACCAAAAATTCGAACACCCCTATCTCAAGGTAAGAAATTTCACTCCTCAATTCAACTTAAAATCTTACTACTCATCACCTTCTCTTTTTAATATAAGTTTGAATTTTGATTTTGAGGTACTTAGAAGACCACTTGAAGACATGCATGCATGATGGCCTAATTAGAAGACTTGAAGAATAACTAGTAGAGAAATTTGGACTACAACGTAAGAATTGGACACTAGAGCCATTCTTTCTTCTTCTCCCCCTATTTTTTTTTCAAATTTTAACACCCTTTTTTCATTTTTGAGAAATAGGGGCTGACCTTAGGTGATTTTGGAGTTGAACCAAAAATTCCAAATTTGAAGCTTCAACTAGTCTCCAATCACCTACTACACAAGGTAAAGTGTAGTCTTTTCAATTTCCTTATCTCCTTCTTTTTCTCCTTAATTTTTCTCTCATTTTTCTAACTCCAAAATTTTGATATTTCTTGACATAGAGGCTGACCTAAGTAACCTCATCCAAAGTTGTGAAATTTATCCTTTTATTTCACAACTTTCCAATTTAAGGTGGGTGGAAAAATACTTTCCAACTTCTAGGTGTTTTTATTAAAATGCATGTAGAATTTTGATCATGAGCCCTTGAGATATATAATCTATGTATTGCATGTCAATTTTATGTATCAAATCATAAAAATTCTCAAGAGTTGCTCAAAATTGCTAATTATTGAACTTTAGGTGCATGCATGTACAATTTAATGTTCTATTTGATGAATTATTGTATGATTTGGACATGCATGTGTATGACTTATAACCTAGACAAGTCGAGCATAATTGATTAAATTTCAATTTTGGACTTAAAAATGCAAAAATGGAAAGTTGGTGGACTAAATTGCAAGAAAATAAAATTTAAAGGACCCTTCTGCAAATTTCGAATTTTGGGACTGTACTCATGTTCAAAAATGACTTTTGGACATTTTAATAAAGTTTTAAGAGTTTTAAGATAAATAAAATCAACCTTTAAAAGCCCAAGGACTAGATTGTAAAATTTTAGAAGTTTGAGGGCTACTTTGCAATTTTGAAACTCAAAATTTGATATTTTCACTCTTAAGGACTGGAAATGACATATTTTAAATGTATTCCAAAAATCCAAGTGTTTAGAGCTTGGAAGTTAATTTTACTAAAATTGAGGGACTAAAGTGTAAATGACCAAAATGAAATTTCAGGACTTATGCAGCCATGCACTGGAAATACTAATTTAACTATAACATAATTATATTATGGACCCAAGGTTCAAATTTCATGACAATTGGACCCCTAAAAGCCTTAAAGGCAATTATTTCAAAATGGGACAAAAATGAGATTTTCAAAAGTTAAAGGACCTACACTTATTTATTTTTAAAACTGCTTTTGTCCCAATATCCCACTAACCTTAGTGACATTTTCCAACTGGAATCACATTAAAAGCCCTTCCGGTTTGTGAGTTCCAATTATTTTAAACTTAACGCCCGAAATGACAATTTTAACAAATTTGGGGCTAATGTGAGAATTTTATAAAAACTCGACCTCAAAACTTTAAAAACCTGAATCTATGGACAATTTGGAGAATTTAGGAATTGACCTCATAATTTTTCAAGGTCGGGATATTTATTTATTCAATTTTTAACCCCAAAAGTTTTGGTTTTTACAAAATGGGGCTAAATTGTAATTTTTCTTTTATAAAGAACCTAACTCAAATTATTTTCTCTTTTACTAAAATATCCTGGACCCTCTCGACTTGGAGATTTAATTAAAGTATTTTATTTTCTCAAAAACCTTGACTTATCGGACCGATTCGACCGATTAATACCCGATCGCGGGCGACTTCCTCGTCTTGCGGTTTTGAATCTATAACGGGACTTATGTTCCACCTAATCTTTCAAGATATCAAAGATTGCTTATCCTTCCGATAATCATCTTCATCCAAATAACTCCACCAACGCCATATTGCTACTCATGAATTTTCAAAAATTTTCTGAATCTTTCTGAATCAATAATACTCATTATCGGTTGTTGCTGTCTTGTATTTACTTTCATGCTCGAGTCAACTTGGTGTGTCAAGCTCACGATCGAGAATGGATACATCGGGGATGGGCAAGGCGGCTCATTTGCTATTCCACTCTTAAGCCCCATCGTCCTAATCCCGCCCGAGGGACGGAGTGTCAAGGGAAGCGGGTCGTAGTACTTGAGGTATAATCATGATTATGACAAATCCGAGCCTTGCAAGCTCCACTTTGTGGATTTTGTCTTTGCTACGGAGCGATAAGGTGTGGTCTTGGACCATCTTCCCGGGGAGTTACAAGGAAGAACGAAGGAATCATTGCCGATCGATCCACACGATTAGGAGTTATCGGACCATTTGGTTGGCGCTACAAACCGCACGCAACCGCTTACTTGTTTTTGTATTGGTTGGCGCTACAAACGCAACCATTATTTGTCTTGCATGGGATTGGCGTTACATTAAAACGCAATTCTACTGTCTTTACTGAATCACATAGTGCTGTGTGACCACGAATCTGTTTTCTTGAATCGTATAAGTATATTACTTAAATATATTTATCACGACGCTTGTGGATGTGTGTGAATTCATGCATCATACTCACGCGCGTTTTCATATAACTATTTTCTCGCATTAACTATACATCGCCACACTTGCACACGATCACCCCATCCATTGAGATTTTGTCTCATCCCCTTTGCTTTTTCTAACCTTTAGATGAGGACTTCGTTGAAGATGTTGAATCGACTACGGATTGAGCCCCTTGTACTCCGCTTTTGGATTTACTATCTTTTGTTGTTGATGTCATTTGGACTTGTTACTATTATTTCTTGTTGGACTTACTACTTCTTGTTGTTGTTGTTGGACTCTTTTCTTGTGTTTGTTGTTGGACTCTTGTATTTCTTTCATTCCGGTTTTAATGGCGAAGGGCGTAGGACCCTTTGACTTTTAAGTTGTTATCTTTAGATCATATTGGGGATGTAATTTGGATTATGGATATTGTAGATGTAAGTTATAACGTGTATCTTTATTTCATTTTGCTATTTAGACTATGTTCCATTGGGTTTTGATGATACTCGTCTAGAATGTTTGGTTTACTTGTATTTAAGTTGTGTATCGTCATCGCGTCCCGTTTGGGCGTGACGATTAAGTGGTATCGAGCTCGGCTAGTAAGATGGAACTTACACCGAGCGACCCAGGATAGGACCCACCGATGCGTGTTTTGGGTAATCTGACTGACGACCAATTAAGTGTGAAATCGATTTCAAATTGGCATAGAACCGTCTTATTGATGTTTAAACTAAGTTAGAAAGCATATTTGGAGATTCCATAGTCATACTTGTCTTGACTTAGTTGATTCTTGATCGATTTCCTTTATTCATTCTTTCCTTATTCCCTCTTTATCTTTTCTTTGCCTTTGGTGATCCACCTTAGTTTTGTTTGGTCGAGGATGGAGCCAGCCGCCTTCTTGGTGGGGCGTTTATTCGCCCCGTCGAACGGGAGTACTACAGGGCACTCGCGACTCACCGCACCGGAGAGCATTCGAGCGACCTCGAGCTATCCAGGAGCGCCCGGAGAGAGGGGACTTGACACGGCGCTTGGCGAGGAGTCAAGATGAAAAGAGCGAGTGACCATTATCATTAGGGACCGCGACAACACCATACGGGCGCGTGAGGATCGGATACAAATTATCCATGATCGTCTGGATAACGTGCGAGAGAAAATGAAGAGAGCAAGTGACGGACGCGAGAAATGGGAGATTGACGCCCGTCTATCTATCTCGCGACCGTTGAGCGCTTGGAGAGACCCTCATCAAGCATATGAGCAGTGATAGAGGACCTTACACAAGCCCTAGCACGGAGAGAGACGCTGCTGGCGGCGGCTAATGCACAACCATTGCCACCACCCGAGGTGGAGCCCGTACCAACGCCTGAAGAGGACCTTGAGGAGGACTCAGGAGGATCTGAGGAGGATCGTCGAGGTCGGAGAGCCCGAGGCACTTGAGGCCGCTCCACTTGATGATGCACAAGGATTCGGCGGTGGTTGGACCGTTGATTGACCGAGGTCAAGGCGCCACCTCGGCCCGACCAGGTCCCGATTATGGACATAGTCTGCGAGTGAGCGGTGATGGCGATCTCAGCGATTAGTTAGCTTGATTGCGATTGTACTTTCGTTGTTGTAGACGCTTATTCCATTATGTTGTACCTTACTTTCTATTGTATTAGATTGATTTGTATTTTGGTTACGATGTATCTTTAACTCGGTGTTACTATTGTTGTACTATGGGTGTATTCAAGTTTTACATTAATGGATATGCCTTTTCTATTTATTGATGTCTTGTATTTTGTTGTTACTTTCCCCACGATATAACTTGCTTTACGCAAATAATTATGGTATTCATTTACTCGTGGATCACAACTAACACTTCAAGATACTGAGAATGGATGAACATTGTGGACGTGGGAGACTTGCGCGTTCCGAGGGAATGACGATGTACCAGGGGACCGGGTACCCTCCTGAATTACCACCACCTCATCCACTCTGCAGGAGACAACTTGACTGCGCAGGCCCCGCAACAAAAATCTTGGTTTTCATGAGGCAACAAGCGAGCCTCAACACCGTGCCCCGAACCCGCCGGAGAGGCGAACGATCGCACGTTGGAGCGATTTCTACGGTTCAACCCACCGGCTTTCTTAGGAGAGCTAGATGATTTAAAGCGAGAAGAATGGATAGAGAAATTGGAGAATATCTTCAATGCTCTCCAATATTGGATGAGCGAGAAAGTCACACTCGCCGTATTTAAATGGAATCGGCTACTAGAGACCCAGTGAAGAAGCGGTTGAAAGAAGGTGGGAACGGGGACCGGGTAGCCAAAACATGGGAAAATTTCTTGGCCGAGTTCAATGAGCAGTACATTCCACAAGGTTGTGAAAGAGGCACGGGATGAATTCCATAGATTGAGGCGGGGAACATGTCCGTAGCTCGATGAGTCGATTTCATCGATTGTCCAAGTATGCTTTGGGGACAATCGATCAAGAGGATAAACTTTTCAAGTTCACTCGAGGATTGAAAGCGGAACTTCAAAAACAACCGTTGATTGTTGAATCGACAACCTACTCGGCCGTGGTAAAGCGACTCTCCGCATTAGTCGGGGATCAATCGTATTGGATGATTCAACAGAGTAGGCCATTGAACAGATCTTAAGAGGACAAGCTGTGGGACAATTATCTAAACCTTTGCTAAGTTTCGAAGGACCGATTAATAAGATAGATAAGAGAAAAGGACCGATCAAGGAAAGCTAGGGTCAAGTGTGTGCACATTGCGAAATCGGGACATACGCCAATTTGTTGGCGTAAACAAGGAAGGTGTTTGTCTTTGTGGTAATAATCAACACCGGTGAAAGATTGCTCAAGTACGATGGCCAAGACCAAACAGGCAAACCGCAGTAAAACCGAAATGGCAGGGTAATCGGGCAAGGATGCCCGCTTGAGCATTTGCACTAGCGGACGGGAGGCTCGGAGGCAACATACGTGGTGGAAGGTACGCTTCTAGTATCTAACCACTACGCTAAAATATTATTCGACCCTGGATCAACGCATTCATTTGTTGCACCGCATTTTGTACACAAACCGCATGCATGCATGGAACATATGCCTATATGTCTAGAAGTGTCAACTCTATGGGCGCAAGTCGGAAATGATATTATCTATAATGCATGTGAAGTTAAGATTGATGAGATAAATTTTCTGCCGATTTGATCTTATTACCTATATCCGAATACGATGTGATATTGGGAATGAATCGCGGTTGTCGCACACCATGCACAAATGGACTGCCATAACAAGTCCATTAAGCTATGTGAACCCGGAAAGCCCAAAGTGGAAATTTCGGGAAGGGCACGAGTTAAGATTGCCCCGATCATTTCAAAGAATGAAAGCAAGGAAGGCGATCACTAGAGGGGCTCAAGGGTACTTGGCGTTTGTAATTAACAAACCCAAGGTTGAGACACAAATTAACCAAGTACCTATAGTATCGAATACACAGATGTATTTCCACAAGAACTCACCACTTTGTCCCCCGGATAGGGAAGTCGAGTTCACCATCGAGGTGTTACCAGGAACCGCCCGATTGCCGAACACCGTATAGAATAGCTCCTCTTAGGTTGCAAGAGTTGAAAACGCAATTACGAAATTGATGGATGTGGGATTTATCCGACCGAAGCACGTCTCAGTGGGGAGCACCTATCTTGCCGTTTGTCAAAAAGAAAGATGGCACATTAAGCGTGTATAGATTATCGTGGTCTTAATAGCGTGACCATCAAGAACAAATATCCCCTCCCGAGGATAGACGAACTGTTTGATCAACTCAAGGAGCGACATTGTACTCGAAGATTGATTTACAACAAGGATATTACCAATCGAAGATCCGCGAAGAAGACATTTTCAAAAGCGCATTTCAAACCCGATATGGACACTACGAGTTTGTAGTGATGCCTTTCGGTCCGACAAATGCACCGGCAACATTTATGGACTCGATGCATCGAGTCTTTCAAACTTATTTGGATCAATTCGTAGTGATATTCATTGATGACATACTCGTATACTCTAAGTTTAGAGAAGAGCATGAACGTCATCCGAAAATCATTTTGGAGACACTACGAGCACAAGTGTATGCCAAATTCAGCAAGTGCGAATTTTGGCTAAGTGAAGTCGCGTTCTTGGGACATATAGTATCCGGCAAGACCTTTGGGATCGCCGTAGATCCTTCGAAGGTACAGAAAGGTGGTTGAATGGAAACAACCCGAGTCAGAACGGAGATCGGGAGTTTCTTAGGACTATTTTTGGATATTATCGAAGATTTATCCAGGACTTCTCCAAGATAGCCGGACCGCTCACTCGACTAACCTGGAAACAAGTCAAGTTTGAGTGGAATGACAAGTGTGAGGCAAGTTTCAAGAGTCAAGAAACGACTTACTACTGACTCGGTCTTAGCCCTTCCAAAGGGAACAAAAACTTCATCGTCTCTGGTGACACATCAAAGGAAGGACTAGGAACGATGACTCATGCGGGAAGGAAAAGTCATCACTTATGCATCACAAAAGCTCAAGCCGTATGAAGCCAATTATCCAACGCATGACTTGGAATTGGCGGCGATAGTGTTCGCGTTAAAGAAATGGAGACACTATCTCTACGGAGAAACCTTCATGGTTTTCACGGATCATAAGAGCTTGAAGTATATATTCTCCCGAGAAAGATCTCAATCTGAGGCAACGAAGATGGATGGAGTTGATTGAGGACTATCACTTTGATATTCAATACCATCCCGGGAAAGCTAACGTAGTAGCCGACGCCGACGCGAAAAAGGCGAGCTTAGCTTACTTATGATTCGAGAGTGGGAATCATTAGAAGAGTGAGCAATTGGAATCGACGAGGACCAATACTCGGATTTCATGTGCTAACATTTCGGTTAAACCCGATCTTTTGAATGAGATCAAAGAAGCACAAGGAAAGATACACATCTTCAAAAATGAAGGAGAAGATACTTAAAGGAGAGAGATCGGAATTCTCGGTACACGAAGATGGGGTTATCGATTCGGAATCGAGTGTGTGTCCGAATGACGAGCGATTAAGAATAAAATCTAGCAGAGGCACACCGATCAAAATACACTATACATCCTGGAGGAAACAAGATGTATAAGGATTTAAAACGGAGTTATTGGTGGGTAAACACGAAGAACCAGGTAGCGAGTTCGTTCCGAGATGTGTAACTTGTCAACGAGTGAAAGCGAGAACACCAATGACCATCCGGTTTACTACAACCGTTGAGAATTCGCGAGTGGAAATGGGAACACATAACGATGGACTTCGTGACGGATCTACCAAGGACGAGAGGAGGCCATGATGCTATTTGGGTAGTTGTAGACCGACTCACGAAATCGCACTTTTTACCCATCAAGAAAAGCGATAGCTTGCAAAAACTTGCACATGCATTTATATCAGAAATCATTCGATTTGCATGGAGTACCGTCGACATAGTATCCGATAGAGACCCGAGGTTTGTCTCCAGATTTTGGAAGTGCTTGCACGAGGAATTGGGTACCTCGCTAAGTTTCAAAGACAACAAAGACATCCACAAACCGATGGACGATCTGGCGAACAATTCAAACCATTGAAGATATCTTTGCGAGCCTGCACATTGGATTTTCAAGGAAGTTGGGATTCGCACTTACCATTAGCCGAGTTCGCCTACAATATGATTATCGGCCACGATTGGGATGGCACCCTACGAGGCCTTATATTTTGTATTTTATTTCATTTTATTTAATTACTTATGATCATGATCATCATTACTTCTATTTCACATTTATGATCACTTGATTGATCATTATTACTATTTTTGTATTTATTAGTCACCTTAGAATTTTAAGAGACTATTTATTTTAGAGACTTTTACTTTATAGAATTAAGATTTTGATTTAGATTAAGTGATCATGAGACTTATAAGTGATCAAGGAGATCACTAATTATTTTGGAGATTGATATATTTCATCTATTATCATCAAATTTAGGACAAAAAAAAAAATGGAATTACCAAATTACCCCTATAGTGGACGACATTGGTGATGAATTTTGGTGTAGAAATACCACCAAACTCTTGTACATGTACACCTTATGTAGTCATCTTGTGTATAATTATACCATTAATTCAAAAATTATACACATCATCTTATACATCAATTCTTTACTATTTTTCCCAACATCCATTCTCTTCCCATACCTTGCCCATACCTTTGACCACCCTTTTGTCTCCATGCAAGAGACAATTTGCAAGACACAAAATTAATCAAAAATTCCCTCCCCTCTAACAATGTGGACGGCCACATGAAGAAAAATGAACAAATTTGTTCATTTTTCATCCAACACCTTCATCTCTCAAGCCTTTTCTCCAACTTCTCTCTAACATCTCTCTAAAAATCATTCACATCTTCAAATCTTCAAACACAAAATCATTCACATCTTCAAACCTTCAAACACCAACTCACCACATCTTCAAATCTTCAAACATAAGTTCTTCATATCTTCAAGTACCACTTCTTCACATCTTAAAATATTCAAACACAAGTCCTTCACATTTTCAAACCCGTCTTCATATCTTCAAGAACATCTTCTTCCTAACATCAAACATACTTTCTTTCTTCAAACATCTAAACCAAAACAAACAATCTTTGCACTTAAACACCAAAAAGTCGAACACCCCTATCTCAAGGTAAGAAATTTCACTCCTCAATTCAACTTAAAATCTTACTACTCATCACCTTCTCTTTTTAATATAAGTTTGAATTTTGTATTTTGAGGTACTTAGAAGACCACTTGAAGACATGCATGCATGGTGGCCTAATTAGAAGACTTGAAGAATAACTAGTAGAGAAATTTGGACTACAAGGTTAATTGGACACTAGAGTCTTTCTTTCTTATTCTCCTATTTTTTTTTCAAATTTTAACACCCCTTTTTCATTTTTGAGAAATAGGGGCTGACCTTAGGTGATTTTGGAGTTGAACCAAAAATTCCAAATTTGAAGCTTCAACTAGTCTCCAATCACCTACTACACAAGGTAAAGTGTAGTCTTTTCAATTTCCTTATCTCCTTCTTTTTCTCCTTAATTTTTCTCTCATTTTTCTAACTCCAAAATTTTGATATTTCTTGACATAGGGGCTGACCTAAGTAACCTCATCCAAAGTTGTGAAATTTATCCTTTTATTTCATAACTTTTCAATTTAAGGTGGGTGGAAAAATACTTTCCAACTTCTAGGTGTTTTTATTAAAATGCATGTAGAATTTTGATCATGAGCCCTTGAGATATATAATCTATGTATTGCATGTAAATTTTATGTATCAAATCATGAAAATTCTCAAGAGTTGCTCAAAATTGCTAATTATTGAACTTTAGGTGCATGCATGTACAATTTAATGTTCTATTTGATGAATTCTTGTATGATTTGGACATGCATGTGTATGATCTTTGAAATCCATGTTTTGGATGACTTATAACCTGGACAAGTCGAGCATAATTGATTAAATTTCAATTTTGGACTTAAAAATGCAAAAATGGAAAGTTGGTGGACTAAATTGCAAGAAAATAAAATTTAAAGGACCCCTCTCTGCAAATTTCAAATTTTGGGACTGTACTCAGGTTCAAAAATGACTTTTGGACATTTTAATAAAGTTTTAAGAGTTTTAAGATAAATAAAATCAACCTTTAAAAGCCCAAGGACTAGATTGTAAAATTTTAGAAGTTTGAGGGCTACTTTGCAATTTTGAAACTGTACCAGACCTTACTTTCAAAATTTGAAATTTTCACTCTTAAGGACTGGAAATGACATATTTAAAATGTATTCCAAAAATCAAAGTGTTTAGAGCTTGCAAATTAATTTTACTAAAATTGAGGGAATAAAGTGTAAAAGACTAAACTTGAGGACCCAAATGAAATTTCAGGACTTATGCAGCCCATGCACCTGGAAATACTAAACTATAACATAATTATATATGGACCCAAGGTTCAAATTTCATGACAATTGGACCCCTAAAAGCCTTAAAGGCAATTATTTCAAAATGGGACAAAAATGAGATTTTCAAAAGTTAAAGGACCTACACTTATTTATTTTTAAAACTACTTTTGTCCCAATATCCCACTAACCTTAGTGACATTTTCCAACTAGAATCACATTAAAATCCCTTCAGGTTTGTGAGTTTCAATTATTTTAAACTTAAGTCCCGAAATGACAATTTTAACAAATTTGGGGCCAATGTGAGAATTTTATAAAAACTCGACCTCAAAACTTTAAAAACCTGAATCTCTGGACAATTTGGAGAATTTAGGAACTGACATCATAATTTTTCAAGGTCGGGATATTTATTTATTCTTTTATAAACGACCTAACTCAAATTATTTTCTCTTTTACTAAAATAGCCCTGGACCCTCTAACTTGGAGATTTAATTAAAGTATTTTATTTTCTCAAAAACCCTTGACTTATCGGACCGATTCGACCGATTAATACCCGATCGCGGGCGACTTCTTCTCGTCTTGCGGTTTTGAATCTACAACGGGACTTATGTTCCACCTAATCTTTCAAGATATCGAAGATTGCTTATCCTTCCGATAATCATCTTCATCCAAATAACTCCACCAACGCCATATTGCTACTCGTGAATTTTCAAAAATTTTCTGAATCGCTTCACTGAATCAATAATACTCATTGCTGGTTATTTTGTACTTGTATTTACTTTCTGCTGAGTCAACTTGGTGTGTCGAGCTCACGGTCGGAATGGATACATCGAGGATGGAATCGGGCGGCTCATTTGCTATTCCACTCTTAAGGCCCCATCGTCCTAATCTTGCAGGCGGGGATGGAGTGTCCAAGGGAAGCGGTCGTAGTACTTGAGGTATAATCATGATTATGACAAATCCGAGCCTTGCAAGCTCCACTATGGATTTTGTCTTTGCCTCGGAGCGATAAGGTGACAGGTCTTGGACCATCTTGCCGGGAGTTACAAGGAAGAGCGAAGGAATCATTTTGTCGATCCACACGATTAGGAGTTATCGGACCCGTTTGGTTGGCGCTACAAATCCGTCACGCAACCGCTACTTGTTTTGCATTGGTTGGCGCTACAAATCCGCACGCAACCATTATTTGTCTTGCATGGGATTGGCGTTACATTCCGCACGCAATTCTACTGTCTTGCTGAATCACATAGTGCCTGTGTGACCACGAACTATTTTTTTGCCTTAAATATATTTATCACGACGCTTGTGGTGTGTGTGAATTCATGCATCATACTCACGCGTTTTCATATAACTGTTTTCTCGCATTAACTATATATCGCCACACTTGCACCACGATCACCCCATCCATTTGAGATTTTTGTCTCATCCCACCATTTTCTAACCTTTAGATGAGGACTTCGTTGAAGATCTTTGAACCAACTACGGATTGAGCCCTTATACTCCGCTTGTTGGATTTACTATCTTTTGTTGTTGATGTCATTTGGACTTGTTACTATTATTTCTTTGTTGGACTTACTACTTCTTGTTGTTGTTGTTGGACTCTTTTCTTGTGTTTGTTGTTGGACTCTTGTATTTCTTTTCATTCCGGTTTTAATCGAAGGGCGTAGGACCCTTTGACTTTTAAGTTGTTATCTTTAGATCATATCGGGGATGTAATTTGGATTATGGATATTGTGGTGGTGTAAGTTGTAACGTGTGTCTTTATTTCCATTTGCTATTTAGACTCTGTTCCATTGGGTTTTGATGATATTCGTCTAGAATGTTTGGTTTACTTGTATTTAAGTTGTGGATCGTCGTCGCGTCCCGTTTGGGCGTGACATCAAGAGTAAAATCTATTTGTATTGTACCTCTTTAAGGGCACCCTTTTTATACTAATCTAAGTCACAACTATTTTACTCAATCTCAATAAGCTACAAGCCAGCAAACAATGGGAGTATTTGCAAACACTTAAAAAAACTTAAAAAACCACTTGTAGACTTTAGCTTAAAAGAATTAGAGAGTGTTGGCAAACATGTGAAAGAAGTTATTTATTGTAGCGAGAAACTAAAAGTAGTTTAGAATGAGAAGTTGATAGTGTTTGGAAATAGAAGCTAAAAGCTGAAAAGAATCAAAGTTTGAAGTGTTTGGAAAAATGGTTTCAAAATGAACTTATGGACAGAAAGCCAAAAACACCCTTCTTATCTTATTATTAGTAGACTATTATTATATTTTTCAAATTTGAGGACACGAATGTCAAAAGAAAACTTCACTTTTCCAAAATCAAAAGCACAACTCCAACTTTTAGTTTTTGAATATATGAAGTAGAATCAAAAGCACAAACCGGCATTTGCAAGCACCAAAAAGAGATTTTTTTCAACTAAAGGTTTAAAATCACTTTTTCTTAGTGTTTGTTAACACTCCTTTAGTTTTTAGTATTTTCAAATGTCAACTTATGCTTATCGATTTTGTATAATTTAATGAGAATCTTAGAAAAAATGGGAAGGATGCTTTAAATATTAATAAATCACTTTTTTTAAAAGTAGAAGCTTTTGCAAACACTCTAAAAATACCTGTGAACTGCACTACTCTGATGTGGATGCACTGGATGATCTTCAAGACTTGCTAAACATGATTCAATGAGAGATGGGTCACCACTTACCAAGTTTCCAACTTCTTTCTCAACCAACGCCAGTCTCTACAAGGATAATATATTAACAATACGATGAAATCACAATCAAAGCCCACCAAGTAACTGGGAAAATAATTCAACGACCAAAAAATAAAAGAAAAGAATCAGTAGACTAACCGTGGTAAGCAAATAGTGAGTAGCAAGTCCACACGATACCATCTCTGCACCATTAAGTTTAGCTCCCGTCAGGGCCAGGTATTCGCCTGGAAACAGATAACAGATGTAGTGGTGTAATCAATTGCCAGTATTTGAGAGCTTATAAGCTCTTAATTTTTTTTTTCTTTTCGAAAGAGCTTATAAGATTCTAAAAATTGTTGTTTAGAAGCTTATGCGTTGTTTTCTGAAAAAGAAAGAAGATCCTGATCATGTAATAACTTCATTTTATTTAGACTATTAAAAATTTCAGTTAATAACATCTTAAAATTACAAGATCATCTTATTACCAATAAATCATTATGTGTCCTTTCAGAAAATTAGCAACCAAAAATAGTACTGTGCTATGATGTTTCTTTGAGGATCCAGCAAAACAGGAGTAAATATATTTGATCAAGAACAATATTCCACCACTTATTTATCATTTAATCTGTAGAAATGCAAATATGACAAAATAATTTGGAATATGGATGATTTATTTGTTGTATTGTGACAACAACCTAAAATCAAACAAGAATTAGTAAAGAAATAACTGACCCAAATGGCCAGGCAGATGGGAGAGGTAAAAAGATGCCCCACCATCTGGATGGAAGCCAATTAATGTCTCTGGAGTAGCAAAAATCTGCAGTTATTGGACCCAATTTTGGCTCAATTATCACAAATAATTGAAAGTTATACACATATTATCTCAGCCTAATTGCTAAAAACTTACCCAAGAAAACAGTAGAATTTGACCATAGGTGCCAGAAAAATAGTATAATTAGAATATTGTTTCATCCACATATTGCAGATAGTTCATTTATAACCTTCATTCTATAAAGTGTGTATACTTTAAATTTGTTTTTCTTCAATTCTTTACTACTGAATCATCTTATAATATTTAGAGATAATTACAAAAAAAACCTGAGGTTCGGACTAATTACAAAAAGACTCAGAGATTTTTGAAAATTACAAAACCCCTTGTGAGGTTTGATATTGTCATAAATTTAAGGAGGTAACTGTAATATCTCTATAAATGTCAGAGATTTTTGAAATGTTATTTTGCTTATGAAGGGAAATGTAAAATGAAATCAAACATCGGAGTGGGTGGGTAGGTTTGGAATTATCAAAAATCTCAAGATTTTTTGTAATTAGCAAACCTCATGGAATTTTTCATAATTATCCCTAAGATTTATGACCAACAGTCATAACCATTTACTCAAACAGACTAGAAATATCTCTAATTAATGAATGACAAAACAGAGAAGAAAGGAAAAAACCAATGGATATTACATAAGTCATACAGTATTTTCAGTAGCAACACGAAATTTGCCAGGCACTGAAATTCCAGCCCCACCACCCATAGTAATCCCATGTAAGAGAGCCACCTGCATTTCATTTTTGTTAATTCAATGTAAAAAACTGCTGGATTAAATATCAATTACTATTTTCACACGAAACACTAAATTTACAATAGAATTTAAAATATCAATTCTTTGTAATTCAACAAAGAATGATATATATACTCACATGTGGCTTCGAATAAGTACCAATAGTGTGAATCAAACTATATGCCATCCAGAACAGTTGTTTGCACTCTTCTAAGTTCCCTGCGTGGATTAATTATAATGGATAATTACAAAACCCACCTTTGAAATTTAGTCTAAATTATATAAAGCTCATCTATCTTTCAAAATTACGAATATCTCCTTGACATTTCTTTCTATTTTACCAATCGCACCCTCAAAAATGGTCTCTCAATGGGAATTTGTAATATCTTTGGGGAATTTATGATTTCTAACATTTTTTTTTTATAATTAGGCTAAACCTCATGGATAATTGTGTTAATTCGTTCTAATTAGAATTTAACACTACTTCCACCAGAAACAGAGCAGCAACAACAAAGGCAAATTACACAGAAGTAATTATATATATATATATATATATATGGGAGAGAGGAGAGATTTAGAAGTACCTTCTTTCAATAGATTATAGATAGAAACAATATCTCCACCGGCACAAAATGCTCTGCCTCTTCCCTTCAAAAATTACAAACCTACTATTTTTTAACAATTCCAAAAATAAAGAAACAAAGGGATTTCAGGGGAGTGTAAGAAAGAGCACCTTCAAGACTACAAACCCAATATCAGGGTTATATTCCCAATTTTCGTACAACTTTTGAAGCTGGCCAACCTATATTGCATCATATATATATATATAAGTTTTTATTCAAATTATAGGCCAACACTTAAAAAAAATGTAATGATTATAATGTTTATCAAGCAATATCTCAGCAAACATCTCAAAAAATTGATCCACGAGAAATGCCAAAACTATAATTGCCATAATAGTACTGTTCTAAAAATCATGTCTAGCCCCGATTAGTTTAACCTCGCCGGATTGCTCGCTTAGCTAGGCGTCTGCTAGGCCTCAATCAGTCTTTTTAGAACACCGCATAATATTAAATATCAAGCAGAATTTCAAACCTCATGATTTTTTTTTTTGTAATTTTGAAACGTCTCTGGTTTTTCTATAATTACCCCAAATTTGGGGTAATTTTGTGTTTAGTAAAATTTGTTTGGTGTATGGTTTGTTTTGGAAAATGCATTTGGATTTAGTGTGTGGTTTAAGTCGAGGCGATTTGAATCGATCTCCGCAAGGAAAACGCCCGTCAGAGTGCTTACGGTTCGGCGTTCGCCTCTAAGATACAACGACTTTTTACGTCTCGAGTTGGCAAAGACTTGAAAACTCGAAACACGGTGAACAACGAGAAAGTTCGAACTTTCAAGCTTTGAACGAAAGGGAAAATCAATATGCTCGTATGATGCAAATGATAGTTATAACTGAGTTTTTCGTATGTATTTGATCACCGAGGATCGACTTTTATAAGCCTCGGGCCGTATGGAAAGAACATGTCTTTTGGCTCGAAAAAGACACCTTTTCAGATGAACAGGCCGCACTGCGCTTGCAGGGAGCACGGCTAGACGCGCGGGCGTGCGCTGCCCGTCTTGCGCATGCTCAAACTTTCGGCACCAAAGACGACCCATACGCACGGGCGTGCGTGCGCCGTGCGTGTAGGCGCGAGACCACTCGGCGAGTAGCACGACCGACCGCCTTGCAGGCGTGCGTGCTCTGCCCGTCTTGTGGGCCGAAAGTTTTTCCGATTGAACACTTTTAATTAATTAAATCTATTTAATTAATTACAAAAAATTAATTAAATATTTTAAAGGTTTTGGTCCAAAAGAATAAAAGCCCAAGCCCATGACCCCGTGGCGTGGCGCGCGTGTGTGCTTTGACCAAACCCACAAGCATGTAGGTCCTCTCCCCTTTAAAAACTTGGGTGCCCCAAGGGCCCAAACCCATTTGTCCAACTTAGGATAAATAAAGTGTGCAACTTTACCTCCTTTTTCCTATGTGGGATGGAGCATCTCTCCTCCCCACATTTCTCATTTTCCATACCATTTATTTGTATTAAGTGGCTAACTTCTAGCATTAATTTCTCATTCACCGGAATCGGTTTGAGAAATTCCAAATGCTATTCTCATCTACTCTCTAAGTAGAATTTTTACAAATAATTTAATTCCATTTTTCACAAATGGAAACCACTTAATTAATTGGTCAAAATCGGGTCAACACCCTATTTATCAAATACCAATTCCAACATTTTGTAATTATCCATATACTGGCGCATAAATTGCACAAACAGTTTCCATGCACATAAAAAACTAACCATAGGAATGTTCAAAGCATTAAGTGAAAAGGGTCTGTTGAGAATTGCTGTTCTCGAACTTTTATTGCCTTGAACCAAAACCTGAAAGAATATTACCAACAATCGTTAATTAACGATCTCTTAGCCGAAAATAAATAAAATGTGAGGGGTAAAATGGAAATAAAATTGTGATTAGAACCGACTAAATTATCCGAATCATCGATAAGTGGATTGTTCGACAGAGAGGACAAGCTCCTGCAGCCATAGCCGCGCTTCTTGACAGATAAATGGCGCCATAGAAATAATGCAGACTTGTAAGATAACATCTTTTGCTTTGAAATTAATTTCACTAATTTTTGTTTTTTTGTTGGGGAAAGTAACAGAAATTTGGATTATTGGAACTGTATGTACTGATTTTTAAAAACTCTATATATATAGGAGCAAAGGAAAGAAATAAGTTTTCTCCATTAATTTTGCATTCATGGGAAATCAAATTATTGTTTGCACAATAGGGGCTGGCGCAGCTACTTAATAGTTACACAAAGTTAATTAAGAATACATATATACTATAGACTAAATAAAGAAACAATTACCAAAAAAAACCACGAGGTTTCATTCAGTCTTAAATTTAAGGTGGTTATTCTAACATTTCCATAAACATTAGGGGGTTTGAAATGTATTTTTGCAAATTTCAAAAATCTTGGGTTATTTTTGTAATTATTCCAAACATCAGAGTTTTTTTAATAAGTATTCCTTAATTAAGTAGGTTTCTTCATATATATGTTATTGCCTTGAATATAAGATTTAGATTTCATAATGGTATTTTGAATTGAATATTGTGTGATATGGATATTGGTCCACAAATTGTTACTAAAAGTTTAATTAGTATGAATATGACCCATAACGGATTAATGAAGATGTATATAGTTATATGTCTACTAGTTTAATTTGCTTAAAGTATTTGGTGTATTTTTCCTAATTTTCTGATTTTGACGGCAAAAATTGCTTAGTATAATAATTCGAGAGGTTAAATTACTTTTGTGCTCAGGTGGTTGAGTCTTACATTATAAAGGCGATTGACTCGAATTTAATCTCAAATGAGTACATGTTCTATTATTGCACATGTACATTTTACTAATAAAATTTTACAGAGAAAATAATCAATGATATACGACTGGATTTGCAAAGGAAGATGTAGGCTATGTATATAGGGGTGCCTAATTGTGTAAAAACACATGCACACATTAAGTTGGTAGAACCAGTTAATTAAATCCGAAATCAAACATTCATGTTCGACTATATTGGAGGTACGATACGTGTGTAATTATGAGTTTACGACATCATCTTGAATACGTGCAGTAGCTAGGAGGGGCCACCCCGCCCCGCGCACCCCAATTTTTTTTTGTCCCGGTTTTTATGTGGAAAAAAAATGAATTTTTTTTATATGTGTTTTTTTAAGGGGAAAAAATAGTTGAGTTAGGGGAAAAAATTGGGCTATGGGTAACGATCGTCGCTACGCCTCGAACACGTGCATTTATCCAATCAATGGAATATGAAGTAAAACAAGAAATCTAAATCCAAAGTAGGTAATACTTTAATAGTCAAAATATACATCTCCTTACCAACTAGTTAATTAAATGCAAGATCAGACATTCATGTCAACTATTTATTCCACTATATTGGATGAAAGATACATGTATAGTTATGAGTTATGATATCATTTTGTACACGTATCATCCATCCAATGCAATAGAATATAAAGTGAACTTGAAATCTAAACCCGAATTAGTTAGTGCCTTCGTAGTCAGAATATACAACTCATTGCCTCCATTTTACTTGAGTAGAACTTACCCAAAACAAAAAGTTTGGAGTACTTTTCCTACTTAAAAGACCGTTGATAATAGCAAATATCATTATATTGCAGCAAACCCTATTGAAATTAGGATTAAAGCTGTTTCTTTATAGCTTGGTATTATGTGTAGCTGTCATAATTTTTTTTATTTTGAATTCTATATTTAGGTTAATTACAAAAAGCACACCTTGAGGTTTGACCTAATTAAAAGAAAACTCAATTAACATATAGAATTACAAAAATGCACCTGAAGTTTTATTTTATCTAACATGCATTTACTTCCTTAGTAAGCAAAAATATTTCCAAATCTCCTGTCATTCTTATGAAAATACTATAATTTACCCATTAATTTTGATACTGAATCATACCTCAAGGGCACGTTTTTTAATTTTGAAAATTAGCTGAGTTTTCTTTTAATTAGGTCAAACCTCAAGGGTATTTTTTTATAATTATCCCTTTTATATTTTATCTTGCATTTCAGGTTATGATACGCTAAATAAAGTTATAAAGTATGCATTTGATGACTATGCATAGAACGAGAGGATAAGAGATATGCATTCTTCCCCAAGGATTGAAATTGGTAAGCATACAACTATTAGTTTAAAGTTAGAAGAACACGTTCAAATTAAGACAAAGTGTACATTTGATGACTATGGTCTATGCATAGAACGAAGGGATATTAAGAGATCATATACATTTTTCTCCCTTGAGTTTGAAATTGGTAGACATACAACTATTAGTTTAAAGATTAGAATACTTTCAAATTGAATAGTACTCTATGCTATTCATCTTCTATTCTTCTAGAATGTGCACTTCGTTTGGTTTCACTTTTTGACAGTTTTGAAAAAATTATTTTGCAATGATAAGAGAATGTATTATGAGAAAAACAGATGTCTCACCAAAAGAATAAATTGTTAGCTAGTGAGAGATTTTATTCAGTTGTAAATGTGATGTCAGTTTTGATTTATTATAGTTAAGGGTACAACACAATATATGAATGTTTAATGAAAATAATAATTAATGAGTATTTTGTGGGAAATAAAAATATATTTCCGCATTAATCCTACCACGTTTACATTCACAAAAAAGAATAAAACATCACACGCAGATGAAATTAAGAAGGCCTAATTGGTATTCCGGATGAGATCTTGTATTACAAAATTTAGAATGACAATAGTACTTGAAAACCTAGACCCGCTCGTCCACCCCATAGGGGCGAGGCGAGCTGATCTGTATAGAATAAAAATTTATTATTATAAGTTTTTTATCTTGTATTTTTTATTATTATTAATAAATTTTTTATCTTATATATTATATTATTAATGCATTATAGTTTTTGACCCGTGTGATGCATGGGGTGTGAGTGTGTGAATTTGTATTTTGTCGTTGTAAGTTGGTTTCTCATAAAGTCGCACAAGGCGGAGTTTCACACTCACTTTGTATTTTTATCATATTCAAGTCTTTGATTAGGATCAACATGGGGGCCCTTTTTTTAGTTTGAAAGTTGATTGCTCGTAAAATATTTTACGATATAAAAATGAATTGTGTAAGAATGAATATGATCAATGCCATCACATATATATAGCACAACCATAAGGAATATTTACGAAAATAATTTTATAGACCAAATTGAATGCTTATAATTTAAGTTATTTCATTTGATATATTTCTATATTTGAATAATTGTGTTTTTATTGTTGCGGAAGTTTTAATTTAACTACAATTTTGAAGATTGTGTATATTAATTTCAGATTTTTTGTATTTAACCATGATTATTATTGTATCAAATTTTATATTAATTAACCATTATTTTGTATTAATTTATATTTAACAAAAAAGCTTTCAATATTTACTCGAATGTTTTTTTTTAGAACTTTTCGATATTAGAACACAAACTAAATACATATGTATATTTTTGATACCTTAGATATTAGATCGAAGATCTGGTGGAGGAATATTTAGATTTTGCAATCATTATCTATATGATTCTTTGAAAGTTTATATTTTTTTTTGTCAAATAGTAATTAATGTAATTTCTTGTAAATCAGTAATAGTTAATTTATATTAGAAAATATTTTAATATTTGAATGATTGTATTTTAATATTGTATCAGTTTTAATAAATTTAAACACAATTTTAAAAATTATTTGTGCATTTTAATACCCTATATTTGTATCCAACCACAAATATTGCGGTATCAACTATTTAATATATCAATATTATATTATTTAAAATGCAAGTATGAAATCACATGATAAAAATTATAACGCAAAACTAATAATGTAATTTTTTTTTTGAAACCTTATGACATTGAATGAAAATCGTGTCGTATGGATATATAGATTTTCAATTATTATATATATGATTTTTGAGAATTTCCTAAAAAATATTGGCTAGTGATGATTATTTTAATTTCCTAAAAATCAGCAATATATATTTTAAATTAGAAAAGTATGAAAAACACATAAAGTCAAAGTTGTAGAAATTAAAAGAGATTATGGACCTTTAACGTTGACTATTAAAATATGCCATTTTAAATCTTATAGAAATTTAAAAAATAGAAAATATTTTTATTGGATACTTTTGATTAATAAAAGAGGAAAAAACACTAAACCCCCAAACTATGCGATTTTTGTACTTTACCATATAAAGTAATTTCTTTTATACTTTACCATACTAACTATATAAGTTTTGCACTTTGCCATATAGCGGTCATCGTAGGTGGAATATTCTCCGAATATTCCGGCAAGACGTGCCCTCCATGTGAGGGCAAAACCGTCTTTGGCTAAATTCAAGCAAGTAGTTACACTTTACCATATGAACTTTGTTAAGAATTTCACTTTGCCATCCGAACTTTGAGCAATTTTCACTTTGCCATATCAATTTAAGAAAATTAAAAAAAAATTATGTGTACACATACATTTATTTATCTTATTTAATACATAAAAATCACAAAAATAAGTTTAAACCATATTGTGAGCGAATCAAAATAGAAAATTTAGCATATACAAACTTTACTTTTATATTATATATATTCTCGTATATATTACTTTTTTTTTGTATTATAATTATTTTGTGCATACTAAAATTAAAAAAATACTAAATATATATTATAATTATGATTATAATATTTATTTTTTTTTACAAAATTTTGATTTACCGAAGTAAAAAAAAATATAGTAAAAGTTTGAGCCAAACTGATTATTTTGCTACAATATTCAGCACACGATGCATAATGAATTTTCTGTTCAATTATGTTTTCTGTTTGTTCACCAAATACCTATTGAGTTTAACCTCTACTTTGTAAGAGTACAAGAGCAATATAGTATGGTAATCGACCAAAGTTGTCTCACAAGAAAAGTTTAGCCAAGCGTGTAATTATTTGAATTTCGGAAAAAAAAATAATTCTTTAACACTATAATCAAGTTTTGAATATGCAATTAAGAATTTAACTAAGAATTGAAAGTACATAGCTAAAGCAACATCACATGAGAAAATTGGGATGAAATCAATATAAAAAATGTCTAAACCTTAGAACAATTCAAAGATGTCTAAACCACCAAAACAAATCGATATCAATGATATTTGTATACGTACTTTAATCATAAACGTAAACCCTAAAATAATACCATTGATAGTATATTTTACTAAAGTAAATATATTTTCTTTTACGAATAAATTTTTTAAAAAAAGATAAATAAATATATATACACATAATTTTTTAATTTTCTTAAATTGATATGACAAAGTGAAAATTGTACAAAGTTCATATGGCAAAGTGAAATTCTTAACAAAGTTCAAATAGTAAAGTGTAACTACTTCTATTTGAATTTTTTATGCAAAGACGGTTTTGCCCTCACGTGGAGGACACGTTCCGGAATATTCGGAGAATATTCCACCGGCGATGACCGCTATAGGGAAAAGTACAAAACTTGTATAGTTTGTATGGTAAAATGTAAAGAAAATTAGTTCATATGGCAAGTGCAAAAACCGCATAGTTTGTGGGGTTTAGTGTTTTTTCCTCTTAATAAAATTAACACAACTAATTAAGTGATTCTTTAAACTCCAAAATACAATGATGACATACTTGATATATATATATAGTGAGACAATGTGGACTCATCTCAACACTTCCTTATCTATATCAATGGCTAAGATAAATTGGGGTTAAAATTATATTAAACATTTAATTAAGGCAAAATAAGGGTATAATTGTCAAAACAAACATGTGGGGGACCATCCAAATATGGAATCGGTTATTAGGGGAGAGAAAATCACGTGGGGAGAGAGAAATTCGCGAGAAAATCGCGCTGGAGAGAGAAAATCACGCATGTGCTCTGCCATGCAGTATGTTGTACACTTATCAATGATTTGCCGTATACTTAACACTATTTTCTTTGTATGTTTAACATAATTGTATCTTTGTATATTAAAATGGTCAAACAAAAATATGTAGGGACCATTAATTAAGGAATCATTTATAGAGAGAGAGAATCACGTTCATTAACATGTGGGGACCGTGGATTAAGTAAATCAATAAGAGAGAGAGAGAGAGAAAATCACGCTCATTATTATCTTTGTATATTTAACACTATTATATTGTATACTTATTACTATTTTGTTGTATGTTTAACATAATTTTCCTGCATATTACAATTGTCAAACAAAAATATAAGTATACTACAAAACACATATAAGTATACAACAAACCACATAAGTATACAACAAAAAAAGTATACAACAACATAAATATATACATAAAAGATTAACTATTTATACAAAGAAAAAACACATCTAAATATACATCGAAAAACATCTAATCTATCAATTTTCAGATATTTGTTTTGCAAAAAGAAGAAAATAAAGAATCTAATTAATTAACAAATTACGGATGATTGAATAAAGGAAGATTGTGAAATATGAGATCAAGAGATAAAAATTTGTTTGAATGTAAATCCCTCTTGAATGTTTTTGTGATTTTAACAAGATCAAATACAACCTTATACACTTAAGCAATTACCATCCCTTTTTAACATAATCCTATGCTTCATGGACCATAGAAATTCCCGATTTAAGTTAAACCCTCTTTCAAGGTGAAAAACTCAAAATTTAAGTTGAATGAAATCTCTTTCTAGTTAAAACCCCCAAGATTGCATTCTAACGATTTACGAATTCCCATATTAGGTTTTGACCCTAATCCAGGAAGATTTATGCCATCCTATATCTAGGATTGCATGCAACTCATTCACTTAGATTGGTTCTTTCTCACCATAAATCTCTCGATTACCGATGGGGAATAAAATTCAAATCAATGTACGAGAAATATGAGTGAATCGTACAAAACATGAAGATTATATTAAAACATTCAAACCATAATCACAAATCCATTCTAGAGTTCATTACATTCAAACACTAAGAATTTAGCTACACATGATTTTCACAAAAAGAATAAGCTACACAAGAAGATTCAAATGCTAAGGACATGGTGTACTTATCTTTTCTCAAAATGGACCTCTCTCTTGATTTCCTCTAATGATGTTGTTCTAAGCCTTCTCTTCCAAGCCCCTTAACAGTCAATTCTACTTTCCTCTCTTCTCAGAATATGTAATTTGCTCTCTAAAATCTGAATTTTATGTAAATGAATCATTGAATCTGAATGATGATGAATGGTCTCTCAACCCATACTCTTGGCTTTAATAGATTTTTTTTTGCGCAAGAACATTAACAATGCCATCCTTGTTAAACAATTGCTCCACTTCCATAGTTGGGTTGTTGAATCCTTGTTTTCATGTGATAATTGAAGGAATATAGAGACTTAGTGTAACACAATGAGATGTAAAAGTTGCACAAAAAAATATCAAAAAGCCAGTTTTGTATTTATTGGCCCATTATTCTGTTGGCCCATTTTATAATAATCAAACCCACAAATAGCATCCCATTAAAGCAAAAGGCCCAACACTGAGATCCATTCTGGTTCGGGTCGCGGGATCCAAACATCTATCCGTGGATACTATCTTTTAATCTTGTCCATCCGTTCATGTTTACTTTATCTTGTTTGTCCATTAACCCTTTAATAGGGTCCTAACCCTAACCCTAATCTCACAAGCGATACCTCACTTTCTCTCTCGATCCTTCCCGAGCTCTGTGCTTTCTATCTCTCTAGAAATCTCACCCTCTTGTAATATTTATGTGTGATTGTTGGGGTTAAAGTATGAGATCCGAGTGTTTTATACTTGTTTACCTACTCCGTAGACAAACTCTGTGGTTTCTTTGTGAGATAGGGTTTGTAAGGTTGTGAGGCCATTTTCTAAGGTTTTGGGTTCGATTGGGTTAATATATGTTGGGATTCCAAGGGCTTTTTGTGGTGTGGCTTTGTGGGTACCGTTCGAAGTTTCTTTGGTGGCTGCGGTGGTTTTGGGAAAACTAGTCCTTAGTGAAATCTTTTCAATATTTCGATTTTAGAGTTTTCACCCATATACTTTTGATTTCAGTTTTATCTTGTACTTTATTTTCTATTTTGAGTCTAGAGTTAATTTTTGTATAATAGGCTTAATCTTGACTTTGTATTTGTCCTTGGTTCATACTATACGGCGGATAGATACCTAATGATGGTATTAAAGCACCTATATATCCGCCTCGTGTGGGTTCTTTATACAGTTCTTGGTGTTTCTTGGCCTGTGGTGACCATTGCAGAGTTGGTAATCCCGAACTTGCTTACAGTGGTAAAGCTTTCTTATCTCTCTATTTCTTTCTTATCTCTCTATTTCTCATCTCTTTCTCTTGGCTTGGATAAGAAACTCTAAGCATTCAAGCCACTTGACCCTACATCATCCGAGTGTATTGGAATCCTGGGATGCGAAGGGAATCTATTACGAGTCCTTTATGTTCCTTTCCTATTTTTACATTTGCATTACTCTGATCTTGGTATATACTCTCTTGTGTGGTATATTTCTGTGGTCCTCTATTGTATAGCTTCTACTGTTACTGTGTAATTATAATTGTCTCCTGCTGATATCTGTGAACTTGTGATATTCTGTGAATATCTTGCTTAATTGCCTCAATGTTATGTGATTTTCTAGCAAATCTTGAACTATGGTTGTTGCTTCTGGATATCATATGGAGCCTTTTAATGAAAAATATGATTTCTCTATTTGGCAACAAAATATGAAAGGGATCTTGATTCAACAAAAATGTTTTGAAGCTATTGAAGGCAAGTATAGTGAGAAAGATACTAATGAACTCAAAACTGAACTTGATGAATATGCATATTCTTCAATTATTTTGAACCTCTCCGATTCTGTGTTGAGAAAGGTTAGAAAATTGTCAAGTGTCAAAGATTTGTGGAAAAAACTTGAAGAACTTTACACTAATACTACCATACCTTCAAAACTTTTCCTACTTGAAATTTTTTTCAGATTCAAATTAGACTTGACAAAATATATGGATGAGAATCTTGATGTTTTTACAAAACTCATCCAAGACATTAAATTGATTTGTAGATAAGAATATAGATGATTACTCCCTATTATTCTCGTTGAATGCTATCCCTGATTCTTATAGTGATGTGAAATCTGCTATCAAATATGGAAGGGATCAAATTTCTTTACAAACTATTGTGAATGGTTTGAAGAGTAAGGAACTAGACCTTAAATCTTCTAACGAGAACAAACAGGGGAATAGGAAAGTGATGTATGTTAGGGGTAGATCCCAGAACATGTCTAATAACCAGAAAAATGATAAGAAAAAGGGCACACACAAGAATAGGTCTAAATCTAGGCCAAAGAATAACAGAAAAATGTTACATTAATTGTGGGGGATATGGTCATTACATTAAAGAATTCCCTAAGCCTAAAAAGGGTAACCAAAACAAAAAACAACAAAATCAGAATAATGAACAAGCCAACCTTGCTTCCACTAGTGATAATTTGGGTGATATGTTTATGATTGTGGAGTCTTGTGACGATTCTGTGAATTCTGTTTCTAATTATGCTAATTCTGAATTTGAGTGGTTAGTTGATTTAGCATGCACATTTCACATGACATCTTATTGACATATATTTACTGATTACACTAAAATGATGCACGGATCTGTGTCAATGGTAAATGAAAAGATTTGATACTGGCTGTGTTTTGACTCTGAAAAATGTAAGACATGTTACTGACTTAAGTAACAACTTAATTTCTTGTGCTGCTCTTGAGTTTGAGGGGTTTGAAGGAAAATGGGGGAATGGTGTTATGAAATTTTTTAAAGGCTCTATGATTGTTGCTAAAGCAACTAAAACCATAAATTTGTATGTTTTGCATGCCAAGCATGAATCTTACGTGCCTAATTGCGTGAAGTTGTGAACTCGCTTCTAATGATATGTGATCAATGACATAAAAGGTTAGGTCATATTAGTGCTAAAGGACTTGAATTATTACAGAATAAAGGCTGTTTTGGAAAAGATAAATTGAATACTTTATCCTTTTTGTGAGATTATGTGTGTATGGAAAACAACAAAAAGTGAAATTTCTTCTTCTCTGTTAACCCAAAACAATTTGCTAGTTGTGATATTCTTGAATACTTACAGGCTGATGTTTGGGGTCCTTCTTCTCGTGCCTACTCATGGTGGTAATAAGTACTTCATGTCCATTATTGATGATTATTCCGAGAAAAGTGTGGGTGTTTTAATGAAGAACAAGTCGATGTTTTTGATAAGTTCAAACTTGGAAAACTCTTATTGAAACCAAAATGGCAAAAGAATTAAAGTTTTAAGAATCGACAATGGCACGGAATTTCGCAATCAAATGATGGACAATCTTTGTGATGAATTTGGTATTAAAAGGCACAAGTCTGTGCCTTACTCCCCTCAAACAAAATGGTATTCTTTGAGAGGATGAAAGAACCCTCTTAGAAAGAGTGAGGCGCATAAGAAAGTTCTGGGGTGAAGTCATTTATTCTGTAAAACCTATTTGATAAATAGATCACCTTCAGTCCCCTTGGATGGGAAATACCCTGAAGAGGTTTGGACTGGAAAAGAAATTGATTTTTCAAACTTAAAGATTTTTGGATGTTCAACTTTTGTACATCAAAAACTTGACAAATTAGAACCCAGGTATGTTAATGGTGTTTTCCTTGGGTATCCTAAAGGTGTAAAAGGTTTCGGACTATGGTATAAGGGGGAACCTGGTTTTAAAACAGTGATTAGTAGGGATGTGGTGTTTAATGAACTTGAATTTCTTTGCTTAACTCTTCCCTCCCCTCAAACTGTTTATGAAAAACCTAATACTCCAAATGAGGTAGAGTCTTCTAACTTGTCTCCTATTGTTGCTTTACCTGCTGATGCTCATATCAATTATGTTGTGCTTGATAATGTGAATAATGATAATGTGCATATTGATAATGACATTCATCATGATGATGTGCGTAATGTGTATGAAGAGTTCCCTGATGTTAAAACTGATGATATTCCTGCTAATGACGTGCAAGATGAATTATGTGATTATGTGTTAACTAGGGATAGAACTAGGAGAAATGTTAGAATTCCAAACAATCTTGCTGATTTTCACATGACATCATATGTTTTTTCTGTGTTTGATCCTATTGATAGTTCTGAGCCTAAAACTTTTGTCGAGGCTATGAAATCTGCTTGATTCATTAAATGGATGAATGATATGCATGATGAATGACTTCATTGCATGTTAATAATACCTAGGTGATTGTTCCAAAACCTGCTAATTGTTCTATAGTAGATAGTAAATGGTTGTATATAAGATTAAACAAGAATCTGAAGGTATTAGGTTTAAGGCTAGACTAGTAGCTAAAGGTTTTACTCGGAAGGAAGGGATTGATTTACGAAATCTTTTCATGTTGTCAAATTTGTTCTTTTAATTATGATTTCAATCGGGAACTTAAACGAGTTAGATGCTAAAAGCGCATTTTTACATGGAGACTTGGATGAAAAAAATTTATGAAACAACTTTGAAGGTTTTGAGGACAAATCCAAGCCAAATCACGTGTGTATGCGGGGAAAAATCCTTGTATGGTCTTAAACAGTCACCTAGACAATGGAATAAGAAGTTTGATTAGTGCATGCTTGATTTAAAGTTTTTAGAAGTCAATGTGATCATTGTCTTTACTTTAAACTTGATGTTGCTACTCCTGTTATTCATGTTATTATATGTTGATGATATGTTGTTGGTTGGACCTTACATTAAATCTGTTGATCATGTCAGAAATTGTTCGATTGCTAAATTTGACATGAAGTACCTTGGTGAGGCTAAGAAAATTTTGGGCATGAATATTGAAAGGGATAAAAATAAATCTGTCATTTATTTACATCAGTCCTCATACATAGAAAAAATTCTGCAAAAGTTTTCTATGTCAAGTGCTAAATATGTTAATGTGCCTTTAGCTTCTCACCTTTTGTTAAGTAGGGATCAATCCCCAAAGACTGAGACTGAAATATGTGTTATGAAAAACATTCCTTATGCAAATGCAATTGGATCAGTGATGTATTTAATGGTAAGTACTAGGCCTGACATTGCCTATGTTGTTTCTTGTTTGAGTAGATACATGTCTAATCCTGGTATGGTGCACTGGAATGCTTTAAAATGGATGTTGAGATATTTAAGGCATTCAACTGATTATAGCTTATGTTTTTCAAAATGTGAAACTGGCATAATTTTGAAAGGATATGTTGATTCAAATTATGCAAATGAAAGAGATAACATAAAATCTACAGCATCCTATGTTTTTACTCTTTGTGGTTCCTGCATTAGTTGGAAATCTCAGTTACAACATATTGTGGCTCTGTCAACAACATAATTAGAATATGTTGCAGTAACTGAAGCTCTAAAAGAAGCCTTATGGTTCAAAGGTCTTGTTTCAGAAATTAGTTTTTTAAAACAAATAGTTGTAGTATTTTCTGACTCTCAATCTGATATTCAACTTTGCAAAAACCCAGTTTTTTATGATAGAACCAAACATATTGATGTACGGTTTTATTTCATAAGAGATATTATTTCAAAGGGTTCGGTTAATCTTGAAAAGGTGACATCTGAATACAATCCAGTTGATATAGGTACTAAGTGTCTACCCTTATCAAAGTTCAAAACGTGTTTAAAAATTTTAAATTTTGACACTGGTGACTAGGCTGTCCCATGGTGATTTCCCTGGGCTTACTGGCTTATTGTGTGTTTGCTAATAAGCCCCAAACTGTTGGGCTAAAGCTTGATGTGTGCTGCTTAGGCCTGACAACATAAGACCCAACTTACATAAGTGTTTGTTGGTACCATAATACACTTTGTGTTGATGTAGGTGAAGTCCTACTTAACTTTTTGTAAGGTAGGAACTAAAGGTGATGATGATGACCACTTTAATTTCCCAAGTATGTCTAATGAATCATAATGAGCCAAGGTAGATATTGTTGTATCTATTGGCCCATTATTCTGAAAGCCCATTTTATAATAATCAAGCCCACAAATAGTAGCCCATTAAAGCAACAGGCCCAACACTGAGATCCATTCCCTGTTTCGGGTCGCGAGTTTGGATTGTGGGATCCGAACATCTGTCTGCGGATCCTATCTTTTAATCCTGTCCATCTGTTCCTGTGTTGACTTGACCCTGTTCGTTCATTAACCCTTTAAAAGACCCTAACCCTAATCATAATCTCACAACTGATATCTTACTTTCTCTCTCTTCTCTCTCGATCCTTCCTGAGCTCTATGCTTTCTCTCTCTCTAGAAATCTCACCCTCTCGTGATATTTCTATCTGATTCTTGGGGTTAAAGTGTGAGATCTGAGTGTTTCTATACTTGTTCACCTACTCTGTGGACAACTCTGTGGTTTCTTTGTGAGATAGGGTTTGTGGGATTGTGAGGCCATTTTCTAGGGTTTTCTGCTTTCGATTGGGTCGATCTGTGTTGGGATTCTGAGAGCTTTTTTGTGGCGTGGCTTTGTGGGCACCATTCGAAGGTTCTCTGGTGACTGCGGTGGTTTTGGAAAAATTAAAGTGGTCCTGAGCTGAAATCTTTTCAATATTTTAGGGTTTTCACCCATATACTTTTGAAGCTTTATCTTGTACTTTATTTTCTATTTTGAGTCCTAGAGTTAATTTACGTATAATAGGCTTAACGGAGTCTTTATTTGTGCTTGGTTCGTATTATTTGGCGGATAGATACCTAACAACTAGGTTGGAAAGCTTCCATAATTTTACTGAAAAAGTTGTAGAAAAGTGATGCGGACATGACCGTGCTTAAAAGCATGACCGTGTTATGTACGACGGAGCCTGGGCCACTTAACACGGTCGTGTTTTGTAACACGACAAGGCCGCGTTTTTCTTGCCGGATAGAGAAACACGGTCGTGTTTTCTTCGTCTTTTGGTTGTTTTGTGGTTTTGCAAAGATGACCATGTTCTCCAACACACCAAGAGTGTGTTTTGTCTTTTTCGCACCTTTTGAATCGGGGTTGACTTCCTTTATTTGTGTTCATATAAATTGATCTCTTTCTATTTCAAACTTATACGAAACCAATAAGAACTGTTCCAAGTCGTTTTCACCTACATCATTTAAGAGAACCAAAGTGATTTGCTTGAAATATATCTAAGTTTTTATGATAAAATGATTAAAATGCTTAAAATCTAATAAAAAAGATTTAAGAAAAATGTGAATAAAAATCCACTTATCAGCGGGTCGGACCAATCCGCGGTCCACAACTTATTGTTAGAATAAGCAATTATTGCTATAGGTTTGGATAATCCTAGAGGTGGAAAGGGGCATACCCGGCCCGATGTTTGGGTCGGCCTGGACCGTGTTATTATAAGCCCAAAAAAAGTCGGGCCTACTTGGCCCGGCCGGATGGCTCGACTTTTTCGGGTCTGTCCGAAATTGTTATGCATGAAGTGTATGTATCGGTCGGGCTGGGCCAGTCATTTATGGAGCCCGACCAAAATTGGGTTCGCCCGGCCAGACCCAAATTTTCTTATCCGTTGGTATTCTAGCTCGTCTTCCTTCTGCGAAAGAGTCGTATCTAGTTTCTATTGATACTTCTCTATAATGGCGTGACTGCATTAAATCTCACAAATCTAGGTGTCACCTAACAGTTCTGTAAATATTTGGGGCAATTACATAGACCAATGCCCACAATTTTTAGGATGGTGTTAACTACAAAGACTACAATATGAATATAATGTCCACAGCTCTGTATTATATTGTATGGACACTAAGATGGATTCTATTTCTTGCATCCTTAACTTGCTTCGAAAAAAATAAGACATTCCAAAACTTTATATTCATATCATTCCTTCTTTTGTTTTTTTTCTTAATTGGTGTGCTTTTGTAGGAAATGATATAGAAGAGCAACATTTCACTTTATTATTATGGATAATTATAAAAGAACCCCTGAGATTTGAGCTAATTATAAAAAATCAATAGATGTTTTAAAATTACAAAAAATCCCTCAAGTTCGATTATGTCTTAAATTTAAGAGGTAACTGTAATATTTCTAGAAATATCAGAGGTTTTTGTGAAATATGTTTTCGCCTATGAAGGGGTAAATGTAAGACGGAAACCTCAAGGTGTGTTTTGCAATTTTCCAAAATTTCTGAGTTATTTTTGTAATTAGCCTGTCGCTCAGGGAGATTTTTGTCATTATCCGTTATTATTATTTTGCGAAGACCCCACATAAATGTAATTACTGTATTTTTCTTTAGTTTATGGATCAAAATCAATGTTACGAATTTACTAGCTTGCATGCTACAAAATTGTGTTAAATTTGGGGACTTATTAGTACGGTTCCATACATGAAGCGTGTCTAATATAAGAAGGAGAGCCTAAACCACTAAGTAAGCTTTAATTGGTGATAGTAGTAGTAGTTCACTTGACTTATAAACAAGGTTTTCTTACTCTAATTAATCAATGTGGGACAACTCCGGTGTTAAAAAGTCTCATCTTCTCTCGGACTCTCTCTCTCAAACCGTAGTCTTATTTTCTCTCAAACTCTCTTTTTGCTTCTCTTTCTTGTTCATCATTGTTAAGGGGTAATTTTTGGCCATTTTTCACTGAAATCAACCCCACCTACATTTTTTTTATTTTTATGTTTTAATTTTTTTCTTCACATGATCCGGATTATTTGTTTTTCTCTGTTTGTGATTTCACCATCCAGTGCGGCATTTGGCGGTTTATAGTTGTCTTGGTGCGGTGTTTTTGTGTACGATGATTCAAACGAGCTAGTTTTCGATCCAACATAGATAAATCAGTTGTGGTCTTCAACGTGTTGCGGATCCGGAATCATAGGTATTATAGGCATTATAGAATTTCAAAGTTGTAGGCTTTAAGTTTTAATTTTGTTATTAACCTTGATGATATGAAATTTTTATAGTTTCATCTTTTATTATTTTTAATGATTTGTTTTTGTCTTCTATCGATGTACTTCTAGTTTGAATTAATTAACAAAATTGTTTATCTTGTCAAAAAAAAAACGTTAGTGCTAGTGGAGGCGAAAGTGGGGCCAGCGCATAGGCGGAGTTAGGCGAGACTTGTGCGGGGTTGGGGGCTAATCGAGGAGAAAAAGGTAGGTTGACAAGGGGAACCTAACGCCTAAGCATGGACTAATCGGGGTTATAAGGAGATTTTAGAACCAGGGACAAAGGGGTATGGGGGCCAAAGGGGGCACTGGGCCCCCGGGATTTTTAAATAATTTAGGGTATATTTTTCTTTTCAATTATAACATTAATAAAAATTAAAAAAAAAAAGAAAAAAGGGCCCATTAACACATAATGCCACATTCAGCTTCACAGAAATGAGAAATTAAAGAAAAAAGGGCCCATTTTTTGTTGTATAATTAATTGTTATATGAATTATTATGGCTAATTTTTAGCTCTGTTGTAAAAATCGCCTAGGCGCTAGGCCCCCTTGTCCGCCTTCGATTTTTTTTCCGATTAGACCCGTCTAATCCCGCCTAGGTCCGCTTTACCACGCCTAGGCTCCGCTGGCGCTAGGCCTAGGGGCCGCCTAGCGAGCGCTGGCGCTTTTTTACAACATTGATTTTTAGTAATTTATTATAATGTATAGTCATGTATAGTTGTTTCCTTTAAGATATATTAGTTTTTACATCCAAAAAAAAGATATATTAGGCTTTTATGTTTTTCCGCATCTTCTTAGATAATGGAACGATTTTTTAAAAGAATTACCACTTATTATCGAGGAATCGTCCTCATCAGTCAATGCACCTGGAATCGTCCTCATCAGTCAAGATAAATTTTATATTTCGAAACATTACCAATGAAGCTATTATGCAACAATTTCAAAATATGAAGAATAGAAGAGAAATGTTTGGCATAGTCATGTAATTGTATTATGTTATTTCTTTTTAAATATTAAGATGCAATTGAATATGACTTTATTAAAATTGCTAACTATTTATAGTGTTTTTTTTAGAGTTGATGTATTGTATTTTATTTTTAGACTAATGTTAGTTGGGCCCCCCTACGTAGAATTCACTGGCCGTCCTTTGTTTAGAACAGTGGTTCGTCACAACTCACAAATAATGACATATTTTAACAAAATATTATCTAACCAAGATATATATTTTTTTCCAATTGTCTTTTACTCCAGTAGTATTAAATGAATAACCTTGAAGATAAACTTACATTAATCTGTGGTAATTTTAAATAGCTGAAAAAGGATCAAATTTTCATTTATCCTGAATTTTTATTTTCAAACCCGTCACGTCCAGTTTGTTTTAATTTTTAGAATGTATTACATACATATGTTTACCTGCTTCTTATATTCCACTTGTCAGTTTCTTTATCCATTTATGTACGTATTATATAGACATGCATGTTATTCTGCTATCATATATATGCTTTTCTTTGGGAAGAAGAGATGATATTATACTCTTCCATGCCTTCTGGATTTTGTCTTGCTCTTTTTCTGCCTTGTTTGGAAGTATAAACCAAATTCTGTAGCTGCATATGTGTTTTTTCATGTTTTTAATTATTGCAGGTTTTGCTATATATAATGTTGCAAATTGAGTGGCATTGGTGCAAAAACTCTAGTCTCTTAATCCTGTTTTAAATCCAAAATGGATGGTTTCGTGTCAATAGAAAAATCTTTTGTTGTTTTGGGTTGTGTGTATTTGTCATGGAAAATTATCAAGCACATATGGAGTTCTTTGAATTTAGAGAAGGATCCGGTTACGGTTCTTGTTACTGGCGCTGCAGGCAAGTTTATGTTAATGTTTTTTCAATCTGCATTACTATTTTATCTTGTTTAATAAATAACAAAAACTCTCTCTGATATTAGCTAGCCCAATTACAAAAAAACTCTAGTTATGTTTTAAAATTACGAATACCCCTTAATATTTGTTTCTATTTTACAAAATTGCACTCTCAAGAGGGGAGTTTGTTGAGTGAATACAAATTTGAAGGGGGTATTTATAATTTTGAAAGTTTTTTCTTTTTTGGTATTAAGACTGAAAACTTCTTCTAAGAAATCAAATTTGTTTGATAGGCCAAATAGGGTATGCACTTGTACCAATGATAGCTAGAGGGGAAATGCTTGGCCCTGATCAACCTGTAATTATACATATGCTTGATATTGAACAAGCAGCTGTGGCATTGAATGGAGTGAAAATGGAACTGATTGATGCTGCTTTTCCCCTTCTCAAAGGTATGGTTTTATTTACCAGCCAGTCTTGTCTTCAAGTGGTATCGTTCACGCTTTGCAACAACGTTGACTAAGATTCGATCTTTGAGTCTTTGAGTTTCTTTGATATTTAATCATTCCCCTCCGCTCCTCCCAACTCATTAAAAAAAGTAAGGTTTAATTGAGTCCACTTATTTGGCTAAACATTATGGTTCAATATATAGGTGTTGTTGCCACAACCGATGTCGTTGAAGCTTGCAGCGGCGTGAATATCGCGATTCTGGTGGGTGGATTCCCACGAAAGGAAGGAATGGAAAGGAAAGATGTGATGTCAAAGAATGTGTCCATTTATAAAGCGCAGGCCTTAACTCTAGACCAACATGCTGCCCCAGACTGCAAAGTAAGTCATATTTTTCATAAAACGGTTTTTCTCCTGTATTTACTATTTAGTAAATCCAACGGTGGAAATAGAGCTGGTAAATAATCGGGCAAGACTGTATGACCTGAGCCCATCGGGCCAATGCAAAAAAACCGGGTCGGTCGGGCTAATATTCAATCAGACTGCCATTTTCCTTGGCCCAATCCAGCCACAACCCCATTTTTATACGTGAATTGTGTCATGCCACTCGGGCTTCGGGACGAAATAGGCCCAATCCATTTCATCCACCCTATATAAATGTAGCTCAACCATGCCTTATCCTCATGTGCCAAGCTGGAAATTGCCCGCCCTAGGTGAAATGAATAAATGAACCAAGCTCTGATCTTGAGTCTAAAATATGTGTAAATTACAAAAGATAACCTTTGAGATTTGAAATATAAAAAAAAAAATTAGATATCTTAAAATTTAATAGATACCCCCTTAAGATATTACAAACAACCCGCATTAAGGATTCAATTTGTAAAAACGAAAACAATGATAAGGGGGTATTTTGTAATTTTGAAATTTTTTGGGTGTGTTTGTAATTATACTAAATTTCAAGGTTATATTTTGCAATTAACCATTAAATTCTTGATACCCAATATCACAGAGCCCCAACTTCTGTTTTCGCATCATTCTTGTCATAACTCATGACAAACGGCTCTGCTTTCTGAAGCAAAATCGACGTTTTTTTTTTTTTATCGATGCAGGTTTTGGTTGTGGCTAATCCAGCCAACACAAATGCACTAATCTTGAAAGAGTTTGCTCCTTCAATTCCAGAGAAGAACATAACTTGCCTAACAAGACTTGATCATAACAGAGCTCTGGGCCAGATTTCTGAAAAGCTAAACGTTCATGTTAGCGATGTCAAGAATGTGATCATATGGGGGAACCATTCATCAACTCAATATCCAGATGCAAATCATGCCACTGTAAAAGCCTTCACTGGAGAGAAACCGCCACAGAGCTCGTTGGCGACGATAAATGGTGGGTACGTCTTATATATTTGGACAAATGATGAAACCATTCTTAAGTAACAAACACCCCACAACAAAAACCAAAAAGAAGTTTGGGATAAAATATGAGGCTATTTTTACAAATATTACCCTTGAGATTTAGCCTAATTACAAAATTGAACTTTTTTTTTTTTTTTTCTCAAATCACAAATATCTAGAGCTGTGAAATGGGTCAGGGTGCGCTGGTGGTGGTCTATCGGACCAAAGAGAAAATGGGGTCGGGCAGCCCAAAACTCCTTGGAGTCACCAGTCCATGCTTTCGAAATATATGTAAAATACATCGGATCGGCCGAGACAACTTGATTTTCCAGGCCAAATGGGTCTGGCAAATAGGTTCGATCCTTTTGGACCTAGCTATGAAATTGCAACCCAACCCAATCTTTTATTCGGGTACCCATTACATAAATTTATATTTTACCAATTGCAACTATTAAGGGGGAAATTTTGTAACATAAATACAGAAAACAAAAAGGTAATTAGACTTTCGTCTATTAATTAAGCTAAATTTGAAGGGTAGTTTTTGTAACAGTTCCCTTTATTAATAAATTAACCTTTCTATGATATATGACAGGTTAAAGACGGAGTTCATCGACACGTGCGACAGAGGGTGCAGCCATAATCAAAGCTCGAAGGATGTCTAGTGCATTATCTGCGGCTAGCTCGCTTGTGATCACATACGCGATTGGGTTCTTGGAACCCTAAGGTTTTATTCCTTTCTTGCATTTCAATTCGAGATTTTTGTTCCACTTTGTATTTTATCTAGTATTTCAATATACTAAATAGATGTCATTTGTATAATAATGACAATGCCATTTATACATATGGTATCCATTTAGTTTGATGGCGGATCTATGTGGAAGAACTATACCCCCAAATTAAAAAAATCCAACAATATAGTTTAGTAAAAACAAATATTAATAAGTTTGCACCCTATTTTTACAAAGAGGATTAGAAAATCCAAATAAAAATACAAAACTCCACAATAAAATTTCAAATTATAAGATTGACTTAACAACTTGAATAAATAAACCATGACAAAAATCAAAACCTATAAAACTAAAAATATAGAAAAAATCGATAATATCAATAATGTTACCAAAACTATGTATTCTTTGTCTCTTGTTTTCTTAATTACTTTAATTATTTCTTTTATAAATATATATATATATTAATTTTCCATGTACGATTACATGATCCACTTTACAAAATATTAAACGAGTATTTTGTTGTCGAATTTTAAATATTAAATAATATTTATATGCACATTTTTAATACATGTCGTACCCCCATTTTCAAAATCCTGGATCCAATGTTTAGTTTATGGCATAATTATAAAGAAAATATCCCGAGGTTGTTTAGCCTTATTGCAAAAAAAAAAACTCAAATTATCTTTAAAAATTACAAATTATCACTTAAAGTGCGGACTAATTTACTTTCTCCAGGGAACTTGGGTATCAATGGGTGTATCTTCCGATGGATCTTATGGCGTGCCACAAGGACTAATTTACTCTTTTCCTGTTACTTGTGACAAAGGAGAATGGTCAATCATGCAAGGTTAGAGTTCGTATTTAAACGAATCATCCATTGTATTAACTATGCATTCTATCGAGAGGAGTGGTGATGAAAATCGAATCTCATACCTCTTATCTCGGCGGACCTCTTGTCTCGGCTTGAGTTTTGACCACTCGGCCCGGCGAATGGCGTAGCTAGAGGGGTCCATATACGATTTTTTTTTTTAAAGTTTTCAATCCAGCTCACCCCATTCTCACGACTTATCACGCCATTGCCGGCCACTATCCGATCATCCCCATGTATTCTTGTTTTATTGATTGGCGTCTCAATTTGAAGTTTTATCGACGTGCAGGTCTCAAGATTGACGATTTTTCAAGGGAGAAGATGGATGCAAATGCAAAAAGAGTTGATGGAGGAAAAATCACTGGCCTATTCATGCCTCAATTAACGAGACTCAAATCAAAGTCTTTTTTGTGCTTGTAAATAAAATAAATAAACAAATCATTATGTTTTTACACTGCTAAGTGCTGCTCACAGCTCAAACTCAAGTCTAAAGCCTCCTTAAAGGATCATTTACAATCATGAATTTACATGCATGGCCTAAGTTGGTTAGATGAAGGTGTAATGAGACTAATACAATGATATTATTATTATTATTATTATTATTATTATTATTATTATTATTATTATTATTATAAAATAAATCTAAATTTGTTGTTCATGTGCATCAAGATTCGGTTTAGGAATATCAATGGGATAGGGGACGGGTATCTAAAGACCTAGACCCGTCCCATCACTAGAAAATTGGGGAGGGGGAGCAACTCATTACGGATCACGGGCGGGACATGCTGTTAGATTAATGTTTTTATTTTGATTTTGATGATTTCATATAAATGAGTTTTATACTAAATTAAACAAGGTTTCTAAAAGTTGTCCAAATACTTCGATCACGTTTCATTTAATTTTTACTAAGTTGTTGAAATACTTCTTGAACTTTATTTTTGACAAAAAATCATACAACTTCTCTCAGAAAGAGGTCGACTGGTCGCCCTAGTCGGGAGGCCCGCTTTGAATGTTTTAAAACTTGAAACAGAATAGAAAAATTCTTAAGGAGGGCAACCAACGCCTAAAGTTTATTTTTCTGCCTATCCTTCTCTGTTTCTCGAGCAAACGATCACTATCCAAAGCGGCCGTCGCCCTAGGCGATGATCGGCCGTCTTTGATGCCATGTGTCAAAACTTTATTCAACGGTTTTAAAATTCAAATATTTCAACATAGCGATAGGTCACTATATCTTTTGACAAAGAAATTCTATCCGTTGTTAAATACTTCTCGTGCGATTATGGTTTTTCATTTATTAACCATTTCTTGGAGTTGTTTTGATATTTCTTTTGCAGACAAAAGTATATTAAGAGGAGCCTATGATGAAGACTACATCTTGGAGTTCTTCTATAAAAATTCAAATATTTCAACATAGCGATAAGTCACTATATCTTTTGACAAAGCAAATTCTATCCGTTGCGTAAATACTTCTCGAGCCCGCAATTATGGTTTTTCATTTATTAACCATTTCTTGGAGTTGTTTTGATATTTATTTTGCAGAAAAAAGTAAATTAAGAGGAGCTAGCCTATGATGAAAACTACATCTTGGAGTTCTTCTATAAATAAATGAAGCATTGGAGGATCACATACAACACATTACGCTACATCATAACAAGAAAAATTGACAAACTTCTCTATCTTTTATTTTCATGCTTTTTTGTTGTAATAGCCTAAGCACTTCACTTTAATATCTTGCTTATTAGGTTTTCTTTCTTGATTACACTTGCACTTTTGAGTTGTCATATTTCATTAAAAGTGTAATCTTGATTGTATTTGTTCAAATCATCCAAAACAAGACATACTTGTTGAGTATTCTTTTGGCAAGAACACACTTGGTTGATTCATTAGGTGTTGAAGAGTTTGGTGCTCTTCATTATTGTAAGAAAGAGTTTGGTCATCTTCATAGGTGTTGTTTAAGAAGGTGAAGCTGTAATTGTTTGGTATCTATTAATAAACGTTTTATTTTCAAAATTCGCATGGACATCTGGATGGTGTAGAGAAGAGTTTTATAAATTATTGTGTGTAGATTTATTTTTACGCACTTCTATGTTTTTTTTTTATCTTCTTCGAAAAAGAGTGTGTGAATCGGAAAATTGGGAAAATCTACTCACCTCCTCTAGATTTTTGTAGCCACTTGGACTAACACGTGGTATCAAAACCAAACTCTTTGGCAAGCTCATTTTCTTTGATAGTAAATAGAAAAGATCCATGGCTACGAATGAAAACTATCTTACTATGGTGCCTCAACCAACAAGCCAACTCTATTCGATGCCAACAATTATGCATTTTGGAAAAACCGAATGGAATGCTTCAGTAGGTTCAAGGGGTGATAAAGTAAAGTCTAGAAGGGGATATTGAATAGACTTTACCAAAATTTTGATTTTAGTCCTTTTTAAATCGTGAGTTAAGTCACAAGTCAGTTGGGTCCTTGATGGACAACTTAGTTTACCTTCACCTGTAGAGTTAGCCACTCATGATTCGGCGAGCGATTGATAAGATAACTCGGTTGATTCGGTTAACTCTTTTAGAAATTGAGACTTGGTTTCTGACTTAGTTATTATCACTTGACTTAACAAATATAACAATCAAGAATAAAAATATGCAAGAGAGTAAAATTTGAATGTAAAAGACACATAGCAATTTTATAGAGGTTTGAGGATGGGGTAATTCCTCTAATCCACTCTTCTCCAACCCCTGTAGATAATCCACTAAGTAACGTTGACTTTGTTACAAAAGGATGGCGGTCGAGACAACCTTGATCACACCCTCCAACAAGTCCAAAGCTTTTGGTTCAACTGGAACCTTACTACACTTCCTTCAAATTTGGATGGTAGACCCATTTGTTTTTCATAAATGTTTTCGCTTCAACATTTTGAAGTTGTCTTTCCTTCACTAAGTGTGTTGGATTGATTTTCTTCGAGTTTTTAGCTTGAGAAAAGTATTGAATGCTCGAGTATTATCTTTCCAGTTATTGCTTAAGCGTATGTTAGTTGATAGAAACAACCTTCTATGCACTTTACGAGAGACTTGTCTTCACTTGATCGATTGCCACTCAATGAATCTTCATCTTAGTCTCGATCGACTGCAATCTTCAACTTGGTCGCTTTCGACTCACCGATAAAACTTTATCTATTACAAGTTGATTTACGGTAGAATTGGGGTGCCAACTTCCTAATTTAAGTTTTACATAGTATCATCAAAATCTATTACATAAATTTCAATGCGACATCTTTTGCCTTTTATCTACTTCTTCAAATTAAGTTTGCGATAACAACTTGAGTCTTCGGAAACTAAGTCGCTTTTACTTGGTGATATATCACGTGGCAATGGGAATAGAGAGAGCTAGTTGATGAGCAAGTTGTCTAAAACGATCTTTAGAGGAGCTTTCTTAAGGGATCGTTCCTCTTTAGTTCCACTATCTTCCCCTTTTCTATGTTTCCCCTTTTGGCATCATCACCAACAATAGATGTTTGAGGAGTGTTGAATGAATACGATCCAACTTGTCATGTGTTCTTTGAGTGAGCTCTTCTATGTTCCGATCGAAGAGCCTTCATTTCTCGCACTAATTATAATCATCTCTGCATTCATTATCTTCATCTCCACATGCATATTACTTTCAGTAATTTGAAGGTCTTGCTTGTGTTGAGCCAACAGCTCCATATTCGTTTTGTGCATCGATCCATTATGTACATATGATCCGATGTCTGAAAAACTTAGCATTGTCGGACTCCAATCACCAATTTGGCGAAGAGAGATTTGAAGTAGCGACTTGCTCTCTTCTCGTGCCTTTATGCGCATTGTCCATTCACGATTCAGTACTACTCCCGGATGTCTCGAGAAATCATAACATCATGGTTGTTCGAGTCTTTGGTTTAGTGCAAAAAAACCTCTTTCCATTGCTTCCATCTCGGAGCACATACCCCTAAAGGCTCTTCCGATATATTCTACCTCAATTTGAATGATCTCCTGCGAATACATCATCAAATTGAAACCAAATGGCACAATCCTTAAATCATCGAGCTACAAATTCTTCTAGATCTATGTTGATTTGCATAATGCGCTCTTTCTTCGCCAGCGGTTTCTCTCAGCGGCGAAACTCCTCCACAAACGGAGAGTAATCCGCAAAAAGGTCACTAGAGATTCGGAATATCACCCACTTATCCTTTGGGAGCCTTTTCTTTGTTCCCTCGACTTGTTTAAGCTCTTTGTGCCTCGGTTGTGTCGCAGCATCACTTTGGCGATGTGATTGTGTTAGCTGGGGAGGTCGAGCCTCGGCCATTTTAACGGCCGTTGGCATCGCGAGTTCCTTCTTGTTGAGTAGTTGAAGCCTCATTTTGCCTTAGCAAAGACATCACGGGGTGATGGCACCATTGGGGGTGGGCCATCAACCAATGTAAACTTAAACAAGTGCGCCTTCCTCGCGTGCTTTATTTGTCTCTACTACCATTTCCTCTCTTTACGGGTCCTCTACAACTTTCTCCTTGTGGATGGACTCACCTTCATTGCCGATATCTAAAAACTCGATTGGTCCATTCTCTTTAGAGTCATGTAACACACTAATCTCTTCCCTTTCGGTGACTACGATAGAGGAACCGGAAATTTCCCTTTCTCAACAAAGAACACCCCTCGGCCACCTTATCAGCGGTCTCAACTGGCTTGTAAAGCCTTCATCAATTGCTTCTACATACTAAGCTGCATTGGGGTCTTGTACAATGGCATCCTTCGAGGTCTCAACCTCTTGGATTGTACTTTTATGACAAGCAATCTCAATGCCATGGTCTATTGTCCATCATTTGCCTCGATTGCATCAACAACATCATCGGCCAAATGGTGCGGATGGAATTTGATTGAGATAGTCTTAACCATCCGAGCATCGTCAATCCCACTCTGCCGTTTTTAGCTTCACCATCGTCTCCTATCTTCAATTTGGTTAGGTCTCCCATAGCTTCCTCCATCCGGTTGTGGTGTGTTGATTTTCTCCTCATCGGCGCACCGCCTAAATCACGATCGAGGAGGGTCACTTTGGAGACATGAGACTCATTTGTTGTTTGTTTTTAGTTGTCGGTGATTGGGAAATTATCTTAACAACTTTCGCGGGGTTGGCTCGATTAGGTTGCCCACTTTATCTTCAATCCTAGCTTCATCGCAGTTTGCTGGGCTGTCCTTTGGAGTGTCTTTGGTGAGGTAGAAGCGTCGGTGTTCTCACCATTTCCAAAATATTAGAAGTATGAGGGATTTGAATTGACGAAGACTCTCCGGGACCCCTTAGCAACGATTGCTCGTGCATCTCCTTGGTCTCTTTCAAGGCTTGCTGCATCCTCATCCTTCTCGATTGGGTCAGCTACAACCACCACTTCCACGTCATTGTCGCTCGCACTTTGTAAGGCACTTTCGGGGAACATTGGTGAAAGGACAAGAGTGAGGTTTTAGGGATTCTCAACCGCTTTGCCTTCTCAATCGCCTTGACCTTTTCCTCATCCTTATTCTCAAAGAGGATGGTCGTGAAAAATCTTCATCGAGAGGAGAACAGAGATAGCAATGTTTTCAACAAACTCTAGGTGATATTCCTCCTCCTCTATAAACTCACGCATTTCTAAGCGATATTGGGCCGCACTAAGTTTCCAGGCCCTCCATATGCGTAACCTTTCTTGAATGTCCGGATATGCCGGGATAGTATTTAAAGGTCATCATCATCCTCCTCGCATATGCTCGTCGTGACCTTTTCTTCCTCGGCCAACAATAGCGTCATCGATGGGATGTCACATCTAATTCTTCTTGTCTCGTGTCAACTGTATCTCTTTCGGATGTCTTAGTTGTAGGCCTCATAGTTGAATCTTGTTGAGATGTGGCCGAGCAGTACTGAGGTTCTTGCTCGGTGTTTTCCACACCATCTCCTTCTTTAGATATATCTTTGCTCATCGACAATAATCTTTCCACTTCTGCATGATCCCACGACTCAACTCGGCTCAACAAAGCTAAGTCGGATTTCTTCACGAGTCTATTCTGGTTTTTATTTTTAGAGGAGCTTCAACTTCCTCCTCTTGTTCTTTGGCCACGGCGCAGACTCTGCCATCTCTTGGTTTCTTGGAAGTAGCGGCTTGCGAGGCACAATCGATCTTTTTCTTTCTCACACAGGGAATGGAACATGAGCTTTCTTTGGTGCGGTGGAGCACGCTTAGGTGAGGGGGCCTTGGTAGAAGAATTTGTGTCCACGGGGACATGTTTAGGCGATTCCCCTCGCTTGTTGCGAGACTTCTTTGCATGTGCCTGCCTTTGAGCACCGAAAGGTTCGACTTAAACATTTTTCTATTCGCATGAAAGGGTTTCCCATTTTGGAAAGGAACAACCTTCTTCTCCATTAGATGACATAGAATCAGGCCATATCCAAGATAGCTAGTGAATTTTCCATCTATACCAACCTACATATTTAGTACATTCGCATTGAGTTCTTTGAAAATAAACTCATTGATTGACTTCCTTCTCTTCCAAGATGTTGCCATTACAATCAACTTAGTCCGAGAGAGCGATTAAATGAGCCAAACTTCATGTCGATATACTTGGCCGCAACACCCATTGACTTGTGGTAGTCTTCCTTTATCAGCTTCTTTAAATATGAGTAGTTTGGCTTATCAGCAGCCTCCGGCTTGGGTATCTCTTTTCATGCAGCAGCCAAATCAACATCTTTATCAGTCAGCCCTTTCATTCCACTAGTAAGGAGAAAACAATGTTCATCTAGGTCAGCAGCAGCCAACTTAAATGACTTGTGGTTGACGTATGAACGAATTTCATCATCATGAACCTCAACATTCACGTAGTATAAAGCAACCTCTTTAAGGTAGGTGTGCGAAAACTCCATAGTATGAAACTTCTTGACACCTTTGGTTTCAAGTTTCTTAGCAATCTTCTTGGCCAACTCCTTGTCTACGCTCGCTTGACAAGGCTTTCAAATCCACGGTGGCTCTAGTGTGGATCTTCTCATCAAGGTTCGTGAAATTGTATGATGGTGCCATTTTCAGTCTTGGTCTTGAGAAATGAAAGCTAGGGTTTGAACTTCTTTGCAGAGAGAAAAACTTGGGTGTAAGTGTGAGGGAGAAAAAAATCAAATTTCTCTATATAAGGGACTTGAAAAGACGATTTTAGAATTCAAAAAGGTTAAAACCGATCAACGGTTGAGATCACATTTTGAAAATCGCATTAATTTTCCCATATTAAGGGCATCGGCATTTATATCCAATTATGGATAAACTGGCTCATGCTTTTTCGACATCATTAATTATCGCCGACGTCAAGCCTAAAACATTTCGCTCAAGGAAAACGACCTCGTTTTGTCACTTAGCTTATAAATGACTTACTTTCTTCATTTATGACTCGACTCTGCTATCCTCTTCTTATGAATCGTGAATGATCACTTGTATGTGCAGCTAACTCGTCTGGTGACTAGTCACATAAGTTGTTTCACTTAGGCGATAAGTGAAACTTTTCGATATACATTTCTCTCATCTTCAACCCTGTTGAGTGAGTCTTCGAGCTTCCTAACACAACTCAATCAATCCAAGCTCATTCTTAAGCTCTTCAAACCTTGATTCACATAAAGGTTTTGTGAATATATCGATTAATTGCTTATCGGTTGATATGTATTCCAATGTGATGTATTTCTTTTCAACATGATTTCTCATAAAATGATATCGACATCAATGTGTTTGGTTCTTGAATGCAATCTTGGATTATGAGTGATTGCAATGGCACTTGTGTTATCACATATAATTGGGATATCTTTTTCTTCAATATCATAATATCTCGAGGTTGTTGCCTCATCCATAACACTTGGGCACAAAGCAGCGGTACTGTAGCAATGTACTTCGCTTCATTTTGTGGATGTAGCTATTGAATTTCGTTTCTTTGAACCAAGATACCAACCTATTTCCAAGCATTTGACATGTGCGGATGTACTTTTCTATTAACTCTACATCCGACATACCGAGTCCGAATATCAATAAGCTTGAATCCTGCTTCCTTTGGATACCATAAGCCAACTTCCTGGCTTCCCTTCAAATACCTTAGGATTCTCTTGTCATGATCATATGACTTTCCTTTGGAGTAGATTGAAATCTAGCACATACACCTACAACAAAGGTGATATCGCTTTGCTAGCGGTTAAATAGAGCAATAATCCAACGAGGGCTCTATATCTAGTTTTGTCAACAAATTTTTTCTTCTGCGTCCATATTCATATTGGTGATGTATTCATGGGAATCTTCACGGATGACTTCTCTTCCATACCAAATTTCTTCATTAAATCTCACGGTATATTTGGTTTGACTTATGAAGGTTCCATCCTTCATTTGCTTGACTTGAGGCCCTAGGAAGAAAGTCGGCTCTCTCCCATCATACTCATCTCAAAGTTCCATTGCACATGGTTTGAGAATTTGTCACACAACTCTTTGTTTGTGGATCCAAAGATAATGTCATCCACGTATATTTGAACAAGTCGTATCCTCTCTCCATCTTGAATTCTCGAAGAGTGTTCTATCAACCTTAACTTTGGGGGAATCCATTGTCCATAAGAAATTGAGATAATGCGTCGTACCATGCTCTTTGTGCTTCCTCAAACCATATAATGCCTTTTTGAGCTTGTGGACCTTATATCCAATAGTTTTTTTGCTCAAAACCTGGAGGTTGTTCCACATAAACTTCTTCTTCCAAAAGTCCATTAAAAAATGCACTCTTCACATCCATTCTATAGACCGTGAAGTTTTTGTGTCTTTGCATAAGCAAGAAACATCCTTATTACTTGCAATTTGCAACAAGTGCAAAGGTTTCATCAAAATTTATATCCTCTTCTTGGCAATACCCTTTGGCTACCAATCTTTCTTTGTTTCTCACTCTCTGAGATCCAACTTCATTCATCTTGTTTCTAAATATACTGATTAGGACCAATAACATTTTGGTGTGTAGTCCTTTGAACCAATTCCCAAACTTTATTGCTTTCAAACCGATTCAACTTCTCTTGTATGGATAGAATCCAATGTGTGTTATCCAAGTAAACACAGATTCATGTTTAGTCTGGATCCGGTTCTTACTCCATTTCTAACATCTCCAATGACAAGCTCGAAGGATGGTACCTCTCGGCAATCTCACATCCGATTAAAGTAAGTCGATGGATTAAGTCTTCTTGCGATTAAGTTGTCTTGAGCAACTTCCATCATCATTCAATTTGCAAATTTTCTAGTTGTCTATGAGATTCATCTATCTCATCTTCATTTTGGGTTGAGTCTTCGATATATGTATCAACATATGGACTCTTCGAATAGTTGGTGATTCATGTTGTCGCTAACTCATCAATGTCTTCTCCATTAAAATGGGTTCATAAAAAATCACATGGATAGACTCTTATGTGACCATAGTCCTCTGCAGTTCAAGACTCTAAAGTATCCTAAAATGATACCTTCATCGATTTTAGCATCAAAGGCTATCAGGTTGTCCTTGCCATTGTTGTGAATGAAGCACTTACATACAAAGATATGAAATTATCCAACATTTGGCTTTCTCCTGTCCAAATTTCATAAGGGGTTTTGGACATTTTTTATTGATCATACACATATTACGAGTGTAGCGGGCAAGTATTAATAGCCGACCCAAAATCTCTTAGGCAATCCAACTTCGGCTAACATGGTCCTTGTAGCTTCTTTTTGAGAGTTATGTTCTTCTTTCACCACTTCATTCTCATTTGTGGAGTTCTTGCGGTGAAAAACTCATGAGCAATACCACTTAAGCTCACTCACTCACGGTACACGATTCAATTAGCTTCTCTATGAAATACTAAGTTATAATCCCATTGACAAACTTAGTTCCTCTGTCGGACCTTATATTGATAATGGTTTGACTCTTCTAATTTTGAACTATTCTCATCGGTGAGGAAGCTTATGCAAAATTTCCTTCTTTTTACCCATAAAGATGGTCCATGTGTATCTTGAATAGTCATCCACCACCACTAAGGTGCATTTCTTTCTCTCGATCTTGGGTGGTTCAATGGAACCAAATAAATCCATATGCGATAAGTGCGATATCCTGGTTGAAAAAGGACTTGTCTTGTCCTTAAATGAACACTTGATTTTCTTTCCCATCTAGCATGCATCACAAATGCTTTCCTTCTTGTATATAGAGTCCGATGAGTCCTTCCACAAGATGACTCCTTGCAAGCCTGTTGATTGTCTTGAAATTCAAGTGACTCGACTTTTTGTGTCACAACCAACTTGATTTGGTTGTACTCTTGGCCAGAGACATGTACTTGGTGTAGCACTTGACCAATCTACTACATACATATCTTTCTGTCTTGATCGATAGCACAACTTCATTAGATTTAGAATTCTTGATTTGGCATAGTACCATGTTGAATCCTACATTGTGGCCCTTATCACGAGTTGGCTAATACTCAGCCAGATTGAAGTTGACCCTTCAACTTATGCTACATCCTGTGATTTCTAGTCCATATTTCCTTATGGGTCCAATGCCTCTAATTTCCCCTAGAGCTTCGTTTCTCCAAATATAACTTTTGCTCCTATTATTTCCTTGAAGTTCGATAAATTTTTTTTATTGTCTGTCATGTGACTGGAACAACCACTATCTATGTACCAGGTTCATTGGCAGCGGTCATTGTTCCTTGAACTGCAATCAAGGAAATCAATTTCTAGAGTACCCAAACATGTCGGGTCTGAGGGGTTAGCACTATAACGTGGTACAACCAACCTATAACCAAATAGTCGACTCTAAGAGATTGCCACCTATCAGTTCCATAATCATAATGAATATTTGCAAATTGCTTGGGAGCTTTGGCTCATACAACTGTCTCTTTGTCTATATGCTTGTGTGCGTAGCTCGTACGCATTTGCTTTCTTGGGATAATAATAAAACTTTTGTGCATAGTGAGCATCGTGCTTGGGTGCATATATGTCCGATAATGGTTTTTTTTGCCTAGGGAATGGCGTATTTTGAGTCCGAGGTCTTTTCCACTTGGGCTTGTATCTCTTTGGACTTGGTGATATCTTATTTGATTATTCCAATCGACTTGGTTGGAATAATTTCTACCATTCTCATCATATGGGTTTTTTTCTCAATAAAACCTCGTGGCTTTTGGTAGTTCATTTTTGATTTCACATAATACTTTGTTTGGAGTCTGCGATGGACACTTCTCGAATTTAGTTTTGCCCTTTCAAAGATACTGTTTTTTGCCTTTGCCTTTATATCCTAGGCCATCATGTGTATGATTGTGTTTGTGTGTGGGTTCAACATATTGCTTTGGGTTTTGGACTCCTTCATTGCTTGAGGATCCTTTCTCCAATTCCACTTTTGGAGTCCGAGCATCACAAAGGAATTGAATCCTATGCCTATTTTGTCTCCACTTTCCTTTTTGTGTCATTATCAATTCATCTAATGATTTAGATGCCTTGTTAAATGATGCAATCACATTTTTCAAATCTTTTTCTCTATTTTTTGTTTCAGCTAAGTCGACTTTGATCTTAGCGGTCTCACCTTCACTTTGTTCTCAAAGCAAAATTTGTGTGACATAGAGTACTCGAGTTCTTTAATGTTGTGAGATTTCGATTTTGAGGTGGTTGTTTTCCTCATTCAAGATTGTGTGAGAGGTTTTTACGTGGTCAAAGTCTTTCTCATCATTTTTCCTAAGGAATCATAAAGATTTGTGGGTGTTGAAGTGTTTTTGTCACTATCACTATCATCGAATTAGAATGAGATGAGTTAGAGTGTACCGCATCTTCCCCGTTCTTTGGCCATGAGGCATATCAAAGCCTTTTCTTGAAGATCTAAGGAGTAGTCACCTCATTGTTGTCGACTCATTTGGATCATTGCACTTGGTTGTGTCGGTTTCAACAAAACCAACATGGCTTTCTTCTTTTCTTGTCTCCTTTCTCTCAAGACTTTAATTTCCTCCTCATTCTCGTGCTTGTTGGTGGTGGATAAGGCGATCAATAGCAAAGTATCATGGATGTCTGCATTCTAGCACAAGTTTTGACTTTACGGTAGTCGGCTATTCAAATTTGTTTGATGATCATCTCACTTTGGTGGTCTTTCTTCCTTGGCTTGGAAGGTGTTTATCAAAGACAAAGTTTTGAAGACTCGTCAGACAAAGTATAAACCCGGAGGAGGAGAAAGAAGTGGTGGAGGAAGAGGTTTTCGACCTAGACCTCTACACAAAAATATGGAATATGTAGATCCAGGTAAGAAGGGAAGGATCTCTTGGGTCAGGGGTACGATGAAGTAAGCGAACTGGAAGTGGCTAGAAAGAATGTTGATTATGTGAAAAGAATAGAAGAGGAAAACATAAGACAAAACCACTATGGGAAGAAAGGAAGAGAAAAGATGTTCTTTCGAAGAGAGCTTATGAAAAGAAAAAAAACGACTAAAGATGAAAGAAAAAGAAATGAACTGGATGATGACAGAGTGAATATGAAAGGAGGAGGCATCGAATAAGATGAAGTGTTCTTTGTGAACCCTTCATGTATTTTACTTTTGTAAATACATTGTTGTGTAAGTCATCTGTACTTTCAATAAAATATTTTGTATTTGTATCTTTGCATAGACACTTGTAATTTGCTTAGATTTAAATATGCTCGATACACTTTGTAAACAACTTTGTAAAGGACAAGAATGCTATGATCAATAAAATGATTGATTCTACGCATACATTATTTTATTCTTGCATTGTATGTATGTATCTTTCTTTGTTTACATGTTGTTTAATGTTTTAAGCTTTGGCATCATCAAAAAGGGGGAAATTGTTGGGAAATTTATTGGTTAGATTTTGATGAATGCCATGTAAAACTTAAACTAAAAAGTTGTCACCCCATTTTTCTTGTAATTTGTATTGTAATAGATAGGGTTGGAAAAGGTGAGTCAAGTCACTATGCCTAGGAATACAAGAAGTCAATTGAAGATCAAGTTAAGGCTTATTTGCAAGATATTTGAGTACGGCAAAGAAGAAAAGTCAAGAACTCGATTGAAGGTGTATCGGTGTGAAACAATTTGTATGAAGAGTCGGTCAAGACAACTCAAGAAGCAAGTCTCAAGTTGAAGTGACAGATGAGTCATCCAAAGATTGGAAGCTAGTTCAAGTCACCTGGGGAATAAAAGAGCTAGATAAGTCAAAACAATCGAACGAGATCCGTTGATGAAAGTCAAGAATATTACTCGAGAATAGTAACTGTTAAAGTTGTCGAGATAAAGTGTTAGTTCGATTGTGTGCAAAAGGAACAAACCAATGGGAAGCATCGCACAAGTGTCGGATTTGCAATCTTTGCAAGACATTAAATACGAAGAAATGTCAACATCAACGATCGCAACAAGACAAGCCACGAACACAAGTGACTTTTGAAAATCGCCTATCTCTTCAACGGGCGATTTTTGAAAGTTCACTATAAAAGGCTAAGGAATCTAATTGAGAAAAGGTTACTCGAACCACGAATGAGCAAACATCATTCAAATCAGAATTTGCAAAATATTCTCAAGATATTCAAGCAAAATCCTCAAGCCTAAATCTCAAAGGACATCAATCCAACACAAAGTTGTGAAGGAAAGATAACCTCAAATGTTGGAAAGGAAACTTTTGAAGAATCAAAAGGGGTCTACTTTCCAAGAGGATTGTAGGAAGGTTCAAGGTCGAACCAAGATATCAAGTTATTGGAGGGCTTCGTGATCAAATTCAAGAAGCTTGAGAAAGTGAGTGAAGTAGCAAGGTAGCGCTACTGTGAAGAAGTTGAGTCGAACGAGAAGCCACCTATGTGACCAAGGCATCTCTAGATCGAGTCCAAGGAGCAAGTCACTTTGTGTGATCAAGACTTGTCTCTCTAGATCGATAACCACTTTCTCGAACCGATCATTACTTAGTGGATTCGTCCCGGGAGTTGGAGAAGAGAGGATTAGAAGAATTACCCCATCTTGAACCTCTATAAAAATTATTTGTGTCATTTACATTTCAAAGACTTTCATTTCTCGCATACTTATTTATATCTTTGATAAATTGCTATCTAACTAATTAATAACTAAGTGCTAAAATCAAGTGTTAAAACAAGTTTAAAACAAATCAAAGGGTGTTAAGTCTTTATCTGAAAAACTCAACACAGCCAAGCTAAGTTTCAGGTTAAACAGTTGAGTTATTCTATCAACAAACTCTATCGAAAGTGTTGAGTGGCTAACTCTCTTGAATAACCAACTTAGGTGTCCTCAAGGACTTAGCTAGTTGTGTTAACTCGTAATATTTTAAAAGGACTAAAATTGAAAAGTTGGTAAGGTTTATTCAACCCCCTTCTAAACCTTACTTACACCCCTTAGGACCTACAAGTGGTATCGAGCGGTTGGTTCATTGAGCCTTCTCGCACCGGTTCTTGAACTAGATCTCTATCTTTTCTAAAAGATTTTTAACACTTGTATTTTAAAAATCTTTCATTCTTAGCAAAAGTTATTATCATGGAAGCAAATCTGACACGCATTCCTATGTTCACTATTGAGGAGTTTGATGACTGGAAAATTCGTATGCAGGCTCATCTATCTGCTTTTTTACATAATGAAATGTGGCTAGTGATAGAGGATGGGCCACCGCAAATCTGAAAGTGAACATAATCAAGAAGAAAAGCAAGTGCACTGAAGGAGAAAAAGATGTGGTGAGGCAAGACCAGCCATGGTTGAGAAACCAAGGATCGAGTGGACAAACGAGAACAGAAAAAGATACAACTTGGACAATGTAGCCAAGGACATATTTTACAAAACCTGGACAAAGAAATGTTCAACAAAGTCAAATCTTGCCAAACTACAAAACAAATCTGCGATAAATTAACTTTAATTTGTGAAGGATCCGAGCAAATTAAAGAAAACAAATTGTCTGTTCTTTGTACAAAAATTTGAAAAGTTTAAAATGCTTGCAGTGTGAAACCTTGAATCACTGGATGCTAGATTCAGTGAAGCTATCAAAGGCATTTGGGAAAGAATATACACAAAAGGAATTGTGTATGAAGATTCTAAGAAACCTCCTCGGTGAATGGGAAATGAAGGTCATGGCTCTAAGACATTCGATGGACCTATCAAAAACATCCAATCATGAGCCATTCTCGGATCTCAAAGCTTATGAGTTTGAGTGAGAAGAAAAGATCAAGAGGAGACATCTCAGTATCAAGACAGTTGCACTTATAGTCAAGAATGGAAAGAAAGTCAAGTCAAGGAAGCCATAGACCAGGAGGAGATTGCCTGATGGTTAAAAGATTCAACAAGTTCTTCAATAAGAACTATAAAAGAAACAAGGGTGAATCCTCCAGAGACATTCAGCTCCTTCCAAGTCGGGAAGACAGGCCTCCCAAGAGAGGCGAGCACCAAGCAGTTGAGTATCGAGAGTGATAACCAAGGACAGAAAGAGCGATATCTTTATAATGGTTTTGCTCTTTTCATTTTGAACTCTTTCTCATCGCCTAAGGTAACTCGCAAAGTTTCTTCTTTTTGCACATGAAGATTGTCCATGTATATCTTGAATAATCATCTACCACCACTAAGGTGTATTTCTTTCCATTTATCTTTGGTGGTTCAATTGGACCAAATAAATCCATATGCAACAGATGTAATATCCTTGTTGAAGAAGGACTAGGCTTCTCCGTGAATGAAGATTTGATCTGCTTTCCTATCCGGCATGCATCACATACACTTTCCTTCTTGTACACCGAGAATGGCAATCCTTCCACAAGATGACTCCTTGCAAGCTTGTTGATTGTCTTGAAGTTCGGATGACAAACCTTCTTGTGCCACAACCAACTTGATTCTCTTGTGCTCTTTGCTATGCAGGTTCTTGGTGTGGCAAGAGACGATCTACCACATACATATTTTTTTGTCTTGATCCTTGTAGCACTATTTCATTTGATTCATCATTTTTAATCGGCACACTCCCATATTGAATCCAACATTGTAGCCTTTATCACAAAGTTGACTAGCAAGTTAAAGTTGAGTCCCTCAACATAAGCAACATCGTGATTTCCAATCCATTTTTCTTGATGGATCCAGTGCCTCTTATTTCCTCTCGAGCTTCATTTCCTCGAAATATGACTTTGCGCCTCTAATCTCCTTGAATCTTGACAGAATTTTCTTGTTGCTGTCGTATATGTCCGGAAACGACCATTATCCATGTACCAGGTTCCTTGGCACTCGTTGTTCCTCGAACCCGCAATCAAGGAAATTAGTTTTTAGGTACCATGCTTGCCTGAGTCCCGAGGGGTTAGTCTTTGTAAGATGATCCAACCAACCTATAGCCAAATGACTTGACTCTAAGAGGTTGCCATCTATCTCGTGCCATAATCATAGTTTACTTTGGTAAATTTCTTGGGGGCTTTAGGTTCATACAACTATCTCTTTGTCCGTATGCCTATGTGTGTGTGTTTTAGCAATTGCCTTCTTTAGGTAGTTGTGATATTTTTGAGTGTAGTGCCTGCGTGCATATGTGTGCCGATAATAGCTCTTTTGCCTTTGGAATGACCTTTGTTGAGGTCAGGTGTTTGCCATCTAGGCTTGTATTTCATTGGTCTTTGTTGATTTTTCACATTGTTCCAATCGCCTTAGCTCGGGTAATTTATACCATTCCCATCATATGCGTTTCTTTAATAAAACTGGGATTTTTGTTAGCTCTGTTTATTCTTCTGAGTACTTCCTATTTGGAGTTTCTTTGAGGAACTCTATCGATTTCTTCTCGGTTGTCCTCTCAAAGATACTCAATGGATATTTTCCTTTCCCTTTATATCCAATGCCAATTTGTTTGTGATTGTGCTTTGGAATGAATGTGGGTGCAACATTTGGTGTCTTGGATTTTTGAGATGCTTCATTACTTGAAGATCTTTTTCCAAAATCACTCTAGGAGTTTTTTGTGCACAAAGGAATTGAATCCTATGCGCTGTCTTATCTCCACATTCTTTTTGGCTCATAATAAGGTCATCCAATGATTTAGATGCCTTTGTAAATGAGGCAATCACATTTTTGAGATCATTTTACCTCTTTTCTATAGTAGCTATCTCTGCTTTATTAGTTTAGCATTCTCTTGACTTCTTGTTCTCACCAAACTATGTGACTTAGAGTACTCGGCTCCTTTGTCATTTTGTGAGTTTTGGCTTTTAAGTCAGTGTTTTCTTTTTTAATAGTGTGTGAGGATTTAATGTGCTCAAAGTCTTTCATCATTTTGCCTAATGAATCATAAAGATCATTGGGTGATGAAATGTGTGTATCACAATCACTATCACTATCACTAGAATCTGAATGAGATGAGTTAGAGTGTACCTCATCTTCTTGGTCAGGTTGATCTTGTTCTTTAGCCATTAGACAAATCATTGCTTCTTCTTCCGAATCACTTGAGTAGTCACCTTCACTTTGCTCTCTCGAGTCGCCGCTTTCTTTCGACTTAGTTGTCTGATTTAAGCCAACATGGCTTTCTTTTCTTTTCTGTCTTCTTCTCTCAAGACTTTTCTTTCTTCTTCATCCCCGCACTTGTTGACTAGTGGATAGGAAATCAATTGCAAAATGTCCGGTTGTGCAATTCCAACACGGGTTCTCAACTCGGAGGAACCGAGTTTGTCAATGGGATAATTACTCGGTATTGTGTTGAAAATGATATTGCTCATGAGTTATCTCTGTGACAAGAACTCCCAATGAGAATGGAGTAGCTGAAAGAAGGAACAAAACTCTCAAGGAAGTCGCAAGAACCATGTTAGTCAAGTGGACTACCTAAGAGATTTTGGTCAAGCCATCAACACGATGCTATACTCAAAATAGATGCTTGATAAATAGACGGTGACAAAGACTCTATGAAATCTTGGACAGGAGAAATACAAATGTTGGGTACTTGAGAATATTTGGATGTAAATGCTTCATCCACAACAATGGCAATGATAATCTAAAGGCTTTTGATGCTAAAGTCGATGAAGGTATCTTTTTGGGATACTCGGTGAAAGCAAAGCCTATAGAGTGTTGAACAAGAGGACTATGGTCACGAGAAGAGTCTATCCATGTGGTTTTCGATGAACCTAATGTGAATGGAGAAGACATTGAAGAATTAGGCGATAAGTCAATCAACCTACTATGCGAAGTGTCCTTATGTTGAAGTTGAAGCAAGAGCAATCAACCAAGATGAAGATGAGATAGTGAATCCCATATACAATCGGAAAATCTGCATTTGAATGATAATGAAAGAGTCGCTCAAGACAACAAATGCGAGATAGTGAACCCAGTGATTTGCTTCAACCTCGATGTGAGATGGCTAAGAGACCATCCACCGAGCTAGTCATTGGAGATGTGAGAGATGGTGTAAGAACCGGATCTAGAGCTCGAAAGAAGCAATGTTCACTTGTTTTATTTCCCAAATAGAACCAAAAGATGTGTCTCAAGCATTGGATGGCACACATTGGATTCAAGCCATGCAAGAAGAATGAATCCACTTGAAAGAAATAAAGTATGGAAATTGGTGCGAGACCAACCCATCGAATGTTATTGACACAAAATGGGTTTTCGAAGCAAGATAAATGAGGAAGGATCTGTGGTAAGAAACAAAGCAAGATTGGTAGCCAAAGGGTATTGCCAAGAAGAAAGAATAGATTTTGATGAAAAATTTGCTCTGTTGCAAGACTAGAAGCAATAAGAATGTTTCTTGCCTACGTTGCACACAAGAAGAGAGAATGGATGTGAAAAGTGCATTTTTAAACGGACATTAGAAGAAAAGAAGTCTATGTTGAGCAACCTCCAGGCTTTGAAAGGAAGACTCTTGGAGACAAGGTGTATAAGCTCAAGAAAGCATTATATGGATCAAGCAGGCACCAAGAGCATGGTATGATACATTGTCTCAATTTCTAAGTAACAATGGATTCACCAAAGGCAAAGTGGACAAAACACTCTTTAGAGTCCAAGATGGAGAGAGTATATGCTAGTTCAAATATATGTGGATGATATCATTTTTGGATCCACAAATAAAGAGATGTGTGATAAATTCTCAAACCTCATGCAAGGCAAATTTGAAATGAGCATGATGGGACGGTGACTTTCTTCCTAGGACTTCAAGTTAAGCAATTGAAGGATGGAACTTTCATAAGTCAAACATAGTACACCGAGAGATTTAATGAAGAAATTTGGTATGGAAGAGAAGTCTTCTCGAAAATACCAATGAACACATCATCAAGATGGACATGGATGCGGATGGTAAGGTCAGATCAAACAAGATACAAAGCACTCATTGGATCACTGCTTATACTTAACAAAAAGCGGCCGGACATCACCTTTGCAAAGTAGGTGTATGCGCAAGATTTCAATCGCACCAAAAGAGAGCATATATGATCAATGCCTAAGAGAATTCTAAGGTATTTGAAGGAATGCCAAGAAGTCGGCTTATGGTATCCAAAGGAAGGTGGATTCAAGCTAATTTGTTACTCGGACTCGACTATCTTTGGATGTAGAGTTGACAGGAAGAATACTTCAAGTATATGTCAAATGCTTGGAAACAGATTGGTTTCTGGTTTAGTAAGAAGCACAACTCAATAGCCACATCCGGTCAAGCAGAGTACATAGCTGCGAGCAAATCAGCTGTTGCCCAAGTCTTATGGATGAGACAAAGAACTAAGAGATTATGAAATTAAAGAAAAAGAGATTCCAATTATGTGTGATAACAAAAGTGCTATTGCAATCACTCTAATCGTGTGCATTCAAGAACAAAGCACATTGATGTCAAATATCATTTTATAAAAGATCATTTTGAAAAGAAAGACATCATTTTGGAGTATATCTCAACCGATAAGTAGTTAGTTGACATATTCACCAAGCCCGATGAGAATCAAGATTTGAAGAGCTTAAGTATGAGCTAGGGTTAATTGAGTGAGTGAACACTCGGAAGACTCAATCGAAGAGATGGAAAATAGAAAGTGAGAAATGAACAAGTTTTTCACATCACCAAGTGAAACAAACCATATCGAAAAGTCGGTTGTATCGAGTTAGCGACAAATCGAGTCGCTTAATGAAAAGAGAGAAGAAGAGTTAAGTCATTTGTGAAATAAGTTGAGTCATTTATGAGCTACGTGACAAAAACGATCATTTTAAATGGCGGGAATGTTTTTAAGGATGACGCGGCGTAATAATAATGACGAATGGATCAAAAGTCGCACATTAAGCATATGATTGGATATAAATCTTTGCCACATTAAATGTGAGGAATTAAATGCATTTTGGCGTGCTAAATTTGAGCCGTTGATCTTGATCAAATTTCAAAATCCAAAAACCCATCATTTCATAACCCTTATATACGGTTTTCGATCTTCTCAATCACACTTTATCGAAAAACTGTTCATCTATAAAGCAAGTTCATTTCTCTCTCGCAAACGCTACGAGTTCTCAAGCAAGTTTATCAAGTTTTATTCGGTAAAACTCTCTCGCAAATGGCACCAAAGTTCGATTTTGTTAAGCTATCAAATCAAATCCACTCGGATCAACCGTGGATTTTGAAGGGATGGTAAAGCAGGTTCGAGATGAAACCCTAGTAAAGAAGATAGCCGATATACTAGAAAAGTCCGGTCTCAGCCTTTTCTTACTATGGAGTACTCGCTCACCTACCTTGAAGAGGTGGCGCGAGTTCTATGTAAACGCGAGGTGCGGGACGAATGAATCAAGTCCTCCGTCCACCGCAAGGACTTCATGATTATGCTAAGGACCTTGCGAGCATGTTTCTTCCGCCGTCTAAGGGTATGACGAAAATAAATGAAGTTGATGTTAATTTGGCCTTTTGCATGGAAAGAAGTAGGCAAACCGGAGTGTCTTTGCGAAGGTAGTCTACACAGTGAGAAGAAATCTGGAAGGACGACTATCACAAGGTCGATGGATGTCGTTGCAAAGTGTGTATACATGAAGTTTGGCGGCTTCAATCACTGTCAAAGACAAAGCCGATCGTCATGGTTGCGATCATGGAAGGTAAGAAAGTCAACTAGCCGAGTTCGTGTACAAATGACTCGCCGAATATTGGGAACAAATCGCACAAGGAAGATGGATCCTTTGGAGGATCACTCGGATATGGCCTAGTAATTGGCCATCTCATGGAAGCGAAGGGCATTCCCTTCAACATGGAAAGCCTTTCCATGTAAACAAGAAGATGTTCAGGGCTAACCTTTTAGGAGCCCGTAAGAGAGCCCATGCCAAGAGGGCGGATACAAGTGAGGGGGATCGGTGACCCCGAGGACACAAATTGTCACCTCCCCTTCCAAGAAGAAAACTACAAAGAAGAAGGCTACCCCCGCAAAGAAAGAAACAGGATACACCGCCCTACAAACCGAAGTCACCCGCCCATGCAAGCGAGGCCGAGAAGAAAGCCCAAATACCTTCTCCAACCATACGCAAGAGAAGGATCTAAGCCCAGGAAGCGCTCCGTCCAAGAAAGACTACTCACTTTTCTCGGTAGTCAACTCTTTGATTATCGGCTCTCGATATTCGGTTGTTTGATGGTCATCTCACTTTGGTGGTATTTTTTCCTTGGCTTGAAGGTGTTTATCAAAGACAAGTTTTGTAAGACTCCCGACAAAGATACACCCCAGAGGAGGAGGAAGAAGTGGTGGAGGAAGAGGTTTTTGACTTAGACCTCTACCCAAAAATATCGAATATGTAGATCCGGTAAGAAGGGAAGGATCTCTTTGGGTTGGGTACGATGAAGTAGCTTAACTGTAAGTGGCTAGAAATAGTGATGATTACGTGAAAAGAATAGAAGAGAAAAACACAAGACAAGACCGGCTATGGGAAGAAAGGAAGAGAAAAGATGCCGATGCGAAAAGAGCTTATGAAAAGAAAAAAAAACAAGATGAAAGAGAAATAAAGGAACAGGATGATGACAGAGTCAATATGAAAGGAGGAGGCAAATGAAGGAGATGAAGTGTTGTGTGAACCCTTCATGTATTTTACTTTTGTAAATACATTGTTGTGTAAGTCATCTCAGACTTTCAATAAAATATTTTGTATTTGTATCTTAGATAGACGCTTGTAATTTGCTTAGATTTAAATATGCTCGATACTCTTTGTAAAATTTTGTGTAAAGGACAAGAATGCTATGATCAATAAAATGATGGATTCTACGCATACATTCTTTTGTTACCGCATTTGTCGTATGTATCTTTGTTGTTTACATGTTGTTTAATGTTTTAAGTTTTGGCATCATCAAAAATGGGGAAATTGTTGGGAAATTTATTGGTTAGATTTTGATGAATGCCATATAAAACTTAAACTAGAAAGTTGGCACCCCATTTTCCTTGTAATTTGTCTTTGTAATAGATAGGGTGGAAAAGTTGAGTCAAGTCGAGTTATGCATAGAAATACAAGAAGTCAATCAAGATCGAAGTGAAGACTCGTTTGTAAGATAGCCGAGTACGGCAAAGAAGAAAAGTCAAGAACTTGATTGAAGGTGTATCACCGTGAAACAATTGTATGAAGTGTCATCAAGTCAACTCAAGAAGCCAAGTCTCAAGTTGAAGTGACGGATGAGTCATCCAAAGATTGGAAGCTAACTCAAGTCACCTGGGGAATAAAAGATCATAAATCAAGTCAAGACAATCGAACGAGATCCGTTGATGAAAGTCAAGAATATTACTCGAGAATAGTAACTGTTAAAGTTGTCGAGATAAAGTGTTAGTTCGATTGTGTGCAAAAAGTACAAACCAATGGGAAGATCGCACTGCAAGTGTCGATACGCTGCAATCTCCGCAAGACATTAAATACAAGGAAATGTCAAGATCAAGGATCGCAACAAGACAAGCCAACAAACAAAGTGACTTTGAAAATCAGCCTATCTCTTCAACGGGATGATTTTTGAAAGTTCACTATAAAAGGCCGAGGAATCGATTGAGAAAGGTTTACTCGAACCACGAACGAGCAAGCATTATTCAAATCAGTAACCCGCAAAATATTCTCAAGATATTCAAGCAAAATCCTCAAGCCTAAATCTCGAAGGACATCAATCCAACAGAAAGTTGTGAAGGAAAGATAACTTCAAACTGTTGAAGAGGAAACTTTTGAAGAATCAAAAGGGTCTACTTTCCAAGGAGGATTGTAGGAAGGTTCAAGGTCGAAACAATATCAAGTTATTGTAGGGCTTCGTGATCAAAGCCAAGAAGCTTGAGAAAGTGATTTGAAGTCAAGTAGCAAGGCAACCGCCTTGTGAAGAAGCCGAGTCGGACGAGAAGCCAAATTGTGTGACCAAGGCATCTCTAGACCGAGTCTAAGGAGCAAGTCGTTTGTGTGATCAAAACTTGTTTCTAGATCGATAACCACTTTGTGAACTCGATCATTACTTAGTGGATTCCTTCGGGGAGTTAGAGAAGAGAGGATTAGAAAAATTACCCCATCTTCGAACCTCTATAAAAATTATTTGTGTCATTTACATTTCAAAGACTTTCATTTCTCGCATACTTATTTATATCTACCGATAAATTGCTATCTAACCGATTAATAACTAAGTGCTAAAATCAAGTGTTAAAACAAGTTTAAACCAAATCAAAGGATGTTAAGTCTTTTCAATGAAAAACTCAACACAACCAAGTTAAGTTTCGGGTTAAACGGTTGAGTTATTCTATCAACAACTCCATCGAAAAGTTGGTAAAGTTTATTCAACCCCCTTTCTAAACCTTACTTACACCCCTTGGGACCTACGAAACATTATCCAAGTTGTATATCTTTTGATCCTCGTTAGTCCGATCGCATCAAGGGTTCTCGTTCATGGCTGGTCTTGGTGTAGCAGTACAAAATGGGACATCAACATGTGCGCCACGTGCGTAGGAGAGCGCAGCGGCTCAAGCCCGCTGTGGGTGGTGCAAAGCAGGAGTAAGAGCTCTCTATGATTGTGTTCACTTTCATTATCCGTAGTAGCCCATCCTCAATGACAAACCACATCTCATCATGTAAGGTCGAAAGATGTGCCTCGCATGCGTATTTTCCAATCATCAAATTCCTGACAATAAACATAGGAATGCGAGTTAAATTTGCTTACATGATAATAACTTCTTTTGAAAGAAAATATTAAAACAACAAGCATTGTATCTTATGAAAAGAATTGAGATCTAGTTCGGTAAGAACTGCGGAAGGCTCAATGAACAAACTTCTCTTATAGCACTTGTAGGTCTCAAGAGGCGATAAAGTAAAGTCTAGAAGGGGGTTTTGAATAGACTTTACCAAATTTTTGGTTTTAGTCTTTTTTAAATTAGAGTTAAGTCACTCGGTCTAGGTCCTTGATGGACAACTTAGTTTACCTTCCCAAGAGAGTTAGCCACTCAACAAACTCGACTAACTGCATTGATAAGATAACTCACCGACTCGCTTAACTCTTTTCAAAATTTAGTAGACTTGGTTTTACAAAGGAAGACTTTCACCATTTGATTGAAATATGTTTTCAACACTTGTTTTTAATATTATCGATTGACTTAGCAAATAAAACATTCAACAATAAAAGTATGCAAGAGAGTAAAGTGTTGAATGTAAAAAGACACCGAGCAATTTGTATAGTGGTTCGAGGATGGGATAATTGTTCTAATCCATTCTTCTTTAATCCCACAGAGGTAAACCACTAAGTAACGTTGACTTTGTTACAAAAAGATGGCGGTCGAGATAGCCTTGATCACACAGATTGGCTTCTCCTAGGACTCGATTTTTTCACAAGACGGTTGTCTTGCTACTTCACTCCTCCTTCGGACTCTTGGATTTGTTCACACATCCCTCCAACAAGTCCAAAGCTTCTCGGTTCAAACTCGAACCTTACTACACTTCCTTCAACCTTGGATGTGTAGACCCCTTTGTTTTTCAACAAATGTTTTCCTCTTCAACGATTTGAAGTTGTCTTTCCTTCATTTGAGTGTGTTGGATCAAATTCCTTATTGCTTGATGATAGTATTGAATGCTTGAGAGAATTATGCTCAGATTGCTTGATTTCTCTTGTGTGTCTTAAAATTGCATAAGTGTCTTCTCTCTTGAAGTCATAGCCTTTTATGGTGCCTGTTTGGAAAATATATTCGTTAAAGAGATAGATGTATTTTTTAAAATACACTTTGAGATTGTTGGCTTGTCTTTTCTTTATCCGCAAGTGATGGTGACATATCCTAGTTTAATTGAACTAGCAGAGTTTTTCAAGTTCAAATACGCTCGGTGATTCCCATTGGTTTATCCTATTTGCACACTTATGGGATATCTACTTTAAGCACTGCAAATATGGATGTATTACTATAATAAGTAATTTCCTTGACTTGTGTGCAACGGATCCATCACAGTCGACTTTGACTTAACTGCCACTTAGCCGGATCTTCATCTTGGTATCCAGTCGACTTCTACAATCTTCAATTTGGTCGCTCGACTTAACCGATAAAACCCTATCTATTACAAGTTGATTTACAGTAGAATTGGGGTGCCAACTTCCTAATCTAAGTTGTACATGGTATCATCAAAATCTATTACATACATTTCCCAAGAGCTTCTTACAAGGTTGCGGGTTTGATATTTGGAACGCGGTCATTGAAGGAATAGCTCAACCAACCAAGAAACCGGAGGATGGAACTATAGGTCCCAAAAGTTTCAAAGAGTTCAAGAAAGTGACAAGAAGTCTTTCTCTCTAAACGGTAAGGCTTTGAATATTTTGTATTGTTCACTCGTACATGAAGTATGGGAAAAACTCAAAACCATCTATGAAAGAACTAAGAAGTTTAAACAAGCTAGAAAAACATGCTTGTTGTTCGCCAAAAAAATATTTGGATCATACAACCGCAAGTGTATAGTGTAGTTTATAGAATAATGACAAGCAAGGCCGTATTCCTCGTGGGATTGATATGTGAAACACTTAGGCTATAATAACATCGTATTCCAATTTTATTGAAACGACCGAATATTGAGTTTAAGTAAAAATCAAAAAATAACATAAAAAATTAAATTTGCGAATCCCACAAGTATTTTCAATAATTACAGGAGCAACCTTAGGCATATAATCTTAACATGTTTCTTCAATATTAAATCTAAATAAACTTTCAAAACTAATTCATGCAATTCTATGAGTTGAATTCTTAAGATAGTTTATTCCCCTCCCGAGCGGGCGCATAAACGATGAGATTAATAATAATTGTAGGTCTCCCAACTCGATACAACTATTATTAACTACCAAAAGATTTATGAATTGAATGACTCCCCATAAATGATTGTAGGTCTCCGACTCGACACGCCGATTTATGTCGAATTCGATTTTCGTCTTTGTTAGAACTCCTTTTCCGAATTTCGCATTAACAAATATGACATTATAAATATTGAGTAGATAAAAAGCAATTAAGAATAAGCACTCGAATTTATAAAATAGAAAGCGAGAATCAATTAAGAAAGCAATTAATCAAGATTTAACACGAATCCACAATTTTGATTATGCCCCTAAGATCGTAAAGATTAGCCAAACATTGATAACAAATTCATAGACAAATTCAAAATCAATATTATGACATCGATTAAGCACGCAGACAAAGAGATCTAGACATAGAAAGAAAACTCCTTCTTGTCAGGATGGATTCCTCCTAAGTCTTGAAGCTATTGTGCTCCGTAGATGTGAAAGGCCTGGTGTTCTTCGCGACCTAGCCTTCCTCTCTCGAAGACTTCGAATCTTGTGTTCTGCGTAATTTGATGTGTTGTATGATGTATGAAGTGATGATTTTTCGTGCTAGCCTTGGGTCCTTTTTATAGATGCTTGGAGAGATCACTTGTAGAGTTGGAACGGAAAAGAACTCCAAAAAAACACTTTTGGAAGAGTACCCCATGGCCTGGCCGTGTCACACGGCCGTGTGGTGTATTGCGTTGCCCTTTTCCACATGCTGTGTGGGCTCACACGGTCCGGCCATGCGGGCTTGGTTCCGTCCCCTATTTTCTTTCCGCACTTCACACGGTTGTGTCATTCCACACCGGCATTTTCACACGTCCGTGTGACACTACACGGTCCGACCGTGTGAAGTGTTTTTGTTCATTTTCTTCATCATTTTGATCCTCTCTTCGTATTAATTCGGTCTTATTCGGGCATTCATACTAATATTTCTCCATTTTAAGCTCCGTTTCCTATAAAAATTACAAGAGTACGCAGATCATGCCCTTCTAAGGAAACCAAGTAAAAACATACTAAAATGCGTGCAAATGCATCAAATATATATCATTTTAAGCCCCAAAATGCACGTATATTTTACACATATCAAAATTCCTCAAACTTAAAGTATTGCTCATCCTCGAGCAAAATGCACGTATATCATTTTATGTTATATGTTTTTATAAGGGAGTTTGCCGTGACGCTCCTACACAACAACTCAAGAAAACTAAACAAAACTAAAATTTAAGTTAATAGAAATAAAATAAAATTGAAATTAGAATTGAAGGCGATAATAAAAAAAATGAATGGAAATAGGAAATAAATTGGGTTGCCTCCCATAGAGCGCTAAGTTTTACGTATTCAGCCAGACTTCTAATTTGTAATCACTTTCGCTAGTTTGTGTCATTCGTAATCGTGAACCCTCGTGCCATCCATCGATGGATGACATTGCATTGTTCTCGCGGATGTAGCTCAAGATCGCTTGGGAATTTGCTTTTTCGATCTTTGGCCTCCCCAAAGCGATTCTACGATCCGGGCCACTTGTGTTTCTAGAGATTTGAGTCTTGCGTTCACGTTCGTGTTCATTTGAGTGGCCTGTTTCTTCTATCTTGTTTATCTTTACTTCATCTTTGTTAAGTCTTGCCCTTGTTTCTCCGATAAACAAGGATAGCATCTCTTCAAAGATGCTTTCTTTTCGTTTGACTCCGCTCTGCGCCTTGATTACCCACATTGTATCCCGGAGGTGGCTGCAAAATATTTTTATTGTTAGCATAAGAGAAATTTTCATGGTTTTGCAATCCCCGATGATAGTAGTTGGGTGTCTCGATTATTTCTATAATTATTTTTGAAGTTCCTTTGTTGGCCCACAAAGTTTGCTTTTTCTTCAACAATAGCAGGATCTCTTGGAGTCACTTGTCGCATCACATCCAGTTTCATTTTCAAAGACGAGCACTTTCTATGAGCATGGCGGCCTTCTCATCCTAGACTTGTGCTACACGTCGGAGAGTAGACCTCTCGTATGGCCATTGGTAACTATTATTCACCATCTCCTATAACAATTCTAGTGCCTCAGGAAATTTCCCAGCTAAAGTGCACCCCAGATGCAACATCTATAATTGTTCTTGTGTTGCCACTCAAACCATTATAGAAATCTTGGACTGTTGGTAGTTGGGATATCCATGTTGGGGGGCACTTCCTAAGAAATTCGGAATCTATCCCATGCTTCATATAGTGGCTCAAAGATATAATTGCCTAAACGGGCGATCTCCAATTTCGATTTGCGTATTACCGGGGAAAGTGTTTGGCTAGAAACTCGCCGACTTACGCCCAATTTGATGTTTCTTTGGTGTTAGAGAGCATAATCATCTCTTAACCTTATCGCGTAGAGAGAATGCGAAAGGCGTAATCGAATGATATCCTCGTAAATACCATTTATTTTAACAAGATCGCAAATTTCTAAAAAGTGTGCCGATGCGCGTTTGGATCCTCAACGACTCTACCCCCAAACTGATTTTGTGACACCATCTGGGTCAATGAAGGTTTTAGTTCAAAGTTGTTTGCATTGATCGGCAGACGGGCCACACCTCCATAAGTCCGACTTACCTCCTACCGGAAGTAGTCCCTAACTGTTTTTCACGCGGGCCTTTCCACAATTCGGTCTGGACGCCTACCCCAGTGGGCACTCTTCATTGTTTCTATTGTTCACTTTGCATTTGGATTTGTCCCATCCGCCATTGTTTTGACTCTTTTCCTTAATTTCTTCGTTGTCTTCTCGATTTCCAAATCAATGGGTATTGTTGGGTATATCCGAACGAGTGATCATGCACTATTTGCACTTAACAAAAATAATGTTAGAACCAAATAAATAAAAATAATTTGAAATATTTGAAAAATTAAAAAAAAATAAAAATTATGCTTCAATTAAGATTGAACTACTTATTACTATATCTAAGTAGAATCTAATCAATCCCCTGGCAACGGCACAAAAACTTGTTTGCCAAAAATATTTGGATTATACAACTACAAGTGTACGGTGTAGTTTATAGAATAATGGCAAGCAAGGTCGTATTCCTCGGGGATTGATATGTGAAACACTTAGGCTATAATAACATCGTATTCCAATTTTATTGAAGCGACCGAATATTGAGTTTATGTAAAAATCAAAAAATAACATAAAAATAAATAAATTTGCGAACCCCACAAGTATTTTCAACAACTACAGGAGCAACCTAAGGCACATAATCTCAACATGTTTCTTCAATATTAAATCTAATTAAAGTTTCAAAACCAATTCATGCAATTCTATGGGTTCAATTCCTAAGATAGTTTATTCCCCGTCTCGGGGCACATAAACACTAGATTAATAATAATTGTTGATCTCCGAATCGATATGACTATTACTTAACTCCCAAAAGATTTATGAATTGAATGACTCCCCCCACACACGATTGTAGGTCTCCTAACTCGATACACCCGTTTATGTCCGAATTTGATTTGTCTTTGTTAGAACTCCTCTTCCGAATTGCGTACTAACAAATATGACATGCTAATTATTGATCGGATAAAAAACAATTAAGAATAAGCACTCAAATTCATAAAATAAAAAGCATGAATTAATTAAGAAAGTAATTAATCAAGATTTAACATGAATCCACAATATTGATTATGCCCTAAGATCCGAAAGATTAGCAAACATTGATAACAAATTCATAGACAAATTCGTAATTAATATTATGACATTGTTTAAGAACAAACAAGAGATATAGACATAGAAAGAAAACCCTTCTTGTCCGGATGAATTCCCCTCCTTAAACTTCGAAACTTTTGTGCTCCCGTAGATGTGAAAGGCCTTGTGGTGTTCTTCGCGACCTAGCCTTCCTCTCTTAGAAGGCTTTGAATCTTGTGTTCCCGTAATTTGATGTGTTGTATCTTTGTATGAAGTGATGATTTTTCGTGCAAGCTTTGGGTCCCTTTTATAGATGCTTAGAGAGATCACTTGTAGAGTTGGAACGGAAAAGAACTCCAAAAAATACGTTTGGCGAGAGTCCCATACGGCCTGGCCGTGTGGCAAAGATACTACCGTGTGGTGTATTGCGTTGCCCTTTCCCACACGCCCGTGTGGGCTCACACGGTCCGGCCGTGCGGACTTGGTTCCATCCCCTGTTTCTTTCCCCACTTCACACGGTTGTGTCATTCCACACCGGTATTTTCACACGGTCGTATAACACCATACGGTCCGGCCGTGTGAAGTGTTTTTGTCCATTTTCTTCATTTTTTTGATCCTCTCTTCGCATTCGTCAATCCTATTCGAATTCCAACCGATATTTCTCCATTTTAAGCTCCGTTTTCTGTAAAAAAGTTACAAGAGTACGCATTATCATGCCCTTCTAAGAAAACCAAGTAAAAATATACTAAATATACGTGCAAATGCATCAAATATATATCATTTTAAGCCCCAAAATGCATGTATACTTTACACACATCCCTTGTTAAAGACTTCAAAAACTTCGTAATGTTCGAAGGTAAAGGGATTTCGAAAATGATGGAAAGATTGGACAACATCATCAATCCTCTATTGGTGCTCGAAAAGTCATCTCCGAAGAAGACAAGGTAACCAAAGTATTGAATGTTCTTCCAGGTTCTTGGTCCGAATAGGTGACGGCTACTACGGAAGTTCAAACTCTTAAAACTCGCAAGTTTGATGAGCTTATTGGAAATCTTCTCATTATGATATCTATCTCAAAGAAAGAGAGAAAGAATTACAAACCATCCACCTCTAAATCGAGTATGCAATCTACACTTAAAGGCCCCGCCTCAAGTTCAAATAATTATTATTATGCTAGTGATGAGGATGATGAGGAACGACCATCCTTGTATGAAAATTTACCAAATTGTCAATAAAAATAAGGCAAGAAAGGCAAGAGACAATTCGTACTTTAAATGCGGAAAAACCCGGGCACTTTATATCCAATTGTCCAAAGATGGAGGAAGAACAATAGAAGAAAAATTCTTTCCAAAAAAGAAGGCTTTGAATGCGGATGCCAAAACATGGGATGAACTTCTTGCAACATCCAATGATGAAGAGGAAACCGAACAAAGACTTATGGCCATAGATGATAAAAATAATGAGGTACGCTTTCACTCTTCTTCTTCTTTAATTCACGAATTTCAAGGAGATTATGATGATTTACAAAATGAGTTTAGAGATATAATTTGCAAATACGAGTTAGAAAATGGATTTTAAAGATTTAAAATTAGAAAAAGATAAGTTATTTTCCTCTTATGAATCTCTTGACCATGCTCACACTATTACTCTTGCTAAAGCTAAGAGTCTTGATTGAAAAATAATTGCTCAAAAAAAGAGATATAAAATTTGAAAAAGGATGTGCCGCGTTTTAAATTGAGACCGATAAGGTTTCAAAATCCTTGGTGCACAAAGAAGTGAGCAATCAAAACTAGGACTTGGTTACAAAATTTTTCATCTTGATTTCAAGAAAAAGAACCAAACTCTAACTTTCATACGTCTTTAGTAGTCCGAAAATGATTACTTGTTTTTATTATGGTAAAAATGGACATCATGCTAATACTTGTAAAATTAGAAATAATAATAGTCATTTTTGGAGACCCAAATATCTCAATGCTAACCCCCATGGACCCCAACACTCTAGGATACCTAAAAATAGATTAATTGTAGGTACGTGGGGCAATCAAAATCAAGGAAGATTTCAAGTAGATTGTGGACGAGTGGATGTTCACGCCATATGACGAAAAGAACATATTTTTACCAATATCAAGCTCTAAGAAGAAGTAATAGTTATGTTCGGGAATGGCAAAGGCAAAATCCTTTGCAATGGAGACGCGTTAGTAATTCTTCTTTCTCTCTTAATGATGTCTTTATTAGTAAATGGGCTTAAGTTTAATTTGATAGGTGTAAGAAAACTTTGTGATTTAAATTATGATGTTCTTTTCAATAAAAAAATTATCTTATTCTCAAAAATGGTTAAACTATTTGTAAAACTAGTAGAAAAGACAATCTTTACAAAATTTGTACAAGTGATTTGGTTAGTCAAAAGGTTTCTTGTCTTGTCGTTAGCAATATTTAACTAATATATGTCATAAGGCTAATTGAACATGTTGGATACAAAAATTTACAAAATATTTGCAAAAACCAACATGTCAAAGGACTATCCAAACTAAATTTCGAAAATCTTGGCTTATGTGACACTTGTCAAAAGAACAAATTAGTTAAAAGTTATTTGAAGCTTAAAGATGAAATATCCACAACCAAGCCTCTACAACTTCTTTACCTAGATTTGTATGGGGATATTGGCATGGGTAGTCTAAGTAGAAAATATTACACTTTCGTTATAATTGATGATTTTTCAAGATATACCTGGAGTATTTTTCTTGAAAATAAAAGTGATGCACTAATGAGTTTGCTAAGTTGTGTAGACTTATAAAAAATGAAAAATAAGATACTATTAAATCTACAAGGAGTGATCGAGGAGGTGAATTTGATGGTGAATTTAGAGTCTTATGTGAAACCAATGGATATGAACATAATTTTTGGCTTCGTGAACTCCTCAAAAAAATGGTGTAGCCGAAAGAAAAAATCGGACTTTACAAGAAATGTGTTTGTTTATGCTCAATGAGTTTTCTCTTCCAAAATATTTTTGGGCGTCAAGCGTAAACACCACTTGCTATGTTATAAATGGAGTATATCATCGTCCAAAGTTGAACAAAAATGCATATGATCTTTGGAAAGGAAGAACACCAAATATTAGCTATAATATTTGGTTGCAAGTGTTTTATCTTGAACACCAAAGATAAATTGGACAAACTTGATCCTAAGCCGATGAAGGAATAATTATGGGTACTCGACTAAGAACAAAGCATACTGGGTATATAAAAAGACAAACTTGGTGGTTGAAGAATCTATTCACATCAAATTCAATTAAGCCTCCAGTGTTGAAAGAATCCCAAATGATGATAGTGATGAAGAAGATGAAGTTGGATCAATTGTTCCAAACTACACGCATAATGATCAATCTTCTACCTCAAATATTCAACAAGAAGATAAGAGTGATACTTCGGACCTTCTAGTAGCTCTAAAATTCAAATAAAATCATCCAAAAGATCTTATAATTGGAAATCCACTTGACAAAGTAATGACTAGAAGAAAATTTGCGAAAAAGCTCTAATATCTCAAAAGGAGCCAAAGAATGCTAAGAAAGTCATTGAAGATGAAGATTGGTTTCTAGAGATGCAAGAAGAGCTAAATCAATTTGAAATGAATAATATTTGGGAACTTGTGCCTTGTCCTCCACCTCACACTATCATTGGAACAAAATGGGAATTGCGAAAAAAAAGTCGACGATCAAGACAATATCATTTAAAATAAAGCAAGGTTACTAGCCCAAGGTTATTGTTAAGAACAATATATTGACTATGATGAAACTTTTGCCCCTAGCACATTTGGAGGCTATTTGTATCTTGCTTGCTTATTCTTATTTCAAAAATTTCAAACTTCCAAATGGATGTTAAACCCTTTTATAAACGGTTTTATTCAAGAAGAAGTCTATGTTAAACAACCTCAGGGTTTTAAAAATTTTATAGACCAAATGATATTTATAAACTTAAAAAGGCATTATACGGTCTCAAACAAGCACCCTGGGCATGGTATGATGACTAAGTTCCTTTCTTTTAGAAAATAATTTTACAAGAGGTAAAGTTAATACTACTCTCTTTGTTTTTGACAAAAGGTCAAGATAGCCTCTTAGTTCAAATTTATGTTCTTTGATATCATTTCGGTGCTACTAATGAATCTTTCGCAAGAAATTTTCTAAGTTAATGCAAGATGAATGTGAGATGAGTATAATGAGAGAACTCAATTTCTTTCTTATACTCCAAATCAAACAATGCCATGAAGGTACTTACATATTTCAATCAAACTATCTTCAAGAACTTCTCAAGAAGTTTGAAGAAGGAAGAACCGTTGGAACTCCTATGGAAATAAACATCAAGTTTGATAAGGATGAAACAGGTAAATCGGTTGATGAATCCAAGTATCCAAGTATGATTGGTAGTTTTATTTTTTTAAATGCAAGTAGACCCGATATTCTTCATGTCGTATACCTATGTGCTCGATTTCAAAGCAATCCAAAATAATCTCATTTAAGTGCCGTCAAACGAATTTTTTTTTTTTATATTTAAAGGGCACTACTTCTTATGGCTTATTTTATCTATAGAATGATTTTTTTTTTTCTTTAAAAGAATACAATTACTCGGACTATGCGAGTAACATTGATGATCGTAAAAGTACATCCGGTTTGTGTCAATTTTTAGGCGATTGCTTAGTTTCATGGTTTTCAAATAAACAAAATTGTGTATCTCGTATCAACGGTCAAAGCCGGGGAATACATTTTTGCGGTTTTTTGTTGTTCACAATTAATTTGGATGAAACAAACATTAGTGGATTACAAATTTTCTTTTGAAAACATTCCTATTTTTTTGACAATACTTCCACTATCAATATTTCTCAAAATTCGGTTCATCATAATCAAACTAAACATATTGAGGTTCACCATTATTTTTAAGGGATTGTGTTTCTAAACGAAAAATTGAGATGTGCTTTGTTTCGTCTCAAGATTAATTCACGAATATTTTTACAAAATCATTAACCGCCGAGTCTTTCATGCATATCGAATAAGGTTTATGTTTGCATTTTGAGCATTTTAAAATTTTGGGGTGAAAAATCAAATTTTCAAAACTTCAAAAATTGACAGAGATTACATGAAGCGAGGACAAGCCGCTTTAGAGGGCGACCGATCACGTTTGTCTTCGTGCACGATCACCCTATAGAGACCAGGTTGCCTAAATAAAAAAAAAAGGTATTAAAAACCATTTGTCCTCCTTCATTTGCCATTTCACATTCTTACACCCTCTCGCATATTTCACATACATATCTTACCAAATATTCACATTTCTTGCATTTGCTATTATATATTGAGCTTCTAATATACATCTACAATCTATCTCATTCCTCTTCCTCAATCATTGGTAAGTTTGGTTTCACTTTTATCATCTCCATGGATTGAACCCTTGGCTATTTTTAGAACTTGTGGTAGTTATGAATGTTGAATTTATTTGATGGGAACTGTTTATGTTGTTGGATTATTGCATTAGAATTAGGATTGGTATTGAAACTTTTGCTTAATTCGACATACAAATTGCATATACATCATTGTTCTCTATCTATGCATGCTATGCGTTTGATAAAATATATCCATGAAATTTCTATCTTTTGCATGCTCTTCTTAGACTAATTGATTGGAATTCACATATTGATCATAATTGTATACCTCTCTCATGGTCTTAATATGTTATAGCATGATATTTTCATGATTATTGCTCATTTTTATCCTCATCCACAACTTAATATCTATATATGATGTCTTTTATTATACTATAGTCTTTTTGATGATTCTAAAGGGGAGAAAAGTCAATGAGCTCTAAGTTAAATGGTAAAATATAATGAGCGAAAAAGCTCATAGAAGATGTTCATGGTAAAAAGCTTACTTGAATAAGCGAGCTTTTAAGTTATGCCTTATTAGTCTTATAATATGTTAAGCTTTGTAACTAATGGGTTATATTGTGGGGGGAGCTTTTAAGCTATTTTGAAAAGGTCAAAGCTTCTAGCTTATAAATTATTTGCTTCTATGCATATTCATTGCTTAACATCTTTGATAGGGAGAGGTTTTAGAACTTGTTTTGGAAAATTTTTGCTCTCTATATCTTATGATTTTTGTCTTGAGAAGTGTTGCTTAAATGGATAGATTATTTTGACCGAAAAATCTTGTTTCTTTAAACTCGCTCTAGAAATTGATTTGGGTTGTAATCATCAAAATAGGAGAGTTTGTTAGATCGATGTTTTTGTTTTAATTTTGATGATTTCATATAAATGAGTTTTATACCAAAACAATGTTTCTAAAAGTTGTCCAAATACTTCATTGCATTTCATTTGATTTTTACTAAGTTGTTGAAATCTTCTCAAACTTTAGTTTTGACAAAAAATCGGACAACTTCTCTGTAAATGGGTAGACCGATCATACTAGTAGGGAGACTGTACCTAAATGTTTTAAAACTTGAAACGAGAATAGAGAAAAATTTTAAAGAGGGCGACCGATTGCCATAGGCGACCGGTGCCTGAAGTTTGTGTTTCATGTCCATTCTTCTCCGTTTCTCGAGCTTAACGGTCAATTATCCATACCAACCGATCGCCATAGATAACGATCGGTCGCCCTTGATTTCGTGTTGTGTCAAAACTTTATTTAATGATTTCAAAATTCAAACTTTTCAATACGGCCGGTCGCTATAGTCGTTTGTGAAGAATTCCATCCGTTGCAAAACACTTCTCGTAAATTATGGCTTTTCATTTACTAACCATTTCTTGGAGTTATTTTGATCTTTCTTTTGCGAGACAAAAGTAAATTAGGAGGAGCCTATGTTGAAGACTACATCTTGGAGCTCTTCTCTAATTAGATGAAGCGTTGGAGGATCAAATACAACACATTACTCTACATCACAACAAGAAAAATCCAAAGAAAGTTCTCTAGCTTTTATATTCATACTCTTGTTTTTTTTTTTTTAAGCAAAATAACACCGGGGTGGGGATTGAGGCGTGATCCCCTACCGTAGATCAAATAATCAAAGTATCATACAATGTCATGTCCCGTCACGGGGGTAAATCAAAAAGCAAGAAACCTATCACTACGACATCTATACTGGACTATAATAATGAGATATCTAAAAATACAAGGAGAACTAATGCGCAATCAAAATCTAAAGCTCGGATATCCCCGGTGGTCCATCCGAATGAGCGCTAGAAGGTGGTGAGAAGTCGTGCCCTCATAAACAATATGATCGTTGCCAAGGCGCAGCTCCCAACTCCGCTAGATGATCAATCGGTCGATTCCTCTCTCTGTGTATGTGGGAAATCGAATCAAGGTCCTCAAAGATGTTAGAATGCGAATCGGTGTATGTTGAACATGCCACCTCTCGGTTCATACTCTTGTTGTAATAGCCTAAGCACTTCATTTCACATCTTGCTTAATAGGCTTTCTTTCTTGATTACACTTGTACTTTTGAGTTGTAATATTTCATTTAAAGTATAATCTTAATTGTATTTGCTCAAATCATCCAAAACAAGACATCTTGTTAAGTGTTCTTTTGGCAAGAACACACTTGATTGATTCATTAGGTGTTGAAGAGTTTGGTGCTCTTCATTGTAGTTAGAACAGTTTGGTGCTCTTCAAGAGGGAGTTGTAATTATTTGGTATCAATTAATAAATGTTATCCTTTCCAAATTCTCTCGGACATCTCGGGTGGTAGTGGACGTAGGCCCTAGGTGGGTTAAAGCACTATAAATCATCGTGTGTTGATTTATTTTTTACACTTCTATTTTCTTCTTTATCTTCTTTGAAAAAGAGGGTATAAATCGGAAAATCGTGAAAATATATTCACCCTCATTAGATTTTTGTAGCCACTTGGACTAACAATGTCAAACCGTTACGATCTGAATTAAATAAATTTAAATACAAAAAATTTGAAAAAATAAGGAAATATATGTAAGATTATTTACAAAAGTTATTATCATCGACTTATAATTAAATGCTAGATATAATATTAATAGATAAAAAATCAATATTAATATATTTTATATATGCAAAATATATATTAATTGAACATCTTAAAACAAATTGATATGTTGGCGGGGACGAGACGGATAATCGCGGGCGAAGTGATACTATACATGTCCCGGCTCCCATCGTAGATCACGGGACGGGTTGCCCCAAACGGTTCGGGCCAAAGCGGATACCCACGGGTCGGGGCAAAATTATCATCCCTAATTGATTATGTTTCATTTTACATACATTTGTAAAGAGAAAGTAAGGTTGTGATTAAATATACTTGCATTTTAGAAATTTTCTTTTGCTAGAGAATAGTATGAAAAATTTGCTAGAGAAAATAAGAGTTTTTTTTTTTTTTTTAGATGTGAATAAGTATGGAGTGAAAATGTAATGATGAAATGGCCGAATGGGAATCAACTAGACAACTACTACTCCAATAATGCTAGGGGATGATATTATTACTTCTAATTATTGTTCGAAAAATTCGCCTAAGCGCTAGGCCCCCCTTGTCGCCTTTAGTTACGTTATTTTTTCCGATTAGACCCCGCTTTAACTCCAACCGGCCCCGCCTAATCCCGCTCAAGCTCCGCCAGACGCTAGGCCCCGATATCTTGCCGATTAGTGCGTAGCGCTTTTTAGAAATCTTGCTTCTAATTCTAAGATTCACCTCACTGGCTATTGCAAGAAAAGATAATATTACGGGTAAAATTTTAAATTTTAAAATCAAAATTGTAATTAACAAAAGGTTTCTTATAAGAAAATTAATTGTAAATTAAAGACAAAAACGCAATCGAAATAAAAATCGTGCGAGAATAAAATATTCGTTGATCCTTAATTTTGTACATATCAAACATGGAATATTGATTTCTCGTATCAATTGTATGATTTTCTACGGCTAGCAAAGTTCACATCATGAATAGCTCCCATATAATTTTGTTTGGTACAACAATTAAATACTATTTGTTTATTAGACAAATATTGTTATCGACCTCAATTTCTTGCATTATTCTCACCCAAACATTAACTAGTGGGGTTAGTTTTTATTTTTATTTTTCCCTTACATGGAATTAAAATGAGTGATAAAGACTAAACTAGGCTGAATTGTTCAGCCACAAAATTGTTGAATTGTTCTTTTTCCTGATGAGTATGAATGATCCTGACTATGGGAACTCAATTGGATTGAACCTGTGGTTAAGATATATAAGGCCGAGCTCAGGGTATTTATTGGGCCGACAAGTTATATTCTCGTGGATAAAAATTATTGGTGTGTCTTGAACACTTAAGCTCGCACAACTCGATATGTCATAAAACTCTAATTCTATCCCAAGCTCCAGGAGAATAAGGGTGACTCAACAATTCTGTTGCATAATCCAAAATTCCCCTTAACGAACCTCATTTTCAAGAACCCTAATATGAGAATCTATAATAGCTCATCAAAATATGTTTTCGGGTGAGACTCTACATGACACATGTTCAATATTGTTGTTATTTTCACACTTTTTTTTGAAGTTGATCCGACTTGAGTGTCGGATACGCCAGGAAAAATCCTCGACCCTCTTTTCTAATGGTGGTTTCGCGAGGCTTTAGGGCGGACTTAGCATCGAGCTCGTTTGTATTAGATGGTGCGAAATCTTCGACCAACCAATGAGCCCTTATCCCGCACACGTAGTAAGATTATTGTATATGTTTTCAAAATCAAGATATTTTCAGCTTGAGTTCCACTTGAAATGTTTGTCAATTTATTTAATAATTCTCTATTTTCTTTAGCTACCTAGGTTAAATTAAAATTAGATAATTATATATATTATTTCCACGTCCTAAATAACTTAATTTATCGTTTTAAAAAGAATTAAAGATTTCTATTGTAATTATAGCATATCTTTAGTGAATAATGGCCATGATCCTAGCATCCCCCAACAACATCACTTTCATCCTGCCTCCCTAAAAAAACCCACGACATATAAATGTTGTGTTTCAACGTTGACAATCTTGGCTAGGTATGACAACCACGTGTCCGTCAAAGGGGAGCGCCACATGTCAGTGGTTGTGACTTGTGAGTCAACATCCAGCATTCTCAGCCACACAAGTTTCAATTGGGTGATTTAATGAGTCCAACCAACAAAAATTAAAGTACAGAAATGCAATTTGTCAATCAGAAAACTGCCCTACAAAGTTATAATGCCTTCTGCAAATGCAGTAAAAAGGAATTGGAAACTCCACTTGTGACTTTTATGAACTCTGACGACTTCATTGATGCTAATTAAGTAAAATCTCTCTTTTTTATTTCTATGAATAGAGAAAACTTCAAGAAAGAAGGGCCTTTTCAACTAGTGATTTCCGCATGAAATAATGGGAGGGCTTTAACAAATTGCACAAAAAGGTAAGAGATTATATGCCGAAACTAATAATAAACGACATACGATATTATCCATAGTATATTCAATGTAACTACCTCATTTTCATGAGAAATAAAACATTCAGGGACGGCCCTAGGGCGGTCAAACGTGGCATCGTCGCATAGGACCCTCACAAGCAAGGGCCCTCTAATTCTTTCTTATAAATATAGTTGTTATATAAATATAAACATTGACATAAATAATGATGACACGCAAGACGAGTGAAGCAAAGTAGTCCATGTGGCCATTCGGCATGTGTATGTGGGACCCGCGTGCATGCCGAGCCGATGACGTCGAGAACCGACCGATGGCGTGGCGCAAGTTGGGCTCGGCTCCTTCGAGCCCAACCGTGGCGGGAAATTTAAAGGATAGCCATGCGATTAAGGAAGGGTAAGTGGATCATTAGCACGAGTAAGTCGACACTTGTCAGATAACAACCGGAGATGAGTCGACAAGTGGCAAACACTTGGCCATCATGTATCTTAGAGAAGGACAAGTGTCCCTTTAAAATTATTTTAGTGTTAAGTGTAATAGTGGTTATTAAAAACCCACTAATGAGATGAGTATAAATAGGGCCTCATTTATGAGGAAAAGGACAAGAGAGAAAAATACTAGAGAAAGACGCTTGTAAAATCATCATTTGTAAAAAAAAAAACCGACCGGGGAACTTTCGGCTCGGTATTATATACAAAAAAAGGAGAATTAGCCCTAAATTTGAACTTATTTACATTTCCACGCATTACATCTCCATATATTTTTGCTTGTTGACCAAAACGCATGTCAACAAATTGGCGCTAGAGGAAGGGACCCGTTTAGATCCATTCCGATTTCCAAGCTAAGTTAAGTCACGTGAAGTCAGTAAAACTCGTGTTAACTCTTTCGGAGTTGACAAAATGAGTCAAAGCAATCTCAAACGCTCGTGTAAACCGAAGATCCACCTCTCGAATAATCAAAGCGCCAAACTACCAATGGCGTTTAACGTGCCCCGACCAAAGCGGGGAGCATGACTTTTTCCCTTTGCTCAACTTATCGCAAACCCCACTTTTGTCCAACAAATGAACCAACTCATCTCCCAAACGCTCGCAACTACTAATTCACAAATATGGCATCCACCTCCCGTAAATACTCACCCGCTCAACCCCCATTAAATAACCCCCAAGTAAATGTTAATGTAATTCTCGTGTCCTTGCACCTCCTCCTGACGATGAAGGCAAGAGGCGATTCGAAATGAACAGCGCGTGTCATGTGATCGAAGACGACCGCGTGATGGCGTGGAAGAACAAAGTCGCGTGGCGGAGTCGCACTCGAGCCCGCACGCCATCGCCACACCTACTTCGTGTTCGCGGGGACGGTTGGGAGTTGATCCCTTCGCCCCACCCGATCGATAACCTCCAGGCTCCGATTTTAGGATAAAAGAGAGCGGGAAGGGCCAATCAAACCCAGGGGCCTACCCACTGGAGGAACAAGAGGCGAAATCTTGCGTCTTCGCCGCCGATTAAACGAGTTGGAGGTTGGTCCGGAAGAAGCCCGCACTGCAGGCCGCATCGAGGTAACAAGTCGGCCTTCTATTGTATCACCTTTCGCTCCTAAAGATTCTCAACTCCTCTACCCTCAAGCTAAAGATCCCACAAGTCGGTCTATACAACGGCGAGACCGACCCAACAACACACATCCATAAATACTTGGCATGGATGGAGCTTTACACCCTAGTGATGCCATTCTCGTAGGGCATTCCGGGTGCGTTGGGCGACCGAGCCCATCGTTGGTTCAGACCGCCGCAAGGAAGCCATGGCTAGTCAACGCCCCCGAGCAGCAGGCGGGGGCATGAAGAAAAATGGGAAGAAGGAGCCCGCCAGGATCGGGGTCGGGTTTCAAGCCTTTCTCAAAAAACCCGACCATCGGGTATAAGACGCGACAGGGATGTACGGGCCGAGGTTGCCGCTAAGGAGTGCTCGACCCACACTCCTTCGCGTTATGGAACAAGACAAGGTCTTAATGTCTGTTACCACCGGCTCGGCCTTTGAAGGTCGAGCCGCCCAAATGGATGCACGAAGATATCGCTCCTATCACAAATCAATAGGCCATGATACAAATGAGTGTCGAGACCTCATCGGAGAAATCATGCGCATCGCGTTCAAAGGGACGGTTTGAAGAGGTACGTCCACGAGTTACCACCACCACCAGCGCCGCTCAGGGTGTAACCGAGCGATTTATGAATCTCATCATCTTGTATCTACCGTTGTCGCCGAATGATAATCAAGGTAGGAGATTCTCGATGATGTCGGTGTGAATAGAATCAACACCAATGCCGAGGATAGCCGCTCGAATAGAAAAAGGAAAACGGATGTCGATAAGCCGCCCACGCCGAAAGATAGGTTTGGGTGGCGGAAATTAGAGAAGGCCAACCAACGGGCCACTTTGTCTTCTCGGACATAGATGCCGACCAGGTGGTCCACCCTCATTCCGACCCCCGGTCATTACATCACCTATCCTAGGCATCCCGGTCCACGTGATTCTAATTGACTCAGGGAACTATTTGTCGGTTATTTATGTCCAAGCCTTTAAAAGGTTGAATGTGGACGGCGCCTACATTAAATACATGTAATGATAGCATTTTGGGTTTTGGTGGAGGAAGGATTATCCCGCTCGGGGAGGTTAACATGCCCATCCGGATGGGGGGGGATTGCATAAGCGGACCGTCATCACCACGTTCAAAATTATCAATGTCGATCCCAGTATAACGCGATTATTGGAAGGCCGTTACTTTACCACTGAAAGCGCGTATTTCAATATACCATTTTTGTGTGAAGTTTCCAACCCGGATGGAGAAGCTATCCGAAAAGGGAATCAAAGAGAATCACGAGAATGCTCTCTTAAGCTCCGACCAGCGAAGATTAACGTGGTAGAAAGAGAAGAAACTCGTGGGATGGTGCAGACGACCCATGAGAGGAAGGCGAGCTTGAGCGGGAGGAGATGATTGTTTGAGAAAATAATCCAGGTAGGCGACCGGAAAGGAATCATTGATTGAGGATGGGGAAAGAGAGGTGGTGCTTGGGAAAACAAGCGAATCGAGGACGAGCTGTCCCTACAAAAAAAAGAGGGGTAGAGTAAGAAAAGGAAACATGCGAACTTATAAAGAGAACAGTCGACACGGTCGATGTCCACAAGCAAAATGGGGGACGCCAATTACGTATTGGCCATGACCTCCAAGAGCCATTCATCGGAATTGATCGAATTCTCGGAAATAATCTTGACGTCTTTGCATGGACGCACTCCGACATGACAGAATCGATCCCAAACACGCATGCCATCGTCTCAACATAGACCTCACATTCGACCGGTAATCTAGAAAAGACGTAAGCTCGGCCCCGACAGGCAGTCGCCCTAGAGGTCGAGGTCAATAAGTTGCTTGACAACCAGTTCATCCGGGAGGCCTTTACCCTCGTTGGGTGGCCAACCTCGTGTTAGTAAAGAAAAGTAATGGTTTGTGGCGTTTTTGTGTGGACTTCACCGACCTTAACAAGGCGTCCCCCAAGGCAGTTATCCTTTGCCCAATATCGATTACATGGTAGATGCCACATTTGGACATGAGCTTATGAGTTTTATAGATGCATACTCGGCTATAATCAAATTCGGATGCATCCGGATGACGAGGAGAATACGTCGTTTTTCTTCGCTCATGGCGTGTATCGCTACAAGATGATGCCCTTTGGGTTAAAGAACGCTAGGCGACCTACCAAAGGTTAGTTAATAAAATGTTTGAGGAATTGATAGATCGAACCATAAGCGTTTATGTAGCGATATGTTAGTAAAATCCTTGTACATATCCCGATCACCTCACGATCTTAATAAAATATTTGCCATTTTGTGAGAGTATAAGATGATGTTAAATCCAAAAAGTGTACCTTTGGGGTCGATTCAGGTAAATTTTTGGGTTACATGGTTAGCCAAAGGGGAATCGAAGCCAACCGGATAAAATACAAGCCATAATTGATCTTGAACCCCTAATTCCGCCAAAAGAGTACAAAGCTTGAAAGGCCGACTAGCGCTGGAACCGATTCATATCACGGTCCACATGAGATAAATGTAAACATTTCTTGAAATCATAAAGAAAAATAAGAATCTTGAATGGACCAAACATACACGGGCCGATTTTGAATCACTTAAACAACACCCGGACCTCAATCCTGTATTACAAAAAGCGGCCGGGAGAGAGGACTTGTACTTGTATCTCGCGGTCTCCGAGTCTGTTGTCACCAAGATTTATTAGGTTGGATAACTCCATCCAACACTCAATTTATTACACAAGCGGACACTACGACACCGAGCTCCCGATATCCACCCATGGAGAAGTTAGCATATTCGCTAATCATTTCAAGCCGGAAGCTCCATCCGCACTTTTTTGGAGCACAAGATCGTGGTATTGAGCAACTACCCATCAAGCAAGTTACGCACCGACCGGATACTTGAGGTCGGATGATTAAGTGGGCTGTCGAGCTTTGATTTGACCCGAACCACGCACAAACAATCAAAGGACAAGCATTGGTGGACTTCGTAGCCGAGTTCACACCTTTCATCCATCCGTGGAGGTGGTTGAAGATCAAGAGTGGAAGTTGTTCAATGGCTCTTCCACCGCAAGTCGATCGGGGGACGGATCGTGATAATCGATCCAAAACTCAAGTGCTCTTTGCTCGCGCGTGCGGTTCTAATTCCCGGCGACTAACAACGAAGGTAGCACGAAGACTCTGGCGCAGGATTGGAAATGACAAAGATCAATGGGCCTAAAACAACTATTGATACGGTGATTCACGATTGGTGGTCCATCAAATCAATGGCGAATACGAGGCAAAAGAATAGAAAATTGCCCGATATTTGAACTTGGTCAAGAAAAACTTTCGCACTTTAAGGCATAGGTCTTGCATGTTCCCCGAATCGAAACACGCAGTGCACACCTTAGCTCGGTTGGCCTCTAGCCAGGGACCGACGCGGTGCGGATGTTATCATCACTCGGTATCCGTCCGCCCCTTCACTTAGTGTGCAAGAAGATACATGCTAACGGCTTATCGGGACCTGGATGACTCTATCATCCGATATTAGAGAAAGGAATTTAGCTTAAGACAAGATCGGGCTAGAACGCGTGGACTCGGGCGGCTCGGTTCACACTCGGTATATGGTATCTTGTACAAGCGTGGGTACTCCGTCCCGCTCCGGTGCTGTCTGTCGAGAATGACGGACTACGCACTCGGGGAGGTACACGAGGGTATATGCGGAAATCACTGGGGCCAAACATTTGCTTACAAGTTGATACGGCAAGGATACTCTGGCCGTCCCCAAAAAGGATGCGACCGACCTTGTCAAAAAATGCAAAAGGTGTCAAAGATTTGCGCCGCGAGGTTAGGTATCATCCCGAACATCTCACTTCCATATTGAGTCCGTGGCCGTTTTGCCAAGTGGGAAATGGACCTCGTTGGACCACTCCCCCCCGCAAAGGGGACATGAGATATGCTATTGTGGCGGTGGATTATTTTACAAAATGGACCGAATCGGAACCCTGGCGAAGATAGATGAAGAAAAGATTGTTAACTTCGTATGGAAGTCTATTATCCGTAGGTTTGGGATACCATACTCGATTGTCACAAATAATAGGAAACAATTTGATAACCGGAGGTTTCAAATTTTGTGAAGGATTCCACATTAAAAATCATTTTTCGACCCCATATCACCCATGATCCAACGGGCAGGTCGAAGCGGTGAATAAAATACTCAAGTACACTACGAAGGCGAGGTTGGAGGAATCTAAAGGTAATTGGCCGGAGAAGTCGCCTGGCGTATTGTGGTCATATAGAACAACGCATCGAGCGGCCACGGGAGACGCCTTCTCTTTGGCCTACGGAACCGAGGTTGTCATCCTGTTGAAATCGGAGCCCCTACCTTTAGGGTTGCAAATTTTTCCGAGGAAAACAATGAGACCGCGCCGAGCCGAGTGGACCCTCTTTGGAGGAGAAAAGATGCTGATCTTAGAGATGAGAAACATTGTATAAAAACAAAGGAGCGAAAGGTACTATAATTGAGGGTAAAGGAAAGAAGGTTAAGGTGGCGACCTGCGTTCTAAAAAACGAATGGGATTGAACCCACCCCGTTAAAATCGACACAGGAAGGTCCGTTCCGGTCGAGAAGGTCATGTTGAATGGAGCATACGAGCTTGAGTACCTAAGTGGAGAAAAGTTTGCACATCCATGGAATGTATCATATCTTAAGAGTCTACTCAAGTAAAATACCCGGTTGTGATTAGATACAATTCTAAGAGTTTATCCTTTTATCGATATTCTCGTGAGCTCTAAAAAAGGGGGCAATTTTTATTCGCCTCGGTCAAGTCCGAGCGCAGATTTCATTCGCCTTGGTCAAGTCCGAGCACCGTTTCAATCGCCTCGGCCAAGATCCGAGCACCGCGTTCGATCGCGCCGGCCAAGTCGGCAGCACCCTCGCTTCGTCTCGGCACGTCCTTGCACGTTTAAATAAAGAGAAGCTCACCCAAAAGACGCAGCCTACCCAAAATAAAGACTCGGCTTAAATTGAGCACAAGACTTTGAGAATGAGTCCAAGCAATCAAAGCCCACAACTCATGCGATTCAAACACCGAAACCGACCCCCGTACATAGAAAAAAAAAAAAAAGAAGTAGGAGCCATGCGACAAAAAAAAGAGAGACGAGCACAATACTTAGCAAAATTCGAAAATACAAAAGCACGCACAAGTGATCAAATGGAGTTTCATTACTAAGCAAAATATTTACATTGGAGGGCCGGAGCCCATTACATAAAAGGCCCAAGGCCGCTAGTCTACGCAAAAAGAAAAATGCAAAAAGCAAAAACAAAACATCTCAAAAAGAAAAAAAGATTTCAAGCCGTACAGAGGATGAATCTCAATGGGCTCACCGGAAGCCACTTCTTCCTTGGGAGGAGGTGCGTCTTGGTCATCGGTCTCAACAAATCGGGGATAAAGGGTGTCAAGGTCAAGATCCAACTAGGCAGCGATTTCCGCTTTGAGCTCGGCTACGGTTTTGCCGACGCCTTGAGGTCTGGAGGATCTCCCCTATCTTTGGTTGCATGGCCACAGTCGCATGAAAGCATATTCCTCCGAGTCTTTATAAGCCGGACGGCCTCTGACGGGCCTCTTTAACTTGTGTCGGGAGGTTTCTCTTCCTCCTGCGGATTTGTTCGCGCCTCTCTCGATTCCTCGGCATGAGCAGCAGATGCCTTTTCTAACTCCGTGACCTTGGTCCGGAGCTCCTACGCGCCTTACGGGCTCGATTCCGCTCGACCTCGGCTTTCACGGTAGCCTCTCTCTCGGTATTGGCCCCGGCCGCAGCCTCTCCGCTGCGGGTCTTCGAGGGACTCCTCCACCCCTTGGAGAGTGGCGTAAGTATCTTGCAGTCAATGTGCCGCCGCTCCAAGTCGGCGTGCTTCTTTTTCCAACTCACGAGGGTCCGCCAATCGCGTGCCACGAAGCCCGATGATCCTACCAGATAGCCCCATGGCATACCGAGTTTGCTCCTCCCAGAGTTTCTAAGAAAAGCGCTCGATGTCTGTGGGTCTAAGCACGAGCCGGAACGTCTCTTGCGGCCCGACCTGCTTCTAGCAAAGCCCTTGATTGCTCCTCGGTTGGCGTGGAGCACCTAACGAACTCCACGAACCACCGGGGCTGTGACCCAACCATCCTATTGCAGGCCTCATCCCTCACTTGACTTGGTGGGATGAAATGGCCCTCCCGACCGAGGTCGTCCGAAAGGTCCTCGGGACCCGCTTTGTTGGAACTTGCACGGGGGTATCGGCGTGGTTGGTCCGGCGCCTCTCCGTCTACTTGGGCTCTTCTTGTCCTGCTGGAGTGGGGGCCCCCCTCCTCGGGGTATCCTCGGCGGGACATTTGTCGGCCCGAATCTCTCTCTACGGGCCGCCTTAGCATCGGCGGGCTAGCCCACAACCGTTCTCGGCTCGACGGGTGGTCGTAGTCCTCACACGTTGAGGGCGGGCAAAAACGTCCACCCCACGCCCTGTAAGAAAATTGGTTGAGTAAGGAACAAAAACGGAAAAAGTTAAAGGAAAAATTCAAAGAGATACAAGGTATGCACCTTGGGCCCCAGATTGCTCTTGGCGCTCGGGACTCACTTTGCTCGGTCGGCATGGGCGTTTGCCCTGGAGGACTAACCGTCACCGGGGACGGCCAAACTCGCTTCGTTTGCACAGGTTGATGCCCCATTAAGGAGTTTGTCCTCCTCCGGCCCTTAGCGGGCTTCTCTTGGGCTCCTCATCGGCCTCCTCTTCCACCACCACCACCTCTCTCTCGGCCACCTCCCGGCTTCGAGATCGGCGGGTAAAGCGGATCGCATCCGACCGCGAGCCAGGACGAGCCTCGGTGACTAGGTTCTCGATCCTCCTGTCCCTCTGGCCTATAGCCTGGATATTCTCAAGCCGCCGGACAAAACCGGCCGATAGTGGGCCGACAGAGAGTCGGTTCTCGAACAAAGCAAGGAACTAAGGTCAAACAGCTGCCCAACAAAAAAAAAAAAAAAAAGAGAAGAGAATATGAAAGAATAAGGAAAAAGAGTGCACTTACTAAAACTGTATGTGAAATATGAAGGGGGGTGGAGGACCGTTCCCTCCACCCCGATGCGAGTTTGCTACTCGCCACTCACCCAAAACCACTTATCCTTCCACTCCTTTAAGGACTGTGGAAGGCCTTCAACCAGCCCGTCCGGATACCCGGGCCTGGTATGTGCGTAGTACCACCCAGACGGCTGCCTCCGGCCCGGAGTCGACGGGGTCGCCTTCCAGACGAATAGCTCGTTCATCTCCGCAAACTTGGGACGGGGATACCCTTCCAAGTGGAACAACACCAATAGTCCGATAATCCGCCCCAAGTCAAAGGGTGCACTGCGACGAGGGGAGACCCCACTTTGCGAAACCACCGCGTGAGCACTAGCGGCGATGGGAATCGCGGCCCGTATATGAGGCTATGAGTATATATAGCCATACATCCTTCTGGTGGGTGCTCGGGACACTCCACGCCATCCGGCCACCAGAAAGTAACGTTAGCCGGGATCCTATATTTCTGGTGTAAGGCGCCCACCTCTCGGACCGTCAACATGCTTGGTATGTCGTTTTGGTCGGAGGGTCTCCACCCGCCCGCATGCAAGGGGGCCCTCCTCCGCGCCTGCCATCCCCATGTCGATGGCCCACTGGCCCTATGGGCCTTTCGCCTCGAACCCGGGAGCCTCACCACCTCCCTCTTCCTGCTCATGTTCTCGTGGATTCATGTCTTCTTCTTCCTCTCATTGATTATTTTGGGGATCGGTGTTCAAAGCTTCTTCACCGGAATCTTCACGGGCTAATCCAGGCTCGTAGAAAACACCCTCTCGATAGATGGTGAATGGCACAGGGTCAAAAATCGTGTGCATCTTCTCTAATGGAGTCTCAGGTGGGCGTATGACTTGAACTCAACACTTTGGGACTATGAGGCGAATTTCTTCGAACTAGAGAAAAAGAAACAGAGGGATCGGAGAAGGGGTTCTTCGATTTCAACCCCAACATCGTAGCTACGACTCCGACTATCTTTGAAAGAAGACATGTATTTGAAGCATAGGAAAGAAAGAGGGTTTTTGGAAAAAATACCTAACTTTGAAGTCTCTGAACCCTAAGGACCAACCGAAAATTCGCTCGCTCTCAAAGGATACCGCTCAGAAGACTATGGATGAAAAAGTGTAGAATGAAGGACGAAAGGGATATTTATAGGTTAAGTTCCCTCGAAAAATGAGACACCAACTCAAAAGACGTGTCTTTTCAATTTCAAAAAGCGTCGTAAACGCGTCACATCCCCACGTCATCGCCGCGAGCTATCCCACCTCTTCTGGTTCTGCGCAGAGTTGGTCCAACCAAGAGCCGCCACGTGTCCACCATCATGATACTACAATTAATGCGCCGTTTCCAGGCATTAATCGCTAAACGACAGTGTCAGGGAAGGATGACTTTTGAGGTTTCCTCTTCCCCATTAAAAACTCATGATTAGCATTAAACGTTTAAATCCGACTTGAAATTTTCTCTCGGAATTAAACTTGGGGGCCATTGATGACACCCGAGCCGAGCTAGAAGCAAATTAGTTCATGAGGCCATTCAGCATGTGTATGTGGGACCCACAGTGTAGGCCGAGCAGATGACGTCAGCAACCGACCTGATGACGTGGCGCGAGTTGGGCTCGCTCCTCCGAGCCCAACCGTAGCGAGAAATTTAAAGGATAACCATCCAGTTAAGGAAGACTAAGTGCATCATTAGCACGAGTAAGCTGACACTCAGCATAACAATCAGATGAGTCGACAAGTGGCAAACACTTGGCCAGCATGCATGCTTAGAGAAGGACAAATGTCTCTTTAAAATTATTTTACTGTTAAGTGTAATAGTGGTTATTAAAAACCCACTAATGAGATGGGTATAAATAGGGCCTCATTTATGAAGAAAAGGACAAGAGAGAAAAATACTAGAGAAAGACGCTTGTAAAATCATCATTTGTAAAGAAAACCGACCAGAACTTTCGGTATTATATACAAAAAGGGAGGATTAGCCTTGAATTTGAACTTATTTACATTTCCACGCATTACATCTCCATATATTTTTCTTGTTGACCAAAACGCACGTCAACAAATAATAAGATTGTGAGTAGGTGACATCAAAGAGATATCATACATGAACTTTGAGAGGTTTAGAGTTTAATTACTAGTGAGTTGTTATATATAGTTGTTATATTTGATATATATATATATATATATATTTATATATATGACATTTTGGTTTCAGTTTACATTCATCTTAACTTATTAATTTACCTAACTTTTCACTTGAGCATGTCATTCAATTTTTCTTTTTTTGACAAAGAAAGTCGATCATTTCTTGAGGGATACAACAGAGGAAGGAACACATGCACTTTTAATTATGAGATCAAATTGATAGGCCAATGTCAATTGTCGTGAGAGCACAATTATTTCGTTTACTTCAAGACAAGATTGATCTCATGCAAAGTCGTTCTTTTCGATACTAAACGATTCACCAAAAAGAAGTTTTTTTTTTTCTTTTTGTAAAGAATGCATGTTGAAAATGTTGCTTACAAGTTGGAAAGCGAAGGTATGAAGCGTGTGAAGGCAAGCAATAACCATGTGGAGCTCTTTGAATTTTGATGATATGGTGTTTGCAGCAACCAAAGTTGGAGACACAAACATGGGTTTAAAAACATGTTATTAATGAGAACTACCTTCCTTCAGCTCCAAATCTGCTAAACATGATCATTTTACTTTCTCTCTTTTACGGGGGAAATCATTTTACATAAACTCACAAAATGCTGGAATTTTTTTTTTTTTTTGGCAATTTGAAAAACTTGATATTGGAGAATGGTTGAATTTAAAAAGTTTGTTTAATCAGTCTAATAAAATTAAAACATGCAAAAGTAGTGCACAGTACTTTAAAGGTGGTTTAATTATTTATTTTTATTTTAATTTCTTTCTCAAATTGGACAAATAAACTAAGAAAAGAAAGACAATTCTATTCACGAGTTCAAGCTTATAATTCGGGTAAGAGTTATATAAGAAGTCCGAGTCTAACAGAGGAATAAAACTTCAATTACGAAATAAAATTAAAGCATCCTAAATAATGAAACAAATATTATAATTATATCATATAAATAAATAGATAAACATATGTTTTGTAATCCGATCCACATAATTCTCTTAAAAAGACCGATTTTATCAATACTTTCAATGAATCCGATCAAGTAGGTACTATGAATTTTTCATCTTTGGGAAAAAGGAAACCAGCGGCATTAAATTCACATTAATTAAGAGCCTAAACAAAGCAGACAAGTTATGAGGGTACGAATGTACTAATGAAGTATTTTACTACTAGGTCACACACACACACAAGATTTGTATCCTATGAAGTCCACCCATTAAGGGTGAGTACGCGAGGACAAATCTTAATTATTAAAAACTTTTTTTCATGGTCCAGATTTAAATGGTTTGTAGTTTTTAATTTTTCTAAATTGCTATTAAGGGTACTTGTATAATTTTATTTACAATTGGATAAGACATAATAATATGTAAGTAATTTACTCCCACCTTTTCTAATGAAGTCAACCAGTGCATTGTTATTGACAAAAGGTAATTTATTAGTGGAGGACGAAGAATTTACAGTTGGTGGGCTAAACTATACATAGTTGAGGAGAATACAACACATTTATGAATAAAACTTTTTTTAGGAGGGAAATGGGAGGGGGCTGAATACTAAATTTTCTTATAAATAATTTTAATATTTAAAATTATACATAGTGAAAAAAAAAAGTTGCAAAATTTGGGGGGGAGGGGTGTCCGCCTCTATATATAGGGATGGCAATTTCGACCACCCCAACCCGCTCTGTTTGGGTCCCCGACCTGGGGCGGGAGCGTGTGGGTCTGGATATCACTTCCACCACGCGGGTACCCGCCCCGCCTAGTATTTATATTTTCAAAATATATTTTAATATGTATTTTACATATATAATATATATTATAATATAGTTTTTATGTATTCTTACATTATATCTAATATTTATAAATTGATAATAATAAATTTGTAAATAATATTTTTAAATATATATATATTATTTAATTTAATTTATAACAGAGGGCACAATGGATCGACCGACCTCGCCGTGGCAGTCTGGACCCGCCCCATTGCCATCCCTATTTGTATATATATATATATATATATATATTGTGGATTTTTCGAATTTCTTTTACTCATTCTAAATTCAATTTTCATGTATAATTTAATCAAAAAAACCATACTAATTAGCTAACCTTTTTGTAATTTAATTTTGAGGCCATATTCACCGGATTCACCTTTTAAATTTATTTTGCCCCAAAAATCAAATGAAGATGAAGAAAAAAAAAACTATTATATGTGCATTATTCAATAATGAAGATATATTTAAAGTTTTGCGGATAAAGGAAAGAAGCATACTTATAACTTTTGTTTTGAACAAACTATATACATACCAATGCTTTTGAAAGATAAAAAGATGGTCAATAATTGAAATCAAAGTTTCATTCTTCTTTACTTATATAAAGTTTCATGAAATGAATGAAAAGAAAAAAATTGTGACAGATGAGTTAATTTGTGAACACACTAAAGATGAATACAAATAACAAACTTAAATAGATAGTACAATTAAGAGTTAACAATTAAAATTAATTTTAATACTTAATAATTACATATTATTAAATATATATACCATTTGACTCATTGGATTCTCAAAAACCCACCACCAACTCATAAAGACATTGCGATTATTTGATTGAATCTTAAACCGCAATTTATATAGCAATTTAACAAAAACGACGTGGTGCAATATAATGCAGACGGTTTGCGCGATTTTTCAAAAAAGAATTTAAATCACCTATAATACACATTTGCCATTTTTAATTTACAAATATTAATGACTCTTTAAAATATCATCAAACCTTTTTAGCAAGGACGGGCCAAGGAGGGCTGGCGGCGGTGGCCGTCCCCTCAACTTCGATTTTTTCTTTGATTAATATAAATTTTGTACATGAAATTATTAAACTTTAAAATTTTGACCCTTCCAAAAACATAAAAAATACCTCTACATTTACTAGTTATAAAAAAATACAAATCCCGCCCCTAAACTTTTTTGTTGGCTCCGTCCTGTTAGTATAACCTCATTCGAAAATATTAATTAAAGAGGAATAGCTATTATGAACAATATCTAACTCTAATTCATAAAGTTTTATTTATGTAACAAATCTAATTAGCCAATAGTACAAGGGCCATTAAAAAAAAAAAAAACTCATCTCAAGTCAAAACCCGAAATCATTTGAAAACAACTTGTAACTATCACTACAATTATATTAATTAATTATAAAGGCTTTCGACCACCCAGCTAGGCCCCTTTTCTTAATCAGCACATTACATCCTTGAGAAGCTTGTACCTGCGGGCGGTGGGCCGTGGCGAAGGGGTTTTTCCGGTGGCTTTCTCAGCCATCGCGCCGCCGTCGTGATGCTTGATTTTGTCGCCTGAATGACCTGATCTTACTTCATTCGCGTTACCAGATTTAGTACTGTTCCTCGACGACGACGATGTTGATGGTGAGATTTTTTCTCGCATTGGCACCAATCGCAAATTTCGATCTGCTCTCCGTTTTCTCTGTAATAGTTGCTGCAATACCTAATTTGAAAATTACAAAAAATCTCAAATATTCGATAACTGAAAAACTCAAAAGTCTATTAAAATAATTTAGACGATTTTTTAAAAAACAGTTAACCAGTTATAGATATGTGCGAAACGTGCATGTGGTACGATCATACAATCACACAGACATACATGTGGGTGTGTGTGTTTTTTGGGGGAAGATTTCGATATGGAACTCACGAGTGTTGAAAGCGGTTGCGGCAGTTGGAGCATCGGAAAAGCTTGTCAGGGAAGCCGACGTCGCCGCACATACAACAAACAGTATGTGGATCCACCATTTTCTTCATCAATTTTTTTCTTTCTGATTTCGGATTTAATGAAATTAATGACGGCGAGAAGAAGAAAAACACACACACACACAAAGTTGTGAATGGAAGAGACACTAGTGGCTCCAAGTCGGTTTCACGCTCTCTCTCTCTCTCTCTCTCTCTCTCTCTCTCTCTTATATAGTTATATATATATATGGACACAACTTCTATATAATAATTCAGTTTGCAGGACACGTAATTGTTTAATAGCTTTTAATAAGATACATGTATATATATATAAAGTAAGATACATGTATATATATAAAGTAAGATATATATGTTTATACAACCAGATTTTTATTCATTACGGTGTTCAATATTATTTAATGATATGGTATCATTATAATCTTATACTCGTAATATTAATATGTTGAATTGAAACACATATAATATGAAACAGGGTCAACCAAGCTATGCTTCAGTTGGTATAAGTTTGTATTGTCAAGACAATTGACTTGGTTCAATCTCATATGAATATGTGTGTCTCCTCTCAATATGCAAATTGTACTCAAATTGTACTCAAAAAATTAAAAAAAAAACACAATATGCAACACTATAAGAATTGGAGATCTAAGTTATAATGTGAAATGATAAGAAAACCGAGACTTAAAAAATATGAGACTTTAAAAGGTAATGAAAGGATTTTGATTTTTGTTCTTGCTAAAATGTTTTTTTAAACCTAACATGCAATTGTTTCTAAAATTGTTTTAAAAAATACATTATTCGCTATCATTCTCATTTTTCTATTATCAAACACATTCACACACGTTATAAAAAAAGAACCAATTATTGTTACATATTTTTATTAATCATTCACTCACATTTTTCTCAATCACCTAATCATTTTCAATCATTATTTTTCTATTTCTATAGCATATCAACTTTCGTCATTATTTTTCCGCTTAATATCCAATCACACATACTCAAAATTCATCTTTTTCTTTACAATTTTCTTACCACTATTCTCTAGCAAAAAAAATCAAAATAAAATATATCTAATCGCGCCCTAAAGGTACTCCCTCAAGTTCACAATAAGTGTCGCTTAGCCTCGATAAATAGTTTTTCAAAAAGAACAACGTTTTAATATTATCAAAACTAAAGAGTAAAGATTTTTCTGAATTATCCTTATAACTATAAATTCATCTAGTAAATGTATTCATTAAGTATTATTTTTCAACTAACATTAATTAAGAGTATATCGAATATTATAACATGTTCATTAATATGTATGATTTTTCCTAAAACGACACTTATTATGAACTGGAGGGAGTATATAATTAAGTTTACAGCAGGTCTTTTGTGAGATGGTATGAGACCGTGAGACTGTGATACTTTTAGTGTAACAAGTGATACTTTTAGTGTAAAAAGTAATATTTTGTCTAAATACACTAATTTAAATATATTTAGACAAGTATCACTTTTTACACTAAAAGTATCACTTTTTAAATTAAAAGTATCACCATCTCACGGTCTCACGAACTTTCATCGTCTCACGTCAATTATTAATTAAGGCTTATATTGTCGCCCTAAAAATAGTTATATATATATATATATATAGGGAGGGGATCTGTGAGACCACCCTCCAGTTAGTCCATAAGACTAAACACCATCCAAATAGTAAATCAATGGCCAAGATATATTACAATTTATACAACATTTCATAAGTAAGTATACAAATGAAGGGATAAAATAGGAATCCAGGAAATTAAATATAGTAACCACTTCCTAAAAAATTAGGGACGTGATTTTGTATTGATCACGCCCCCATAATCAAGCGATGCACCTTTCCTTTCTCTCCCTTCCGATTCGAACCTGCAATTTATTCAAATATGGCAATAAAATCGTGCAACAATTAATGAAAAGTATACAATTACACTAAACTAATTATACATTAAAACATTACTAAGTATACATAAACAATTAACTAAGTAAACAATTACACTAAACTACCCGTACATTAAAACTTTACTAAGTATACGAAACATTTAACTAAGTATACAATTACATTGAACTAACTATACATTAAAATAATACTAAGTATACGTAAATATTTAACTAAGTATACAATTACACTAAATTACTTATATAACTAAGTATACAATTTCATTGAACTAAGTATACAAATCCACATAACTAGGTATACAAATTTACTAAATTACTTACCAAACTACTTATATAACTAAGAATACGATTCCATGAACCAAGTATGCAAATCCATGAACCAAATATACTGATAAAAACATGACTAAGTATACAAGTCCATTTGAACTAAGTATACAATAAAAGCAGTACATTCACAAAATATGGTAAATAAGTATCAATTTTGAAAAAATACTTGAAGTTGATGATTTTTCCTCCTAAAAATCGAGAATCGAAAAGGTAGGATTATGTTTTCTTAAAAATAGTTAATAATTTTCCTATTAACATAACTAATTAAATATAAAAGTACAATTGTACCCTTATATGCCTAAATTAACTAAAATGATCTACACCATCCAAAATTTCAAATCAAGAGTCCATAAGTGTTGTTATGATTAGCACCTAAAAGGATTGGCCTCATTTGAACCAATCCCTATAGAGAGAGAGAGAGAGAGAGAGAGAGAGAGAGAGAGAGAGAGAATAGATTTAAATATATACATGTGACTAGGCGTGCGTGGAATAGATAGACATAGATACAGGTAGACCACAGGTTGCTTGGAGTCGTTTTCAGTTTTGGAGGAAAAAACAGGGAACCTTAGTATGAAAGTGGAAAAGAACATTTTTGTCCATAGTACTCTGAGTTTGCTTCATTTCCATCCCTACTGATTCCTTATTTATTATTATTGGCTTTTAAGAGAGGAGAAAGTTTCACGTTAAAACTCTTTTTCAGGGGCGTAACATACAATTTGATTGCTTTTTAAGAAAAGGGTGATCAGGTGGAGAAACCCTTATTCATAGTAACAAACTTTGGATTCGAGAATAATTCGTTAGCACTTAAAATTTGTTCTTTGGTATTATTAGGAATAATTCGACAAAATTTCGGTTATACGACAAGATTTATTTGTATAATACGCGATTAATACGCAAAGAGGAGGTCTTACATGAGACCGTCTCAGAGACTTTATTCATGAGACGGGCCCAACAAAACACAAAAAAATATGGATTTTTTTATGGGTTTGGGTTTTGGGTTGGGATTCTAATTACAAATAGAATCCGTCTCATGAATATTATCCATGAGACCATCTCATACAAATTTTTGCCATTCGGAAATATATCGATATAAACATTTAGCAATTCTATAGAAAATTATATATATTAGTGGGAATATTCTCAATAAGTTATTCTTAGAAATTATATTATTTAATAAAAGTGTATCTAAAATTAGAAAATAAATTGAAATAGTATAGTTTTGTTAAAATTGAAAAGAAAATCGGGAATACTAGCTCGCTTATTTATTAACGAAAAAGTTCGGGAGATTTGTCACATTATTATTTATGAAAAATATATACGGAATTTCAACGTCGTATGAAAATCTCGTGTGTTATTCAAGTACTTTTCAAAAATTTGGAGAATTTTGTTACTATATATGCCCTTATTCATGAATTATTATTTTCCATTTTTCATTTCAATTTAATTTTTACAAATAAATATATTACACGGTATAAGTATTTTGGCCCAGTATAAATTTCTTCGCCCAGTTGATTATGTATCACAACCCCATGGGCGATACTATACTGATTTTTCCTGATTTATATCGATGCTTTATAGAATTCTTCAAATTAATGAAATAAAAGTTTGATGGGGTCATAGCAGTTAATTTGCATGTGAAATCATTTATTTGTGTCTTTGACTTAAATCGGTATCCAAATAAAATCACAAAATTTGTGATCATATGTGCCTTGAGAGTATTTGAATATGATTATTAAATTCTTATAATTTTATTATACTACGTAATTACCATCATTTTCCTGCACAAAAGCATTATATTTACGCCTTTTATCTTATTAAATTTTCTTGTATTTATGTTTTATTAAAGGAACTTTTATTAAGGGACGTGCAAAGAACAAACATTATTGAAGTGGGCGACCACAAAGGATGAAACTTCACCTGTGATAGGATCGACATAAGAACTAGAAGCTCTAGCAATCATATAAGCTACTATGTTCGCTTGTCTTCTAACAAAATAACCGAAAAATTATGTTTAGAGGCTAAGATCATCGTGTAGTTATTAAGTTGGATTTTCACAAATAAATTAGTTATCCTAAACTTAGAAATTGTGTTACTTTTTTAGTAAATTGAGTCAAAATTATTGTTGAAGTTGTATATATTAGGTTGTAATAGGTAGACAAGTATTAAAGAATCAAGAAAACAGATGAAAATGATGAAAACAACTCTCAAATGGGTACTGCAGAGTGTACCACGGTACAAAACAATCATGTACCGTCGTACAGGATTGTGTACTGCGGTACACCTTACAAAAAGACACTTGTACCACGGTACATGTTGTGTGTATCGTGGTACACAAAGGCAATTTCACTGTGTACAGTGGTGCAATATTTTTTTACAGCGGTTTCACCCAAATTTCACAGTCTTTCTACCGCGATACTTATTAAACATCCTTCACAAAAAAATCAACTTTAAACGACAAGAAACCACGAAAAGCCTCTTTTACACCAAAGAAATATTAGTTAGCCGGAAGTGAAGAAGAAGACACCGAGGTACACATCAAAAGGAGAATTAATGGAAGACATCTGATGATGGACAACAAAGAGTCCAATTGACGGCAAACTCTTATCAACAGGAAGGAAGAAAATGTTCGCTATAAATATGTTTCAATTCATCATTTTGAGACCCAGGGAAGGAGGATTTGATACGAGAAGATGGAGCTCGGTTGGAGAGAATGCAATGGAATAAAAAGGGAACTAGATTAATTCTTCAACAAATCCTTGGAGAATTATCGATCAAATCATCAAATATAAGGGCTTCCTTCTTCATCTCTTTATTTCAAAGTATAATTAATATATTAATTCTTATGTATCGAATTAATTGTGTGAACCACTTGATAAATTAATTAGATATCCTAGGGTTTGATATTATCTTGTTTGATCTTGTGTCCGATTTGTAGATCTATTGTATTTCATGCAATTCATGAATTATTTGTGTTATTTGTATCATTAATTACATCTTGATTACTTGATCATTAATATTTGATGCGTGATGTGTTACTCCAACATTCGAGAGAATAGATTTAATACCAAATCTAGAATACACAACATAGAAAATTATATAATCGAGAGATTTATAAATCCTTTGAAGTTGTTGTAGAGATTCCACATTCTATTTAGAATTATAATTTTTGAGATTTTTATAGAAATATCGAAATCTTGTTTTATAATTTAAAAACCCTAAACACTCGAGAGATGTAGCCGATTAAATTATGAATTTCAACTTATAAACGTTGCTTGAGATAGATAGATTGTTAATCAAACAAAAGTAATAACAAGATGAAATCAACCTCTAGAATAATTCTCCTGTAGGTTTAGATGTTTGTATTTTAATCATTTATATTTAGTTATTGTAGTATAAATCCACAAATCCATGTATTATTGATCAGTCAAATATGCATAGGTAATTTATATTTGGTACTTACACACACATTCCTTGTAGATACGACAATCTACCCATTACGTTATATTAATACTTAACAACCGTACATTTACGATAAATTAAGTGAGTGTTTTCCCCAAAAAAGTTTTTGGCGCCGTTGTCGGGAAACGTATTTTGTGTGATATGAAGGATGATTGCCTAGTTGTAATTTGACTATTTTTTTGTTATTTTTGTTTCTTTCTTTTATTGTTTTTTATTGGAGGCACATCGTTGGATGAAATCATAATGTATGTATACAATTGGCCAACCAATGATGCTACAGAGATTTTTGGAAGTCAAAGAGTGAATATGTTTGTTCCTTATTATTCACCGCAAAGAATGTATGGGCCAGGATATTCCAAATCATGAAATCTCTTATCACCACAATAATAATTGTCTCGCTTAGAAGAAATATTTTATCAATTGCGAAAGTGATTGTGAGATAAGAAAACAACAAGTTGAGATAAAACATCGGTCCAAATTGGAGGAAATTCGTGCTCAGTTTATCTTAGAGATTACGACAAGACATCATAAAATTGAGGATAGAATACTACGAGTCGAGACAAGAATTCAACAAATCAAGATTAAATGTCAACAAATATCAATATCACTCCAACATATGATTGACCATGTTAATAGTAAAGAGTTGTCATTGATCGTGGAAATCTTTTCAATAAACCACAAGTGTGTACGGTGTAGCTAGCGAGATAATATGAGCAAGGTCGTATTCCTCGGGCATTGAATACGAAACACATAAAGTACAAGAAATATCATACTTCAATTTTATTGAAGCGATAGAAAATCGAAAAGTTGTTATTTAAAGTAGTCCTAAATTATCAAGTAAAATATCTAATTATTGTTAAAAAAACCCGAACTTCACAAAGACTTAAACAAATACGAAAAGCAACCCTAGGAACATAATCTCAACATGCTTCATCAATATTAATTCTAATTAATGTTTCATCAAAATCATTTTCTCGTGTATCTATGAGTTCAATTCCAAAAGTAGTTTATTTTTTCTCCCGAGTGCAAACAAATCGCAGATTAATAAGAATTGCAGGTATCCCACCTCAACAATTAATATTAACTCCCAAAAGTTCTTAGAATCGAAGTAAACCCCACAAACAGATTTATAGGTCTCCGACTCAATCCCCGTTTATGTTATGAATTTGTTTTCCGTAAGTTAGAGCTCATCTCCCAAATCTTGAACTAACAAATAACACATGCAATAAGCTACAAGAAATAAACACTTGAATTCATAAATAGACCACAAAAATCAATTGAAAAAACAATCAAATCAGATTTAACATGAATCCACAGTTTTGATCATGCCATAGGGTCAAGAAATTTTGCCTAACATTTTTGAAAACAAAATCAAAGACAAATCTGAAAAGAAATAGTTTGACATAGAATTAAGTGCAGAATAAAAGCTCTAAACTATAATGATAGAACCCTTCTTGTGTAGATGGATCCTTTCTTCACAATCTTGAACCCTTGTGCCTTCGTAGATGGAAGAGGTCTTGTGTTGTTCTTTGTTGAAGTGTGTATTTTGCTATAGAAGTATGTAAAATTTTGAGTGTAAGTATGATCTCGACTTTAGGGCTTGGTCTTCCTTATATAGATGCTTTGAGAGATTCCTGGTAAAGTCCGTGTTCGCCTTATTTTTAGCTTCACCGCAAGTGAACGACATAGTTAATAGATAAAGTAAGCAAGGTCGATCCCACAGAGACTAATAAATTAATATACTAAGTATTGGGATTAGAATAACACTACTTTTATTCAGACGATTGAATTGTGATGGTTGTTTTGTAAAACTAAGAAAATCTTTTATCATAAAAAGAACAAAACAAATAGTTACGGTTGAAAAGATCAAGTAGATAGATGGATTCCAGGGTTTCGATTTCGATTAATCACCTCTTGTTATTAGATTAATCAAGCTAAAGTTATTATCTATCTTCTTTATAAGACGATCACAAAAGTAATTTATACTCTCTCTCGAGACACAATAAATATGTTGATTCAATTATATATGCTAGCATCTCTACTCAACATAAGATAAACAACTCCCCCAAAAGTACAAAAGATCGTAAATCCTCATAGACTTCTCAATCATGCAAAGTATACATGTCAAGTACTCAAGATCTAGTATTAAAATTCATCTCTCGAATTATGAATCAACACATCAAGCATGTTAAACCATTGGCCATATGATAAAACAAGTAATAAAGCAAAGTACTCGAATAGGGTTCAAAATAATAACTTCAATTAAATTAAACATCAAACAAGAGTGAATTAACCTTATCCGAAACCCGGAATCACAAGGTGTTTAGTGGACACGAGAAACAAAGAATTCAAAGACAAATTGTTCATATCCATATCAAACTAGATGAAAAAAAGAATACAATGGAGTAAGAAAACTCGGGGATATCGATGATCTCTCAATCAATCTTCAATCCTCAAGAGTGGATGCGATCTCGACCTTTCTCTCGATTCCTTCGTAGAATGATGCTCTTTTCTCTGTTTTCTAGGGTAAACGTAAGTGTGTCCTCTTCGGGTCCGTCTCCTCTTTATTTATAACATTCTCGAGGCGGACCATAGTCAATACAAAATCAAATTTTGAAAGCCGCACGCACGCACGGGTAGTGCGATACGCACGACCAGTCGTGCGTCAAGTCAAAGCCTCGATTTTTCTTTGGGTAGACACATGGGTCTGCATTATGATAGCACGACTAGCCCGTGCGTCAATTCAACGCTGAATCTTCTTTGAATGGCTTACGCATGGGCCGTCTGATTTCTTCTCGATTCAGCTCCATACTTCACGTATTCGCTCAACTCTAGCCGGTCCTAATCTGCAATGCTCCAAATTTCCTCAAAAGTACTCCAAATATCGTTAATTCTCGCAAAATGAGCAAAGCGTAATATCTTTTCCACAATATAAGAACACGACCCATTTCTTGAGTTAATGCATGTTTATCAACCTATTATATTCAAATCCTATCCAAAATACATGCAAAACTCACACTAAACAAACCCCCAAACTTAAACTGTTGACAGTCCCGGTCAACGCTTTATAAACCAAACAAAACACAAGTGTGATGAATGAAAAGCATAATCAAGAACAACACAAAAAAACTCATGTTGCTTATCCATAGGTATCAAGTAATGAATCAACCAATTGTTTTATATGTTTTTGTGTGTGAATTTTGTGTGATTTCTATTTTTCGTATGAGTGATTGTGCGTATTTTTTTGTCTTTTCGCCCCATTTTATATTGTCATATGTTACATATGGTATTTTTGTTGTTTAGTAAGTTTTTCGTAAAAAGAGAACTTAAAAATGAGCTAAAACGGTCAAAAATGGACATTAAGGGCGAAAGATGGTCAACGATACGACGTTGTCAGCGCGTGCTGTGCACACGAGCACGGCGCGCAATGTCAAGATTGAGCGTAATTGAGCGCGCGCCCGCGCAAATATCTTGCGAACACGCACAACATAAATGAAGGCGGGCACAAACTAGCGCGGCGCAAGCGCGTCACAAGAAGGAATCGCGGCGCGCAACGGGCGGCGCAAGGAAGGCCGCGCGACAAGGCACACATGCCGGACGCGCAAGATCGCCAACATTGCCCGGACGCGCACATGTCGCGACGCGCACGCAAGTAAATTTCCAAATTTTTTATTTGTTTCTCCTTGTTCTTTTTGGATTCTTCCATCTTGTATAGGGTTTTAGGCTTATAAATAGCACTTGGGGGATCCATAATTTCGTACACTCTCATTCATAGCACTTCTAAACTTTAGTTTTTGATATTTTTCTCTTCCATTCAACATTGGAATTGCTTGGGTTGTTCCCTGAAGTTTTTTGCTTCTTAATCAAAGAGTAAGATTTCTTCATCTCTTTTGTCTAATTTCAATTGTTGGGTGATTATTATTATTGCATGATTATGTTTATGATTATATTCTTTCCTTCAATTGAGATTATGATCTCATCCCCAAGCATGAAATAATTTCCTTGTTCTAGGATTAGGATGATTTGATTCAAACAAACAAGCATGAGTATTGATTAATTGATCGCTTTCTGAATAAATTGCTTTATTTGATAATTGATTGTCTCGATCAACTTTTGATTGTTTTGGGGAATAATTGAGATCGAGAAGATATTATTCTGGACTAAATTTATTCGGGAGGTTAGATATGAATCGAAATGTATTATCTAACCCTAGGTTTAATGAAAATAGCAAATTATGTTGGGATAGCCCTAATCTGTGAATACGAAAGTTATCAGACCTAGGCCTAGTTTTTACATGTTTGTTATATTTGTTAATCGCATGATCAATTAATTGATATTCTGCTTGCAAGTTTGATGAGATGAATCCATAATCCTAGACTTTTCTCCAAATCTTTTTCTCCAAGTTTAATCATGTTTAGTTTTAATTCGTCTTTTTGATTATTTTCTTTTAGTTTAAATAAAACCAACAAATCTGGTTAGAGTGTTTAGGATTTATTTTCTGTCTATTGTGATACATAATAATTATTTGTTGGCTAAGTCTTCCTTGAGAGACGACTTGTGGTCAACTTGCTACCCTACGATTGATCTCGTTTCTCTTGCGAGGATTGTTAGACTTTTATAGGTGTTTAGCGGTCAAACAAAATTTTGGCGCCGTTCTTTGAGGGAAGGCTTTGGCGTAATAATTATTGTGTCTATTTTTCGTATTTCTAGATTAGGATTCTTTTTGTTTATTTTTAGTTTAGGACTCTTTTTGTTTCTTTTTGATTTTTACTTTATTCCACAGTGCGTTTGATCTCGCATTTTTTGGTGTTGTTTATGCAAGGACGTAGAAATCTCAATCGGGACCTTGCGCTTTCGTGGACGATATTCATCGAGTTGCGAGGCGAACAAGGAAAGAAGGAGACGATTCTCTACAGATAGCGAGGATTCTCGCGATCACATTCAGAAGAAGAACAAAAGACGAATCGGAGATGGGTGATAATCAAAACGGAAATAACGGAGGCACGCCATCCTTCGATGCGTGAGTTTGCACGCCCTTTCATTGGGGATCGCGACCTCTTGCATCACATTGGGACAAGCAAAGACGGAACTACGAGCTCAAAACAATACACTTTAATCGATTGCCGTCATTCTATGGGATGCCCAATGAAGATCCTCTTAACTTCATTCGGGAATTCTATTGATCATTCAAACTTTTTCTCTACAAGGTTTGGATGAAGATCACTTAGGATGCGTTGTTTTCCTTACACTCAAGGAGGGCGAAAACTTGGCTTATGTCTCAACCTCCTAACTCTCTTTACCGATTGGGAGGCGGTGTACAATAAGTTCATGAGCAGTACTACTCTCATCGTCGAAAACTTCAGATCTGCGAGGTAAGATAGCTACTTTTAGTCAAATAGAAGGTGAGCCTTTTCATGAGGCTGGAATCGCTTTAAGGATTTACAGATTAAATGCCCACATCATCACTTCCCATTGGAATTGTTAAACCAATTTTTCTATGATGGATTATCGCATAATTATCAATATATGGTTGACAATGATTACTGGGGTGACATGGGTGTACATACGGCCCAAGAAATCTATGATATGTTAGAGATGATGAGCGATAACTCACAACAAAAAAGTGCCGAGGTAAACGGGTTGTCGTGAATGAAGTAGCTCCTAGCTACGATGTGACAAAACAATTGGTGAGTTGAATAAGCAAGTACAATTGTTGGCTACAAGCGGGCATCCACATGTTCCCCCTTCTGCCGAATCTTGCGGGATTTGTGGCAAAGTTGGTCATGGGGCCAACGTTTGTAATGCTATATCTCGATTTAACAATTCAGGTTGGCGAAACCATCCCAACTTTAGTTGGGGCAATTCACAAAATCCCTCTCATATCTATCCGAGACCACCGCAACCACAAGGCCAGCCAATCAAACCCAATGGCCCCATCTATTGAAGAAAGCTTGAATTCATTTATTCAAACCATCAAGAAACACAAGAAGGTAACAATAGAGCGGTTTGAATCTATGGAAGCTTCTTTTAAGCGTCTTGAGACTCAAGTTGGTCAATTGAAGACTCACGTTGGTCAATTGACGACTCAAGTTGGTGAGATTGCTCGACATATATTCAAGCAGGACACACATCCTAGCTAACCAAAGACAAGCTCAATCCATCACCGTTCTTGAATTTGGTGAGATTTTCGATCATGAAAGTGAGATTCCTCTTTCTATTGTCTCATCTAACCTGCAGTATCGCGAACATAGAAAAGGAAGTTGATGCGGTGGAGGAGACATAAATAGGGGAGGCAAGCAGGATCGCCTTCCCATGAACTTTCTCTTTTGCCCTAAGACCATGCCTAAAACAAGATCCGGTAGTTTCACTATCAATATTTCTTTTGGGAATGGTAAGAAAGTCGCAGTGTGCTTGATCTTGGAGCCGAAATTAACCTTTACGCCTTACTCTACATTTAAACAATTAGATTTAGGGGAATTGAAGTTTACTGATTACGTTTGCAACTTGTCGATAGGTCCAATAGGTATCCTACAGGGCATTGTTGAAAATATTTTAGTCCAAATAGGTGGTCTTAAAATTCTCATTTGATTTTGTTGTTTTGGATATGGAAAATGATAAATGTAGTCTTAAAGATCATACTATACTATTGGGTAGACCATTCATGGCAACCACTAATACTTTGATCGATGTCAAAAATAGAAAAGTCGTATGAATGTCTTGGGCGAAACGAACATTTTCAATTTTTGATATAGCTCGTAATCCTGCATGTGTTTTGAATGATTATCTGTTTGTTGACTCGATCGATTCTGCCGTGAAAGATGTCCTATGGCAAGAACGCAATACGCTTCGAAGCGGAAAACAACCAGATAAAAATTACAAGGTGGTAAATAAGGTTTTGCTCGATGATCCGCCTTGAATCTCTCCATTGACACCGTCAAGCTAATGACGTTAAAAGAGCGCTTCTTGGGAGGCAACCCAAAAATTTTCACTGTTTTATTAAAAAAAAAACATTTTGTGTGTGTTTTCATATTTTCATGTGCGTGGTGTTATTATTTTGTTCCCTTCACATGGCTTTGGCAGATTTGTAGGCGGATATGACTATGGTGCCATTTATCGATCTTCGCATTTCTCGTGGACGTATCTTTTTTCTTTCTTTTACTTTTACGCATTGAAGTCATTGCGTGATTTAAGTGTGAGGGGATGATTAGTCATTGATAAAATATGATGATTGCATATGGTTATGCTTTTGCTTTGCCTAGTGATTATCCCAAGTTTAATAATAGTGTTGTTTAGTCAACTTGAAATAGATGTATTAATTTGAGTTTCAAATATGAAATGACTTTGTGAATTTAATACGTAGGATTTGACTAAGTCGTGAATTAGCCTTTGTGGTGAACGGATTAGGTGACGGTTAAACAATAATCCGAGTTGTGGGGCTTGAATTACGAGATTTCATTGATGTGAATTAAGTTAAAACCCTATTTTGATTTTGTGTACACAAAATTGCTAGCCTTGCAGCCAAAAAAAAAAGATGCGTTATATAGCTATCCAAAAAAAAATGGAACAATTGAGATTATACTCATTTGGTTGAGCCGCTTAGTAACTAGGAGCATTCATGAGCCCAATGTTTGACTTTTACGTAAAAACAAGCGGCTCAAACATGAGAATGGGAAACCACCCTAGGAGCCTTTGGAAAACATCCGAAGTTTATACCTAGTGGAAGAATATCTTGGGAGTTCTAGCCCAAAAAAAAAGGCTAGTAATTGCGTGATTTGTTGTGTGAATAAAAAGGGTTGCAACTTTTGACACAAATTTGAAATTTAGTAAGGAAGGCCAAACACTTTCATTGATGTTTAACTTTAGCAGAATGAGTTTATTGTGAAGGTTGGGGATCGATGAGGAATAATCCGAGGTAGATGGAACATAGTGTTATGGATTAATTGATTCTCAAATTGGACATAATATTTCTTGTTGAGTTTATTGACATTATTATTTACTTGAGGACAAGCAAAAGGCTAAGTGTGGGGAGTTGTTTTATATGTTTTTGTGTGTGAATTTTGTGTGATTTCTATTCTTCGTATGAGTGATTGTGCGTATTTTTGTGTCTTTTCGCCCCATTTTATATTGTCATATGTTACGTATGGTATTTTTGGTTGTTTTGTAGGTTTTTCGTAAAAAGAGAACTTAAAAACGGGCTAAAACGGTCAAAAACGGACATTAAGGGTGAAAGAGGCGGTCAAGGCATACGACGTTGTGACCCCATCACTAACCCTGATTTTGCAATTAGATTGCTCATCAATTTATTCACAAAATGTGACCCCCATCACTAATCAAAGCTCTCGCGGTTCCAAATCGAGTGAATATATTTTCTCCGGGAACCACATTACTATTTGTGCATCGTTTGTCCGTGAAGGAATTGCTTCTACCCATCGGGATAAATATTCCACTACGAGTAGAATGTATTGATAGCCGAAGATGATTGAAAGGGACCCATGAAATCAATCCCCCACACATCAAATAGCTCTACTTCCATCACATTTGTCATTGGCATTTCATGTCGCCTAGAGATGTTCCATATCCGCCAAGATTCGTAACATCTTTGCACATACAAATAACAATTATTATATAAAGTAGGCCAAGTATAACCCACTTTGTAGTGCCTTCGCGCCTTAAGTGCGTGTCGGACAAAGTGTCCCCTTAAGGTGAAGAATGACACTATTGTAGAACTCCTCCCACTCTTCGAGGCACACATCATCGATGATCATGTCCTGGGGCACCTCTTAAAGAGCAAGGGCCATCCACATATAAAACTTGATATCATGGAGGAACTTTTTTCGATAAGAGGATAATCTGGAGGCAGAACTCCTGCTACCAAGTAATTTACGAAATCAGTGTACCATGGGAATGTTGCCTGTGCTAATAAAAGTTGTTCATCCGGAAACTCTTCTTTGATCGATTTTATACCCTATTTCTCATCCTTTTTGTATTCAAGCCTGGACAAGTGGTCTGCCACCACATTTTCACATCCCTTTTGGTCTCTAATTTCCACATCGAATTCTTGCAATAAGAGAATCCACCGAATCAGTCTCGGTTTTGCATCTTTCTTGTCAAAGAGATATTTGATAGCCGCATGGTCTGTGTGGACTATCGTCTTTGTTCCAATCAAGTAAGATCGGAATTTGTCGAATGCGAATACAATTGCCAGCATCTCTTTATCAGTGGTAGTGTAATTCTGCTGGGCACTGTCCAATGTTTTGCTCGCGTAGTAGATGGCTCTGAATAACTTATCCCTTTTCGCCAAGAAGCGCCCCTTTACCGCAAAATCACGGCATCACACATCGCCTTAAAGGATCGACTCCAATCCGGGACTACGAGAATTGGTGCAGTCACCAATGCCTTCTTCCAAATCTCGAACGCCTGCAAATAATTATCGAAAAAATTGAAAGCACTATTTTTTTCTAATAATTGGCTCAAAGGTTTAGTGATTTTGGAAAAGTCGCGAATGAACCTTCTGTAGAATCCAACGTGTCCTAAGAAACTTTTGATCGCTTTCTCATTTTGTCGGAGGTGGGAGTTTCTCAATTGCCACAATTTGCTCTGCCCACTTCTAAACCTCGCAGAAGAAACTCGGTGGCCAAGTACAATGCCTTCACGTACCATAAAATGGCACTTCTCCCAATTCGAACAAGATTAGTTTCATCGCATCTCAGTAAAACTAAAGAAAGATTGTGAAGGCAATGATCAAAAGTATCCCAAAGAAAGAAAAATCATCCATGAATACCTCAATAATTTTCTCTATAAGATCATGAAAATAGCCATCATACATTTGGAAAGTCGCGGGTGCGTTGTTAGTCCAAATGGCTACGATAATCTAGACGGGGGTGAATAGATTATCCCGGTTTTTCAGATTTTGCCCTCTTTTTCGAATGATCAAGCAAAGATGAAAGCTATAAGTGTGGAAATTAAACAACACTCGATGATTTATAGTAGTTCAACCCACCTAGGGCCTAATCTACTACCACCCCAAAGATATCTCAGGGATGGATTTCAAAAACAAAGAAAGATTTTATTAATTACCAAAATTAATACAACACCACCTTGAGGATTACCACAATCCTCTTACAACACCTTCAAGGAGATTACCACAATCTTCCTTCAACACCTATGAAGAGTACCACACTCTTCAACACCTAATATCACCCAAGTGTGCTCTTACCACAAGAACAACAACAAGGATATCTTATTTTTGATGATGGACAAAATTCAAGATTACAACTCGATAATAAAAATACAAAGATTGAGTGCAAGTGTAATTGAGAATCAAAAGCCTAGACCTCAAGAATGTGCAAGTGAAAGTACTTAAGCTAATACAACAAGATATGAATGTGTTTGCTTGTATGCTCTTTGCTTGTATGTTGTGTTGTATCTTGTTGCTTGAATGAAGCCTCTATTTATAGGAGAGGTCTTGGCTTGATTTCCACACATAGGCTCCTCCTTGGGGAGTGATTTTCTGTAAAAGAAACCATTTAAAAATCAAGATTATAGTCATTAGAAATAAATCCCACAAATTAGGGAAAAGTCATGCGAAAATGCAATGGATAGTTTCTTTGATAAAAAGGTGTGCGCGGTCGCAGAGAGATAAGTTTAAAATGAAATTTCTGCGAAAAATACACAGGGGGACCGATCGACGGGGGGTCCGACCGGTCGCCCCCTATGTTGACCGGTTGGGGGTACTTCAAACAATGAAACAAAGAGGTCTGTCTTCGACAGGGAGTTCCCAGGCACCGGTCGCCCAATGGTCGACCGGTCGCCCATACCGGTCGATCTCTGGGTCGATCGATCGCCCCCCTCATTTTTCCCTCTGTCTCTTTTTCTGTTTCAAAGCTCAACATAGGTACGAGTTGCCGTATAGATGCATCGGGTCGAGCATGAAATGTAATTGTTGTCCAATTTTTATCGAAAATAAACTTCAAGAAATACTCCAAAAAATTAGTAAGAACATTTTAAAACAATCGGGAGTATTTGGACAACATTTAGGAACATTGTTTTGGTGTAAAAACTCATTTAAATAAAATTATCAAAATCATGATAAAATATAAATTTAACGCTTCTCGGGAGGCAACCTAAGGTGCACATTTTGTATTTTTCGATCGTGAACAGGAATTTTTCCAAAACATTTCTATTTTCTATTTTCTAGTTTCTAAATTAAATCGAACACGGTCAAGCGTGTCAATGGACACAACCGTGTTGGACCGTGTCACAAAACTTCTTCAAACATGGTTATGTACGTATTTTTATCTTCATATTTTATTTAAAGAAATTGAAAAATATTGTACGCGCGGTACAACAAATGTACACAAGCATAAAGAGTTAACCAAACATTGTACCATGATGCAGAGGTTGTACCGCTAAAAAAGAGGGAAACTGGTGCATTTCAATTCACCCGACGGACTCACACCCACACCCATCTCCCTATTCGAACTTATTTTGTAGAATTATTTCCCTATTTTTCTAAAAATTCATGTGAATTGTGTAGAATTATTTCAATCAAGCATATGAACCCTAGTTTTGAAATTTTTAATTTTTTACCAAATTATGCTCCGATTGCTTATGATAGTTGGTGAATTATGATAATTTAAATTTGTTGAGTATATATGATTGATTGATTGAATGTGATTTGTGTGGCTTAAACACTTTGAGTTCACAAAATTCACATTATCTAAATAGGTGCACACAAGGTGTTCGATAAAATGCTTTAATGAAAACTTTTGATAATTTTTGAGTCAATTGCATACCATGTCACATGACAATACTCAATTATTTATTTGGATGCAATTTGACAAAATGTGTGAGTTTTTGAATGATAATTCAATGTTTAAAAGGGAAATTATACGATTTGTTCTTATGAGTTGTTTAAATGTGAAAATTGTACCTTTCGTCTTCTTTTGGCTCTAACTTTTCAGGATAGCTTGCACAATCAAGGACGTGCATTTTCATCACACCACCGGGCTTCCACTTCTAATCTCCCGAGCCGAATATCAACCGACAAAGAATGGCAACATATATCTATTTCTTGAACGAGTAAAACCTTATTTGATTATGCTCGAACGTGGATTTTCATTGTCCTTCGAATGGTGCTCCACTTAACGTTAATGGATGGGCTTCGCCATACGACCCACTCGACCATGTCCTCTTTCATCCACGGATTCTACACTAACCGCCTCTAAGTTCACATTGAGGCAAAGAAAACACCAAGGACGCCCGAACAACACACTCGGGTTAAGGTGCGCAAGTTGAAAGATAGATTTTTTGCAAAACTCGATTCTAATTCTTTATCACCTAGGAGGTTGATGATACTCAATCACCCACCCCACCCACTTCACTTTCGGATGATGATAAATCGATTGATGGATTTTCGGAAGTTTTGTTGACTCTAAACTCTTTTTGCATGTCGTTCGTACATTGATGTCAATGTACATTTTAAATTTGAAGGATGGTACCTTGACATTTTTTGCATCATAATAACTTTTTAATACGTTTATGTAGCCTATTACTATTTTTGATTTGAATTTGCATGATTTGATGAATTGTCTAATCGTGATGTGTTTAATTGTAACAAAAAGTATATGATACTCTTGAAATCGTGACTTAATTATTTCACACAATCCTTTAATCAATTTTAATAAAATTGCTCAAATGATTTTTTTAAATGTGAAAAAAAGATCCCTATGACTCAAGGATATGTTTGAACATCATTCAAACAATTTTGTAAAGTGATATAATATTAGGAAAATAATTTAGGCTATTTTTAATAAAGCTAAATCCTATATAGCCTACCAAAATAATGTTTTTTCCTGTTAACCCATTTTGAGCTTAATAAACTTTTTCGTTGACAACTTACTAATTATCCAAGCCAAAAATGAGAAAATTCCCCAAAAATAACCCGTTTTCATCCATACATATGAATCCATACAAACAAGTCAAGATGGATATATTTTTTTATAGAGAAAGGTTGTCCACGAGAAATGTCTATACACGTAGACACACACACACATATATATATATATAATCAAAGAAAGACAAAAATCGGGACAAGAGAGATTACAAATCCTTGACATTGGTCGCCGCTATATATGGTTGGGGGAATTGTAGCCACTTATCTTATGTTTTCTTACCTTTAAGCCGAGCTTACATTATAACCCGTGAAAGTCCTATTGAATCTTATGTTATTATATCCAAGAAATAAAAAGGGATCATTGGTAAATATTTAACTATTTATTTGAGCAACAAAAATATAATTGAGATATTGATGGCGTTCACATATGCAGTCACGAAATTGAGGTGATTCACATGCTTAATTGACAAGTGAGCACAATTACATTTTTGCAAATTCCTGAAGTCGTGTAATATTTAAAATCTCCTAAGGCATTGAAATCACTTGTAAAACTCAAAATGTTATTCTTTGTTGTAGTAGTTTTCAGTTTGCTTGAGAACAAGCAACAATTCAATTTTGGGGGTATTTGTTAAGTTGGATTTTACCAATAAATTAAGTATCCTAAACTTAGAAATTGTGTTGTTTTTTAGTAGATTGAGTCAAAATTATTGTTGATATTGTATACCGAGTTGTAATAGGTAGAGAAGTATCAAAGAATCAAGAAAACGGACAAAAATGGTGAAAAGAGCTCTCAAACAGTACCATAGAGTCAAGCTGCGTGGTACATGAATGTTTTGTACCGTGGTACACCTTACAAAAAAGACACATGTACCACGGTACATGTTGTGTGTATTGCGGTACACAAAGTGTAAAATATTATGTACCGCAAAGGTCAATGTTTTCTATCGCGGTTCAACCCAAAGTTCACCTCCTTTGTACCGCAATACATTTAACACCTACTATGATACTTATCAAACTTCCTTCATCAATAATTCAACTTTATATGGCGAGAAACCATGAAAAGCCTCTTTACACCAAAGAAATATTAATTAGTCAGTAAGTGAAAAAGAAGACACCGAGGTACACATCGAAAGAACTAAAGGAAGACATTTGATGATGGACAACAAAGAGCCCAATTGACAGCAAACACTTATCAGCAGGAAGGAAGAAAATATTCTGCTATAAATATATTTCAATTCACCAGTTTGAGGACAAATCGGGAGACCCAAGGAAAAAGGATTTGATACAGATAGAGATGTTCACATTTCGGTTAACCAATCAAACCAAATGAAACCGAAACCGAAAAATCCGGTTCAACTAAAAATCGAATCAATTTTTGGTTCGATTTTTGGTTTGTCATTTTCAAAAAATTTGATTTTTGGTTTGGTTTTGGGATTCGGTTCACTGAACCGAACCAAAAACTGAACTCTTTTTTTAATTTTTTTGTGTTTTATGTTGAAATTAAATACATGTTCTACCTAAAACTCTGAACACATGTTCTTTTCCCTGTTTTGCGCCTTTACTCTTCTGCAAAGTGCCAAAGAGTTTTCATGAGATACCCTTGAAAGTTGAAACTTTGTGAATATCTTTAAACCCAATTACGTGGATGAATTTTTGCTGGGTTTTTTCATGTTTATTTCCAGGTGTTCTTTCTTTGTTCTCTGGGGCAAGATCAATTGGCAATATATTTTTGATATGTTGGCTAGTAATATTATTTCAATGTTCTTTTCGGTGATATGTTGGTTATAATGGAGTTTTTCGATGATTTTTGTGGCAGCGCAAGCCATTGTTCTAATACACCGTGAGCTTCTCAAAGATTTTTCATTTTTTTCAAAAAATTTCGGTGAACCATAAACCAAAATAAAGTTGTTGATTCACGACCGAACCGAACCGAGAAAATTCGGTTCTATTTTCGGTTTAACAATTTGACCAACCAAACGCGTTGATTCGTTTTGGTTTTGACCGATGAACACCCTAGATACGTAAGATAGAGCTCGGTTGGAGAAAATGCAACAGAACATAAAGCGAACCATTAATTCTTCAACAAGTCCTTGGAGAATTATCGATCCAATCATCAAATATAAGTTATTCATTCTTCTTCTCTTTCTTTCCAAAGTATAATTCATGTATTAATTCTCATGAATCGGATTAATTATGTGAACCATTTGATTAATTAATTAGATATTCTAGGGGCTTGATATAATCTTGTTTGTTCTTATGTTTGATTTGTAGATCTATTTTATTTCATGCAACTCATGGTTTATTTATGTTATTTGTATTAATTACATCTTTTACATAATCATTAATCTTTGATGTCCGATGTGTTAATCCCAAAGTGTTGTAAAAATCGACCTAGGAAGCTTCCTAGGCACTAGCGCCCAGTCGATCCAATTTTACTAAAATTGCCCAAAAATCATTCGAGGCCAAAAATTGGGTTAGGCGGCCAACAAATCGTCCCAAAGCGCCCGCCTAGGCGGCCTATGCGGAAAAAATCGGCCAAAAATGGTATAAATTAAAAAAACAAAAAAAGAGAAAAATAATACTATTTCTTGGCGCCCGCCAGCGCCTGGGCCACCGCCTAGCTAGCTAGCGTCTAGCGATTTCTCGCAACCTTGGTTAATCCAACATTCAAGAGAAGGGATTTAATAACAAAACTAGAATAACACGACATAGAAAATTTTATAATCGAGAGATTTATAAATCCTTTGAAGTTGTAGAAATTCGGCTATTCTATTTAAAATTATAATTTTTGAGATTTTCATAGAGATATCGAAATCTTGTTTTATAATTCAAATCACTAGACACTGGAGAGAGGTAGTTGATTAAATTATGAATTTCAACTTATAAATCATTGCTTGAGATTGATAGATTGTTAATTAAACATAAGTGATAACAAGATGAAATTAACCTCTAGAATAATTCTCCCATGGATTTAGATGTTTGTATTTTAACATTTATATTTAGTTATTGTTAGTTATATCCACAAATCTATTTATTATTGATCAGTCAAATATAACATAGGTAATTTATATTCGGTACTTACACACACATTCCTTATGCATATGATAACCTTACTCATTATACTATATTAAAACTTGACAACTGTACACTTGTGGTAAATTAGGTGAGTGTTTTTACCCCTAACAGCAGTTGCCAATGATCTTTCCAAACTCTAACCAATCAATATCAGGGTTGTTGAGGCATACACAACTCCTTTTGCATCTACCTCAAATGTAATTCTTGAAAAACCCAAGCTTTTAACCCATTTTAGGCATTCAAACATTCCCATTACTTCTCCTTCAAGCACTAATACTTCCCCAGCCCACCAACAAGTTCTACAAGTAACAAACATTCCTGAGTCGTCCCTCAAAACCATCCAACACCATATATATTCTCATCCCTAAAGAAGGCAGCATCCAGGTTACATTTCCATATTGAACGTGAGGAAAGGTGCCACAATCCACATCTCTTATCGAACCATCTTCCTACTATAAGGTTTTTTTGGTGCTGCCCTCTAGTCATCCAAAACGTTTTAAGCTAGTTTCGCCATTGCCTTGACATTGGATGATTCGATTCCACAACTTAGAGTTTTGTTGTTTCCAAATGTTCCACAAAAGCATGCAAATTCTACTAGACGGTTTAGCTTGAGTTTCTTCAAGCATAGAAAACAACCAATCCGTGAATGAATCCGTTCCATTTTTCAGTGTATTCACAATGCCCCAAAGTTTGTTCTCACTCCAACATTCCAGAACAAACTCACAATCCTACATAATATGCTATGTATTTTCTAATTGATTATCACACATAACACAAGTCCGGGGAGTTTGAACACCTTTATGTTGTAAATTGGTTCCAGTAAGTAGACATCCTTTACCAGTACATGATAAGAAATAATACTTTAGACGGTGTCGACCAGTGTATGATACCCTGATTTGACTGTATACATTTCTATCCTAGAGAAATGCCAAATCCTTCAATCTTTTTCGACTGGATTGGACAATGGGATTTTAAGAATCTGTTCAACACCCCTAGTACAAAAGTAATCCTTAATGATATCTACATCCCATTCAAAATTCCCTGATATAAAGAGTTCATTATCTTTCATCTCCTCTAGCCCTCCAATCAGTTGTATGTTTACTCAGAAATTAGTTGAATCTCTTAGCCATGGGACTTTCTAAATATTGATGTTTTTACCATCACCAATACTCCACATTGATCCTAACCTTAGCAAATGTCGCGAGCTCCAGATACTTATCCAAGTGAAACTCGCATTAGCTACAAGTTCCGAGTTAATAAAATCCCCTTGAGGGTAATATTTAGCTTTGTAAAACGGCTCACAAGGGTATCCGGTTGCAAAAACTTTCTAGCCAAGCTTAACTTTTGAGTTATTATATATATATAATTATAAAAAAATTAAATAAGTTCGGTTTTTGGTTAAGTTCGGTTAACAAACCAGAAAAATAAACCGAACCAAAAATCGAAATGTCCTGGGGAAAAAATGAACACCGAATCAAATTTTTGGTTCGATTTTGGTTTGGTTCGGCGGTTAACCAAAGCGTGAACACCGCTATTCAACTCTTTCTTTTTTTATCGACATGTGCAAGAGATCATTGAAGTCTCCTATACAACAATAAGGCAAATTATATTTACCGTGGAGTTGTTGTAGGAGGTTGCAAGAATCCTTACTTTTGTTCATTTTTGGCTAGCCATAGAAACCGTAGCCTCCATTTAGTTCCAACTTTTTCAATCACTTCCATGTCCACATGATTTTTAGAATAGCCAAAAATAAAACACAAATTGCTTTTCCTCCAAAAAACACAGATACCTCCATTCCTCCCTATTTTCTCAACATTAAATGAATTCTCAAAGTTAATTCTAATACGGATTTGTGCAATTCTCATAGCGTGTGACAAGGTTTTGAACAAGATAATAATATTCGATTTTTGGGCTTTAACCAAGTCACATAAAACGAATTGCACGTGGATGGCCTAATCTGCGACAATTCCAATTCAACACGATCATGGCTCCTGACAGGCCTAGGAGTCAGGATCTGCCAAACAAAATGCTTTGCTAGGTTATTCTCACCAATCTCGGTTAGTAAAGACTTAATGGTTAAAAGTTGGGGGAAATTGGGCTTGAGCATAGGATGAACCAAGCCCACAATTTCGTTTTTCTCTCCTCATTTAAAGTCAAATCTTCACAATCCAAGTTAAGGTTGTCATTATAGGTCTCATTAATGCTCATTGTATTCTTGTTCTGAAGATTAGCTGATTGTCCATGATTCTTGGTGTATTACTGGTAACTGCTCGAGAAATAGAGATTGACTTTCCATTATTGTTTCTTAATGGAGTGAGCACAGGAGTTCCTGGCATCCGCATTGAGTGACCCCTAGCGAGATGACTGCGGGGTAAACTCATCGTCCTTGAAGTAAAAGCATTCACTTTCCATCGTCAATGAGCCATTGTTCTCCACTATTGTCGAGAATCGGCAGTTTGATGCACTTAGAGTTGGTCCCCATTCTTTGACTAACTCATCTTCTACGTGAATAAGAGTCTCTTCTCGCGAAATTGATCTCGTATGATCGGCATTCCACATATGAAAAAAAAAGCCCAATCTTTCATACTTGAAGTTAACCACAATCCATTCACTCCTTGTAATTTAACTTTCTTGTATCATTTGAGAGGTTGATTGACATCCACACAATGACCCACATGTACAATTTCCTTATACCAAATGAATTTCCGTCATCGTATTCAAAGAAATGCCCAATATAATCCCCAAGTTGTTTCTCTACCTTTTTCGATATGCATCCAATGGAAAGATTGTATACGTGAATCCAGAAGTTAATAGTATGGATTGAGATATAAGATGGTACCATAATCTGGATATGGTTGAACAAGCATAAGCATCAAATTTGAAAAGACCACGACCTCTATCAATCACCCTTTGAAGATCAACAATGCGGTAGAATCGAAAAAGAAATCTTGATTCCAAATATCCTTCATCGTCATTCCTTTTATTAGACACCAAATTCGAGCAAATCGATTTTTATATTATTGAAGTAACACTTCGTCCGGATAAAAAATTTCCCACTAGACATATGATTGGCCTAAATCTCCCCATCCTCAGTATCTTATTCAAAAATAATTCAATCATCCTCATTCTCGAACAACAACTTCTCTAATTTAGATTTCATCCAAAAGTGTAAAATGATGTAACATAGATTTAAAGAAAGAACTCTTGATTGCGGAGAGAATATTGAGACTCGACTAGGGAGATACAAGTATCAATCAAATTGCCTTTGGGGAATTTTGAACAATGAGTAAAAGCTCAATCTACCAATATCACCTAAGTTATTTATGTTTCTCAAGTAAATGTAATGTTCAAGATTCTAATGGTATGTCTATATAAAATTAGGGAGGCGGTATTAATACCCACAAAATTTGTCAATACACCCCCTTTTTCATACACCATATCTCTTTTTTTAAAATAATCTCTATACTTAATTCACCCCCTTACTCTTACCCATTTTACCCTTCCCCCAATTAAAAACCTAATAATATTATAAAACTTTATTTTTATAATGAAAATTTTAATGATGTGGCTCGCAGGATTACGAGATTAAGTATGGATTATTGTGAAAAATATATTTTCCCATTCTTATACCTTTCTGTAAACTATTTATTTGAATTTCTATGAATGGTTTTAAATCTCAAAAGAAAAAATTGTTATCCTATGACATAAATGTGATTGATTTTCAGAGTCTTCCTTTATTATATTTCTGTAGCATAAACATGGTACTAAAATGATAATATTATAGTACAAAATGATAAGCAGGGTACTTTGTAACGGTTTCAAAATTGAAGATTATAGAGATGACTTTTTTTTATTAAAAAATGGTCATTTTTCGGGAGTTACTTGGATTTGCCCCAATGAGATACCACGAGACTAGTCAAAACTAATAAAAATTAATTTTTGGCTTTTTAATTATTATATAATTTAAGTTTTATAATATTATTAGAGTTTTAATTGGGGGAAGGGTAAATAAGGAAATGGTAAGGGGTGTATTAAGTATATAGATTATTTTTATTAAGAAGGGGGTTGTATTGATAGGTTTTGGACTTTTGGGGTGTCATTTGTCAATAGCGCCTCCCATATGATTATTAATGGGCTTATCAGTTTTTCTATTTTATTTATTTTTTTAAAAACAATCGGCTTTCTAATTATGTCTTTAAGTGTTATTATAATTTAAATATGTGCATTTTTTTGTGCGGGTCAAAATTTGGTTTAGATTATGGTCGGGTTTGACCCGAACAATCCACTATAGTTTTGTTACTTTCATAGTGATGTATTCTACAATCATTTGGCACTTTGACACCTATATATTCACTATTCACTCCACTTGTTTTTTCTAGTTCTCCATGGCAAAATATTTTTAATCATGCTTTCTATTTTTAGTCATTATTGAGCTTAATTGTTCATTTTTGGTTTGCCTTTTTTTTAATTTTCGCGACCGATTCATTTGTCGTTATCGAGAAAAAGGGTATTAAAATAATTTATATGAGAAAAGCACCGCATCAATTTTTGAAAAAATAGGCAAATACATCATCAAAGAATACAAGAAGTTTATGGCCATTAGCCTTTAGTCAAAATAACTATAAAACTTATTTTTTGAAAAATATGGCTATTTTCATTTTCGCAAACATAGATGGCCAATTTGGTCTACTACGCACTAATACTATTAACTATTCACTTAATCTCATCCTATATAAAAAATTCAAAACACTTTGAATATGTATTTTCTATTTTAACATGTTGTAAGTGACCTCATTATTCTTTTTCTACTTGATTTAGACATACAATATTGGTTGGACCATCCAACTAGCTAATAATGTGTTCTACTACAACTTTTAACAACAAGTTCTAACAATAATTATACTAAAAAAAATATTAATTTACTTTATAGTCTAGTATGGAAGTGTTAGCGGTCACTAAAAAAATGTAATTCTTAACTTTTGGCTGAAAAAAAAATCATCTTTAATTGTGCAAATGTCAACTTTTACTTCTGATTGTACTTCATATGATCAGAATTTAAACACAGATGGATGGGTGATTTGGATTTTTACTTATGCTTTTGGTTTGACTTTTACAAATAAATAAGTTATTTTCCAACTTTTTGCCAATAAGAGTGTTTGCAAAAATGTCTACTTTTAGATGAAGTGATTCATTGTAATAGAAGTAAAAGTAGTTAAGTATCATAAGTTGCTAGTGTTTGAAAATATAGAATCGAAGTCGAGAATTAAAAGTTGGTAGTGTTTGAAAATATAGAATCGAAGTTGAGAGTGTTTGGTGAAAAAGTTGGGAAATGCTTATTTGTAATTTGTAAAAGTCGAACTAGAAAAGAAACAAAAATCTAAAATGCTCCCTCATTCATTTTAGATTATGATTAAATGAAGCAAAATCAAAAAGAAGTTGTGATTGCAAACACTACAAATTGATTATTTTTCTAGCTAAAAACTAATTAAGAAGTTTTTTTTATTGATTGTGAATACTCCCACTCTCAAATTCTAATTCGAACTTTTGATTCTATTTTCAAACATAACCAACTTTTGATTCTTAATTATTTTTACTTCTAATGCAATAAATCACATCTTCTAAATGCGAAGTTTTCCAAACACTTCTTATATATAGTTGTCGTTATATAGTTGCACTACTCCAATTTTAACTTTATTAGATAGGATTTTAGTCCTTTTAGGGTTAGGTTTTCAAGTCGCCGATATAAATCTCTCTTTTTTATTTTGTAATTCACTTTTGGATTTGCATAATAAGAATACAAGTATTTATTTTCTCTTTCAATATTTTCGATTCGTTTGTTTTCTTTTTGTTAGTTACGATATGGTTCATTTTTGGCTCGTTTTGGTTCCACTTTATTTTGTTATCGCTAGATTTGGGTTTCAATTTGGATATTTTTTACTTAGTTTTGGGTTAAGATTTGGCCTTTTGTTTTTCGCCATGGTCGCTCGTAAGGATGACTTGTGCAATTAATGTGCAATCGATGGGAAAAACTATTCATATTGGAGTTATGTCATAGAAACAATTGTGGGGTAAGTCATATGGGGTTATGTTTGGGACAAAAGTTAAACCTATGAAACCCGATTCGGATGGTGCGCAGATCTGTTGGAGGCTTGGAAAGTGGATAATTTGAAGATTATTACTTGGATCAACAATTCAGTGTCGCAATCTATAGGGGCTCGTTAGCAAAGTATGAGACTATGAAGGAAGATTGGGACCATCTAGTATGGTTGTATACACAATCAAACTTTGCGAAACAAGATTAATTGGATGCCGATATTCATGCTTTGAAATCGAAGGATATGAGTATTCAGGAGTTTTATTCTCGCTATGTAAGATTTGTATGATCAATTGTCACTTATCGAATATGCACATTTGCGAGCTTTTTTGCCCTATGTTACACGTCGAGAAGAACAACGATTGGTGCAATTTTTATGGCTCTTCATTCCGATTTTGAGGGGTTGTGTGGTAGTATCGCATCTAAGTCCATTACCTTTGTTGATTCGGTGGTCAATGATCTTTTAGTCAAGAGATACGACTTGATACACGCCGATAAGGGGATCATTTCAACATCAAATGCATTGGTTTTTTACGCACCACAAAAGCCAATTAATAATATCTCAATCGGTGAATTCGAGGATACCTTCCGATGAATATGTTTTTGCCACTAAAAAAATCATTGAAAGGCTCAGTATCCCCTGTTATTGAATAAAGGTAAACCACAATAGTCGAGATCCCAACAAAGAAGATCCGAGGTTCCCACAACAATGACCTTTACATCCTCTACTGAGCCCACTAGTACCATTGCCATCCCGGTGGTCTCCAAGACCAACTCCGCCAAGCAATGCGATCATCACAACGCCCTTGGATCCGTATATATTTGAGCAATTTCAAAATTTCATTACCTCACAACCACATGCTAAGTCCGCCTCATCAACTATAGGGTTGTCTCATTCCAATTCTTCAGGTATATCTTTATTATTGTGGATCTTAAATTTCGAGCTTATCATCATATGTCACCTAACATATCGTCTTTTGTCTATTTGTCTCCTAATCCATCCGTATCGGTTCTAACTAGTGATGGTACTCCAATGGCATTAGCGAGGAATCGATTCCATTGTCACGCCTTGTTTTTCCATTTCAAACATTTTTTATGTTCCTAATCTCACATTGAATCTAGTTTCGATTAGCCAATTATGTGCATCCGGTTATTTAGTCTCATTTTTTCTTCTACTACTTGTTCTATACAGAACCCACAGTCGCAAAAGCTAATTAGGACAGGCCATAAGCAAGGGGACTTTATGTTTTGAATTAGCTCAAAATACTGGAAGCAATAGCTTTTAGTGTGGATTTCTCATCTTTTCATTTGAGGCATTCGTCTTTGGCCTTTTACTTATGGCACTCTCGTTTAGGTCATGTGCTGCGTCTCATTTATAATTTTTAGTTTCTCTTGGTGTCTTAGGGAATTGAAATCTCATGATATTTGAGATAGTAATGGTTGCAAACTAGCGAAATGTTCTGTTTTTACCATTCAATAAAAGTATTTCCGTTTTCGTGCACCATTTAATTTTGTTCATTTCGATGTATGAGGACCATCCCATGTCAATACAAAGGGTGGGTCACGATATTATGTTTCATTTATTGATGATATACACGTTATTGTTAGGTTTATCTTATGAAATGAGGTTCCGATTTCTTCAACATCTTCTCGCAACTTTAGAGCACTTGAGACAACCCAACATTCAACCACCAAAAAGTGTTTTTATTGTGACTTAGGTGGAGAATATTCTTCCAATGCTTTTCTTAATTTACTCGCTTCGGTGGTACAATATGACAAACATCTTGTATGGATACCCCCCGAATAAAATGGTATTGTAGAGAGAAAACATATACATCTTGTGGAAACTGCTAGGTCTCTTTTGTTTTTTGCTAGTGTTCCTAGTGTGCTTTGTGGGGAAGCGATTCTCACTACAACATATTTGATTAATGGAATTCCTACTTCGTATAGTTTAGGTTTGACACCATTTGAGAAGTTGAGGAAGGTATGCTCCCGATTACTTATCTTTACGCCTATTTGGTTTTACTTGTTTTGTTCTTTGACTCCAAGTTGAACGTACTAAGTTGACCTCGCTGATGTCCGTTGTATGCATTTTTCTTGGTTATGGGGAAGGAAAGAAATGTTATTGTTATTTGGGGTAACTTTACTTTGCCCCTCCCAACTATACGTGTTTTTCTACTTAGCCCACTTAACTTTAAATTGTTCTACTTTACCCCCGAACTTTGTAAATTGTTATGCTTTACCTAAATTTACCAAAATACCCCCTCGTATTTGATAGTTTGTTTCAGTTTACCCCCCGAACTTCAAAATTGTTGCATCTTACCTCTTAATTTATAAAATCTTCATATCTTTTATATTTACTCCTACGGGTTTTGTGATCCTTAAAATTGGTATCGAGCCTAGGTTTATTAAGAACTTTTAGTTATATTTATTATATTTATGTAATTAACAATTGATGAGGAGAATTATTTTGAGTATATGGATCCAGGACAATTGTCCGAGATGTACCCTTACAGACATATCGTCAAATATTGACGATGTATGCACAAGAACACTTTGACCAGGTTTCATATTGGGAATACCAACATGAAGGAAAAGAACGGCGAGGAGCCGACAGGAAACCTTAAGGCAATGCAAAATGCGAAATTTGAATATTATAGGCGATTCTGGATGCTTAACAGGACCACTTATATGTTCACTTGATGAACCTTCAAGAAACGGTTCATGAAAATTCCCATCGAACAATGATTCCCGATGGAGTACCGAGTGGAACGAGATACTTCGAAAAAAATCTAAGTTCTCCGAAGATCTTAGAGAAGTCCGAAGACCATGCGAATTATGGAAACCGCCATATTCATCTACCAAAGACAAGTTCATTAGATCCGAACTGGATGGAGAGGATGGTGAAATATCGAGGAGGAAACTCTTGAACTCCTTCATGATATTCAAACGAGTCAAGAACCTGGAGGACAGCCGAGTTCTTCCAGAGGAAAGAAGCGTATAGATTTCGTGACAGATTACCCTATTTACACCAAAAAGGAAACCAACCGAAGTTATACGAAAAGATGAGGAGAAGCTAATTGCTCTAATCAAAGGAAAATCCATCAAACATTAAAAAAGATGGATTTGGAAAAGATGAATCTTAAAGATCTACATGACCTTGCGTAATCCTTCGCAGATTAGGAATTGTAGATTTAAAGATGACCACAGGAGATAGAACATTGGTCACCTATGATCCAACGGGAAGACCAATTCCACCACCACCACCATTAATCCTAACGTAGAAGAAAGTACGGGTTCGAATCATGGAGCTCGGGACGAGACGATGCCACACGTTGGGGATTTCATGACCGGGAGTGATCCACTTTCGTGGGACAGGAGGTCGAAACCCTCTTGCGGGAACTAGACAACCTCTTGGAAGGCCGAATATTTATCGACGCCCTATGGAAGATCGCACTCGACCCAATACATCCATATGGGTTGATGTTAAATCTGGACATCCCGATTTTAAAAATAGAGAAGTTCTCATTGATGAATGGGCTTGGCTATGAGAATTTCAAGAGGAACCCTCGATCTTACAAAGGATTCATTCATTTTACTCCTTGAAATGAGTCTTGAAGGATCGGTGAAGATTGCAGGATATGACCGATGCTAGTACAAAAGGTTTGGTCACATCAGGAGAATCACTTAAAGGAATTGTCGATGGAATGGCAAAACTATTCAAAAAATCTAGTTCATCGGCACATGTTATTTCGAGGGATTAGAGGATGAAAATAGAAAGAGATATAAACAAGCCCTCTATAGCCTTGCGTTATATGATATTTGTCATATTGACGAATATATCAAGTTGTTCACCGAATACCGGTGGAAATCCAAGATTGAAGAAAAGGAAGCTGCACAGCTATTCTTTGCTAAGATTCCGAGTCCCTGGAGAGAAATGCTTATCAGGGAATACAAGGATGGAGCGGAAGTAGAAAGCGTGGGAGAAAAATGTCTTTCCTAAAGTCCAAGTTATCCGAATGGTGTTACCAAGCGATTGTGTACAGGAATTACAAGAGATTAAGAGGAATTAACAAAGTAGTTCCTCTATGTTGCGTGAATAATGACATCCCAACAATTGTGGGAGGTCAACCAAGGCGGCACAGAAAGAAGAAAGAGTGAAGCCATCCATACCGTCGAGGAAGCAACAGCAAAAGAAGCAGGTCTTCATGGAGACCTAGAAGGTTTTGGTCAAAACAAAAAGCCCAAAGTTACAAAACGGGGCAAAGACCAAAGACTAAGCGAGGAGTAGAGCCTCTTCATCGGGTCTAATCAAGCAAGTACAAGCGAGAACACCAGGAAGGAGAACTTTGGGCGTGTTCACACCAGAGCAAATGAAAGTTTCAAAGATCTGTAATTGCTGGACATGCGAGCAAGAGGGCATATCTCAACAGATTGCCCGGACAATCAAAAACGAGGAGTCGATAGTTCGAGGCCACACCGTAAATCGAGGAAGCATGTCTATTATCAAGATCTTATACGGTGTATCAATTTGAGGATATACCTCGGATGAAAGCATCTATGAAGAAGAGATCTATTCTGACGATGGAAGTGACTCCAGCTCAGAATCAGAGTGAAGAAGAAATTCTTTAGCAGACATCGGGGAGGATATGTCGGGATTCCTCTCTCACACGACGGTTTCTCATAAAACTCTTATGAGAATCATGAAGGAAGATCCAAAGCTTCAAGTCTATGATGGATTTACAATTGGATCTATAGAAAAAGCATTGGATAAAATTGGGTTTCAGAATGAGAAAATACCAAATTATCCACGGGTAACAACCGGAGAATTTGCTATTCCAATGGAGTTTACTAGGTAACCCGATCGAGATGCGTTGGTCCCTATTAAAGAAATCCAGGAGATCAAAATCGAGTTAAAAGAGAAGTTGCAAATACACTCTCATTGATTCATATTGGAGCCATAAGAATCATTATTAAAGCAACATTCAAAGAAGGGATAGATTCGCCACTCAATCGGCTATCTTTGACAAGCGAATCTCAAACCTCAAGGATTCATGCCTTGGAGCGGATTCTGAGTGAAATTTGTATCTTGGGAAATTGGCATTTAATGTCTATCCTAGAATTGCATACAACTGGGAGATCGAGATTTTAGTAGAGTCCTAACCCTTCATCAAGATTTCAAAAGAGATGATTTGATGAAAGAAGGAGTCTGGAATATGTCTGTCGCAGCAAAGGATATTTTTCCTAAAGAAATTGGAGAAGATTTACCAACCTATTGCGGGAAGAGATTTCTCTAAAAGAATTCTTATTCTTAATAGAGGAATTAAACAAGCGTAAATTATGATCGGAGGTGTGGGCGGTACCCCATGGTACAAGGTGAAAACGCCACCAATCTATTTCCATGATACAGTGCGAGATGTTTTGCTAGGAAATAATTTCCTACAAACATTCAAGTGATTCACACAGGAAAATGAGACAAGAAGACTTATTTTCACAACATTATGTGATTATAAGATTATTGTCCAGAGATTGCGAGAAGCATTTTACAGAAAAATATCTATTAATTTTCGCAGCAAGCGTGGTGATGAAGCCAAACTCCGAAATCCAAAAATGGCGGATCGAAGGAAATTTGGTGAAGCTTTATTATCCTATAGATAATTCGGGTCTCGAAAGGATAAGAAGCTTTGGGATAATAACTTGTATTCATTGAGTGCAAGGAAAGAACGAGTTACTCGGAGGTTATTGCGAGAATTAATGTTGAGCCTAATGGAGAGTCCGCAGAGTGATGTGACCCTAGAGGAACAAATATCACTCGAGGATATCAAGAAGAAGATCCAAAGGAATTATAATGAAGATCCTTTGGCATGGTGGGACAAGAATGAGCTCAAAGCATCCTTAAAGGTTAAACCCGGAAAGGAGTACGAGTTTGTAAGATTCAAACCAATCCTTATGAATCGGGAGGATCGTGAGGATATGTAGAAGATACTTAAGGAACATCTTGACCTTAAGTTAATTTCACCAGAATTTCTCCATATAGCGATCCAGGATTCTTAGTCGTAAAACCATGGAGAAATTAAAAGAGAAAGGCAAGACTTGTTATTAATTACAAAGGGATTAATAATATTTTGGAATTCGACGGATACTACATCCCAAGCAGAGAACATCCGTTAATCGTATCAAAGGTGCCAAGATATTATCAAAGTTCGATTGCAAGTCCGGATTCTACCAGTTAAGATGGAGGAAGAAAGTAAGAAGTTTCGACTTTCTCTACACCACGGGGACATTATATTTGGAATGTGATGCCTATGGGATTGGCTAACGCACCCCGGATATATCAAAGAAAGATGGATAATCTTTTCAAAGATTATTTCAGTTTCATGTTCGTGTATATCGATGATATTCTTATCGCCTCAAAAAACATGAAGGAGCATCTCAAGCATTTGGAAATATTTTGGATGTTTGCCACAAGGAAGGATTAGTGCTTTGGAAAAAAAGAAGGCAGTGATTGCTACAAGATAGATTGAATTCTCGAGTGAAATCGATGAACTGGAATCATCTTACAAAGCCATATTGTAGAAAAGATACAAGGATTTCGGATACATTTGAAAAAAGACAAGAAACGAGTTTTCTTGGAGTTGTTAATTTTTTTGGAATGTTCATAAACAATCTAGCACATTACGAGGAAGGTGTTTAGCCCATTGCTCAAAAAAAGATGCAAGTATTCAAATGGGAAGATAAACATCGAGAAGGAATTAAGCAACTTAAAGAAGTCTGTAAAAAGCTTTCAAAGCTTGCAATTCCCCAAGACGAGGACGAATCGGTTCTTTACACAGATGATGTGATGATTGGTGGGCGTGAGTTCTTACTAAGGTCACACAAACGAAGAAGTGCCATGCAGATATTGCAGTGGTTTATTCACACCCAAAGTGAAGCAAGCGGATGGCATATTAACGAAAGAATTCTTTGCAAATGTAAACGCTTTTAAAAAATGGCCTCTATTTTTTCTTGGCTAAAAGTTTACTTTAAAAATTGATAATTCAAGTGTCAAGGCTTTTCGAAAAACAAAATTGAATCAAACCGAGAAAAGGCTAGATTACTTAGATGGCAAGTCAATGTCAATATTATGATTATGATATTGTCATTATAAAATCTTATGAAAATATTCTTGCATTTTTGACACGAGATGGAAGGACGCGTTCGATGAGGTCCTTAAACGAGTAAGACATCTCGGGAAAACCTGGAGAGTCTAGAATGAGATTTTGGGACATTATGTCTCAATGCGTAATTTCTTGGACGACTTCAACAGTGACCGTAAATGCGTTTCTAGTAAAATAAGAGCATGCCGGTTCGCTCAAGGACAATTGTTCTTAAGATCGCAAGGGCCTCTCCTCCGTGCCACATCTCCTACGATGCAAAAAGGGGCGAATAGAGAATGGGGCTCTAACCCGGAGGTTATAAATTCAAGTACCATAATCACAAGTGTTGCGGGTGATGCATCCCCGAGGTGTACAAACTTTAACGAATGTTGAAGCTCCGGTGTCACAACCCGAGTCTTCAAGTCAAACCAACAACTCGGGGTAAAAGAGGGAGAGTTGAATCTTAGGCCATAGACAGCAAATCTAAGGTTCAAATCGACGAGATTAAAATTTCTCCAATGCAGGGTATATCAACAACAATGGGAGAAATTGATTACAAGAAGAGGTATTAACCCTGAAAAAACAATGGTTGATATCTCGGGGAAATATCCGAGTTTGGATGAAACAGGAAGTCATCCAAATGAAGTACAGAATGGTATACTTTTGGAGCTCTAGTTTCAATCTATCTTGTATCACCAGGATTCCCGAGTAAATTTCAAATTACCGAAATGGATTGGGAAGTCGTTTGAGACTTGGGCCGTAATCCACATTTGGCCGAGAGGAGATATTTTGAACTCGTATTTCATCGGTGCTCCGAACCAGTGAAGAAAGGCTTTAATGAAGCTTTTCATTTCATCAAGCTAAGAAGACCGGATGGAAATGCTTTAAAATATATTAAGGCAAAGCCTTCACGGAAAAGTAAGTGTTAGTAGGAGCAATTTCTCAAGATGAAGCTTCTACACGACGAGCATGGGGTCTTTGGGTTTGTCTAACGAGAAATGGACAAAGTCAAATATCCATTTAAGTTTTTCAATTCAAGAAAAGGATCTTTTCTATCAATTCAATGACTGGATCAACCACGGATTTGCGAGGAACTCTTCGAGACAAAAAGAAGAATTCTCGGGAGAACAAGATTCCTAGCGAGCAAAGAAACTTACCGGAAATTTGCATTTACATGGCGCATGTTGGTTGTTGGATCGATCGGATCTCACAAGCATGCCCGGAGAATAGAAAGGAACCCGAGTTTGGGAAAGGTTTCGACCCAAACCCGATCGACAAGACCATGCACTGGAAAGGACAAGGGCCCCGCTCACAAGACGCAGCGTTATCCCCGGGGACCACGCAAACCAAATTTTTAAAAGATTCCCCGCAAACCTCACATGGGCGTAAGAAAAAGAAAAACAGTTGGCGAGGCAATAATGTAAGGATATGACGCGTAAAATGGCGTCATAGATATCAAAAGATTTGAAGTCCGTCTTTGAAGTCCGGACTTACCTCTATAAAATACAAGATTTGAAGGAAGTCGAGGACATCGAACAGTTCCTTAGTTTTCTTATAATAAAGTCCGAGAGAAAATTTGTAATATTTTGAGTGTTTTAGTTTTAAGTTTTATGTATCTACAAGTGCAAGCCTCGGATATGAGAGGCTAAACAAGTATTCTCCTCCCAAAAGGAGATTACTAATGTAATAAATTTTCTTTAAGTTCTTAATAAAAAGAGGCTTTCCGCTTCAACATGTGTTCATAATGTTCTATTAATTCATCCCTTTTGAGAATTGGCTTATACGCCTGGAGTAGAAACGAACCAAGGTTGTCTTTGAGCGATTCTTTGAAGGAGTTGGATAACTTGCGATCATCTTCCCTGAGGGTTGAAGTTGAACAGTGAGGAGTTGTTTGTCAAAGGATCTGGGGGCAGTAATTTTCCAACTGGTGGTGTTGCGAACCATCTCACCCGGGGTTGTTTCGGTCAAAGAAGGTATGAATTTTAAGGGATTTATTAATTTTACGGAAGCATGTTGGGCCTGATATGGTCGTAATGGACTATATCCGATTTTAGAATCAAAAAACCCAGTTAGTTCTCATACCTTGATATATCCGAGAACTAGAAATTTTAGGAGTCAAATTCATTTTGATTAAAATTATATGATAGTTTCATTAATTTTGAGTATCGACGCAACAAATTGGTGATCAATTGGATTGTTCAAACTATTAAATAAATTTGCAAAAACTAGGGGTAAAATTGTCCATATAGGGTAAAGTGTGAGAATTCACGTAGTACAGGGGGCATAGTGAAACAAAATAAAGTTTGGTAGGTAAAGTCGAAAATGAGGCATAGTTCGGAGGGTAAAAAGTATTTAGCTCTTGTTATTTTGTCCAGTTAGCCAAATATTATCTGTCTCGCATAATATTGTATTTCTTGAACATATTTCGTTCTTTTCATCCCAGCTGGCTCCCATATTGTATCCAGGTCTGACCTCATTCATATTGACCCTTTTCATGATGACAAATCCACTACTAAATGGTTCTGTAGGTTCTCGTACATTGACCTTTGATTCTGATGCGACTGATTCTCCTATTCGATGATGTCCCTTCAACTTCTCCAATCTGCGGCTCGATGTTGATCCCCGTCAATCCACATGTGTCCATAAGTCTACTAAGTTACCACATTTTGTTCACTTTTGTTATTCTAGTTCATTTGTCTCTTTGTTGGCATCTCTTCATCGTATTCTCGAGCCTTCATCCTATAGAGAGGCAATTTCGATCCACTAATTGGCGAGAATGCTATGGTGAGAACTTCTTGCTTTGCATCTTACTCCTACTTGAGACTTGGTACCTTTGCCACTGGGAAAACATGCAATTGTATGTCGTTGGGTCTACAAAATAAAAACCAAATCTGATGGGTCTATTGAAAGATATAAAGCCCGAGTTGGTTGCTATGGGTTATACTCGGGAGTATGGGATTGATTATAAGGAGACATTTGCGCATGTTACAAAGATGACAACTATTTGTACCCTTCTTGCGATCGCCTCGGTTCGTCGATGGAGAATATCTCGGATGGATGTAAAGCATGCCCTTTTAAATGGTGATCTTGTTGGTGAAGTGTACATGTAGTCTCCTCCTAGTGTTTCCCATCAACCGGATGAAGTTTGTAAGCTTCAGTAAAGATCTTTATGGCCTTAAGCAAGCCTCAGAGCGTGGTATGAGAAGTTCACTTCTTACTTCTCTTGGTTTTTTCGCCAAGTCATCATGATTCGACTTGTTTGTGAAATGTCTTGCAATAGGTTGTATTTTACTTTCATTATATGTTGATGATATAATTATTATGGTGATAATCTTGATGGTATAGAAACTTTAAAGTTTATATTAGCTCGTTCTTTTGCTATGAAAGATTTGGGTCCGCTCCATTATTTTCTTGGCATTGAGGTTGCCTCTTCCCCATAAGGTTATCTTTTATCTTAATCAAAGTACATTATCGATATTTGAGTGCACGTACATCGATAACAAGATTGTTGATACTCCGCTTGAGACTAATGCTCGATATTCTCCTCCGATGGTTCTCCCTTATCGGATCGATTTGTATCATATTGTTGTTGGCGTTTAGTTTATCTCAATGTTACTCGGCTAAATATTACACATGTTGTTCATGTGGTTGGTCAATTTGTTACTTCTCCCACTATAGTTCGTTGGGTTGTTGTTAACGTATTCTTTGATATCTTCGGGGAACTCATTTGGTTTAGTCTTTTACTTGCATCTACTTCTTCTTTGGAGTTGCGTGCATACTCGATGATTGGTCAGTGATCTTACGGATCACAAATCTATCACGGCTTTTGTGTGTTCCTGGGTGAATCTCTCATATATTAGAAGAGTAAGAAACAAGGTGTGGTTTAGATCTTCCACATAAGCCTAGTATCGTGTCATGACAACTATTGCTTGTGAGATAGTTTTGTTACTTTGGTTGCTAGTAGATATGGGTGTTTTTCTTGATCGTCCCACTCCACCGCATTGTGATAATAAGAGTGCTATTCAAATTATCCACAATACGGTTTTACATGATGTAGGTCCCAAGGGGTGTAAGTGTAAGGTTTAGAAGAGGGGTTGAATAAACCTTACCAAATTTTTGATTTAGTCTTTTTAAATCTACGAGTTGATTCTACACAATTTTGTGTCCTTGATGGACAATCGAATTAGTCACTCGGTAGAGTTAATCTCTCAATGACTGGTGAGTTTGTTGATGGAGTAACTCAGGTTGTTGGCTATAATTTAACTCAATGTGGTTTTATTTTTTTGGAAGACTTAACACCCTTAAGTTTGATTAAGCAAGATTTTAGAGCTTGATTTAGTACTTATAAATTATCAAATGGATAGCAAATTTATCACAGATATAAGCGATTAAAAGTGCGAGAATTTAAATCTTTGAAATGTAAATGACACAAAGAAAGATTTTTTTATAGAGGTTCGAAGATGGGGTAATTCTTCTACTCCTCTCTTCTCCAACTCTGGAGGAATCCACTAAGTAATGATCGGTTTACAAAGTGGTAACAGTCCGGATACAAGTCTTGATCACACGGCAAGTGACTTGATCCTTAGGGACTCGACCTGAGACGCCTTGATCACTCGGTGGCTTCTCGACGACTCAGCTTCTTCACGGTGGCATTTTGCGCTTTGTTACTACTGACTCACTTGCTCAAGCTCTTTGGATTTGATCACGAAGCCCTCCAAAAGCTTAAGACTTGGTTCAACCTTGAACCTTTCTACAATCCTTCCGGAATGTAGACCCCTTGTTTTCAAAAGTTTCCTCTTCAACCGATAGAAGTTCTCTTTCCTTCACGGTGAGTGTTGGATTGATGTACTTCGTAATGTAAAGCTTGAGGATTGAGAATGTTTCAGCTTTTTTCGATGTGCTTGTATATCTCACGTGTGTGTCATCCTTCTATCTCAAACAAACTCCTCGGCCTTTTATAGTGAACTTTCAAAAATTTGCCCGTTGAAGAGATAGGCTTTTTTGAAAGTCACTTTGCGTCGTTGGCTTGCAGTTCTTGGAATTGCCGTTTCCTCGTATGAATTGTTCTTTCACCTTTTCGAGTTCGACACGGTGTAGTGCTTCCCATTGGTTCATTCCTTTTGCACGCTCGGGATCGAGCACTCCAAGAAAGGTGGTATGGAGATATTACTTGTTTAAGTAAATCTCTTGATTTAGGCGTGCAACGGTTCTTTACGATTATCTCGACTTGATCGCATTTCCTTGCTTTCCCAGGTGACTTAGAGTCACTTCCAATCATTGGATGACTCTTCTGTCACTTCAACTTGAGACTTGGCTTTTCTTGAGTTGACTTGGTCGATGCTCCACTCACTGTTTGCATCTCACCGCTTCTTCAGTAGAGTTCCCGTCTACTCTTCTTTGCCATACTCATTGTCTCGCAGCAGAGTTTTCCTTCCGATCTTGATTTGTCTTCTTGCATGTTAGGGCGTGGTGACTTAACTTAGCAGCGACTCTATTCATTACAATGCATTTTACAACAAGAATTGGGGTGCCAACTTTCTATTCTAAGTTTTACATGGCATTCATCAAAATCTAAACAATAAAATTCCTAACAATTTCCCCCTTTTTGATGATGCCAAAACTTAAATCATACAAAGATGCAAATAACAAAGATACATCTGAGATAGTGTATTGACATAGAATGTATGCGCAGAATCAATCTTTTTATTGATCATATCATTCTTGTACTTAACACAATTGTTTACAAGGTGTATCGAGTATATACTTGTCTTCTCAAAAAGATAAAGAATTTATAGCTTTATTACGAAGACTTACATTGTATGTATTTACATAATAAAATACACGAAGGGTTGACAAAGAACACTTCATCTCCTTCATTTGTCTCCTTCTTTCATCTTGTCAAAGATCTTCTTCTCTTCTTCTTCTCTTCTTCTCGTCATCGCCTACCTTCTTTTTCTTTTCATATGCCTTCCTCGGGACTTCATATTTTCTTAATCTTTCATGTCTCTCCGCCATAGCCGAGTTTGTCTCTTGTTTTCTTCTTCTAATCTCTTTGCATTCTCGGCGTTAGATTTAGCCACTTTTAAATTTGCCACTTGGTCAAGCCCAGCCCAGAGATCCCTCCTTTCTTTCTGGATCTACGTATTCAATATTCTTGGGCGAGGCCAGGTCCAAGCTTCTTGCTCCACTCATCGCTTTTCCTCTACCTCTCGGGCGTATATTGTCTTTGGTCTTCTTCCCGGTGAGTGACTAGCAGAGTGACCAGCAGAGCGACCGCTTAAGTCTCCGCGCGATCGCCTTCTTCACATAACGTGAGACCCTTTTCCCAAAGACAAGTCCCAAGCTTGATCCATAGACATATTTGCAAAATATCCCTCGATTCGAGCGTTTTGAATTAATCAATCGATCGTGGCTCTGTCCCGACATCCGAAATGGCATACGTGTCTCTGCCAATTGGAATGCCTCCATGTTCTTTCAAGATGTTCATCACCCTGGCATCCATTCTTCCTTCCACTTCCTTCATCCCCGCTTCAATTGCTTTTCTCTTCTCACCATAGATACAAAGCAGAGTGTTGGAGTGGCGAGTCAGGGAGTTTGCCGCTTATAATGTCACCGTGACGGGACCTGTTGAGGGGTTTGAGCAATCATCAAGGTCATATCTTTTGATCCTTCCCCTCGCCAGATTTTCCTTTCTTTTGTTTCAAAATTTCCTCGGTGATTTTCCTTCTCAAATTGTTCCTTCTCGCTGCTCCTTTCTTTTCACTTGATTTTTTTGCTTTAAGGTATTCCTCTTCCCCTTTTTGGCATCATCAAAGGATAGAGGAACCCAGGAACATCTTTGGCAAGCATGAAATCGAGCTGCGGATAGTCGAAGTTCTCGCTTCAAGTCTGCTGCGTTGTAAGAAGACGAATTGGTCGAGTAGCGTTGGACTCTGTTTGAAATCGGCTTCATCTCGGCCATGAGAAGGCTGAATTTTCTAGTCATGTGTTCTTCAAACGCTGTATATCATTTGTATTTTGCTCACGCAGCACTTGATTTCGGCGGTGTGAGCTTCATACATATGCTCAATGTGTTCTCTCGACTTCGTTTTTGCATCAGCATTTTGACTCTCCACACACCAGACTTATTGAACAAAGTTCTCAAGTATCTCACTGTTCCACACGCATTGATTCTTCTTTGTTGCCACCATTCCTTATCTCGATTGTGATGCCTCTCAAGTCACTGTAAAGGTTGGCATCTCTGTTGTCGATCGCATGTCCAAAGAGGCTGATGCCTCTCCATCTGTTCAACCTCGGCAAAGAGTGCCTTGAACACTTTCGAACTTGTTGATTCTTCTATTGCGGTGATGGCCATACAACGTCAAAATCAAAATCAAAATTTGGAACAATGGTGCCCGAGTGAAAAACAGGAGGTGGTTTGTGATAGCGTGCTTGTTCGTTTTTCGACTCTTCGTGGAGTTCCGGTATTTCAGTGAAAAAGGAAAAGACTCGACGAAGGATTCATCACCGCCAACCGGAATTTGTTTGATGATGAGTGGTGCGCGGGCGGTTCTTTTGGGAATTGATCTGCTGCGGCTTGAGGAGCTCGCTTGTGATGGTCTCTTGTTGAGCCGGGTCTTGTTGTGAGGTGGACCCTTGCTTGCCGAGCTCTGTGTCTTCAACCGTTGGTCTCGGTGATTTTTCCATTTGAGACTAGTCCTCGGCCTTATCGAGCGTCATCGGACGATGATGAGATTTCAGTGGTGGCTCATCATCAAAGTTAAAAGTTTGACGAGTAGTCTTGGGATCGACTTGCTCGTGCTTGGAACACCCGCTTTTGAGTCTCTTGGATTTGTCATGGGGAATGACTCGGCTTCTTCTTCGCCTTCCGATCCCGGGAAAAGTGACATCGGGGTTGTCCTGGGAATCATGAAGTGCGCGATCTCCTTCTCGGATGGGTCGATGATAGCAGGAGGGATGTTCTCTACTTCAACTTCTTTACCCCGGAAGTCTCAACCTCCGTGGGCCTTCATGTCCTCCAAGCCAATCTCTCTGCTGCGAGGCCTTGGTCCTCCTTTCGCGAGTGTCGGTTGTCTTAGGGTCTTCTGCGGTGGCATCCATTGAGTCTCAACCCCATGGATTGCACTTTCATCGCCAGTGTTAACTCCCGTGGCTGTTCCTTCAGTGCCTCGATCGCATCGGCTAGCGTCATTAGCCTTCGAGAGCGGTTGGCACCTCGGTGAGACAGATCTCAATCGCCTCGAGCTTCGTTGATGGCAACTGCTGCCGTTTCTTCTTGTGATTGTAATTTTCTTCTTCGCCTCCTTGATTCGTTGTGGAGTCATCGTAGCATCCTCCGACCTTGCTGCGGTGGAGGAGTTTCCCCTCGGTGGCGCACCGGTGAGTGACTTGGAATGGGGTCACTCGTCTCCAAACTCCCGGCCATTTCGATTGATTGTTCAGGTAGTTGGGGCAGGTGGTAGCACACCTTCAATAGGGGTTGGCTCGTGGGGTCCCCACTAGCCGGTTTTTCATCGCCATCTCCTTATTGCTTCTTCCGAGTGAGTTGGGAAGTGGTAGAAGCAACATCGGTGGCTATTTCTTTGAACCACTCCCATTGGATCGATTTCGTTTGTGTTCGGATGACTCTCCTGGTCCTTCCATCAGTCTTTGCTCGTGAAGGATTCTTGATTCGTGCAATGCTTGCTGCATTTGCAATTCTTTTCCGCAAAGCGGCGGCATTCTGCAGTTCTCGCCACCGCATCAGAGAAGACATCAAGGAGAGGATGTGTGTGTTACGCGGGAGGAGATAGAGGCGGATGCTTGCCTTCTCACGTGCTTGGCTTCTTGACTTGCTTTTCTCTCTCTGTCCTTGTAGATCTGCGGGATGTCCGTGCGGTTGTCTTCATCCAGAGCTGAGGAGCACGATAGTTAGTCCAAGGAAATTTAGCGATTCCTCTTCTTCTTCTATGAACTCGGGCCGTTGGAACTGTTCCTTGACTTGCTCAACTTCCATTTCCTCCACTCACGCATGACGATTTTGGATGTCCGGGTAAGGTGGAGATAGGATCATTACATCACTATTCGCTTTCGCGGGTTCTTCTTGTGCTTGGATGTGTGAGCTACGGCTGCGTCTTCGGGTTGCCTCTGCTGATCGCCTTCGGAGACTTGGCTGTTTCATCAACTACATCTGGAGACTCTACTTCTCCGATAGTCTCCGTATTTGTGCTAGCCGAGTAACCCGATCATGCTGGTGGTTTCTCTTGTTCGGATCGCTTGACGAGTCTTCTTCGTCTCTGGTTTGTACCGGGGAATTTACAGTTTAGAGGCGGTGTCCTCTCGAGTCTTGGGCGGCGGGGGGCGTCTTTGGTGTTTGTTTCTCGAGGAGAGGCCGCCGTCTTGGCTTGTCGGTTCTCCTCCTTTTGACGATCGGAGAAGGTATTTGTGAGTCCTTCTCGCCGCTGCTGCAGGGTAGGAGACACACTGGCTGGGCGGTGACTCTCAGCTGCGGGCGGGAGCATGTTTGGTTTTCTTTCTTTGCAGGGGGCGTGATCTTTTGGCGTGCGAGGGCAGCTTTCTTTTTTAATTTGGAGAGGAAAGCAATTTGTATCTTGGTCGGTGATTCCCCCTCATCAGTGTCGACTCTCTTGGCGTAAGCTCGCACGAGCGCGAGAGGTTATCTCACGAACATCCTCTTGTTAACATGGAATGCCTTCCCATGTCTAAGAGGGACTCCTTTCACCTCCAATAGCCGGCCAAGCACCAGGCCATATCCTAGGGATCCTCCAAATGAACCATCTTCTTTGAAGGACTTGTTCCCACGTTCGCGAGTCTCTTTGTAGACAAACTCGGCCAGTTGATCTTCTTTTCTTTGATGATTGCGGCCATTACAATCGGCTTTGCCTTTGTGATTGGTCAAAGTCCAAATTTGATGTCGATACATTTGGCAACTATATCCAACAACTTGTGATAATCCTCCCGGCAGATCTCTTGTTTCTTTGTGTATATTATTTTATCGGCAAAGTCGGACTTGGCTATTTCTTTCCATCGTCACCCAAGTTTACATCGGCTTCTTTAATCTCGGATGCTCCTTCACCTGGGTAGTGAGCAATGTTCACCAAATCCTTGCGAGAGATAGTTGCTTTTCCGTGAATGATGACTTGATTCCTTCATCGTGAATCTCGGCATTCACGTAGAATTGTGCGACCTCCTCCACATAGGTCATCGGATATTCCAACGTTAGAAACGGTTTTAGTCGAACGTTTCCAACTTCTCGGCCCGATTTTCTTCACCAGGGTGTCGTCGGACCCTCGCTTCACCATTCCGTCAAAATCCACCGTCGAACCGGTGTGGATTTGCTTTCCTAACTTGGTAAAGTCATAAGTTGGTGCCATTTCTCGGGATTATATCAAGGAAAAACTCGAAATTGATTTGAAAGTTGATAGGGTTTCGAGAGTATTTTTGCCTTTGCTTTTGAGAGAAAGAGATGAACAGTTTTAGAAGTGTGAGAGAGAAACGGACGAAAATGGTTTAAATATGGTTTATGAAAGGGCGTGCGGGCGGTTTTGAATTGTGATCGAAATCAACGGCTTGGATTTGACGCCTATTGAGCATTTCACGTCTCGTATTTAATGCGGCAAGCATTTATATCCAATCATAAGCTTGGTGTGCGGCTTTATATCTGTACACATCATCATTATCTTTGACGTGTTCCTTAAAACATTCCCGCTAAGTCAAAACGATTGCGTTTTTTGTCACTTTGCTCATAAGTTGTTCAAACTTATCTCTTAGGCGATTTAACTCTACTCCTCAGTTCTCTTAGCGACTCATGCTATCGGTGACTCGGTGTAAAGTTGTCTTTCCGATATCTAATCGATTTCTTCGATTTACATTTTGCTCCTCCTTTTCCCCTTTTCTTTCCATTTCTTTTTTTTTTTTTTTTAATTCATCCGTGTGCTCACCAGCTCAATTAACCCCAACTCATGTTTGAGTTCTTCAAATCTTGACTCACATAATGGTTTTGTGAAGATGTCGGCTAGTTGTTTATCAGTTGAGATATATTCCAATATAATGTCCTTCTTTTCAACATGATCTCTTATGAAGTGATATCTGACATCAATATGTTTTGTTCTTGAGTGCAACACAGGATTTTGAGTGATTGCAATTGCACTTGTGTTATCACACATGATTGGAATTTCTTTTTCTTCAACTTCATAGTCTCTCGATTCTTTGTCTCATCCATAGGATTTGGGCAATAACTGTTTGCCCCAGACTATGTATTTCCTCATTTGTAGAGGTGGCTATTGAGTTTTGCTTTTTGCTAAACCAGAAATTGCTTTGTTTCCTAGCATTTGACATGTGCACGAAGTGCTCTTCCTGTCCACTCGTGCATCCAAAGATAGTCGAGAATCGAATAGCCAATTAGCTTGAATCCACTTTCCTTTGGATACCATAGGCCTACTTCTTGGCTTCCTTTCAAGTATCTCAAAAAGTATTCTCTCTTAGCCTTTGTCATGTGGCTCTCTTTTGGAGCGATTGAAATCTTGCACATACACCTCTGCCAAAGGTGATGTCCGGCCCGCTAGTTTGTGAGATAGAGCAATGATCCAATAAGTGCTCAGATCTTGTTTGATCTCTGTGCTTGCCATCCTGCATCCATGTCCATTTTTTGATGTGTTCATTGGTATTTTTACGAGAGAAGACTTCTCCTCCATACCAAACTTTTTCATTAAATCTCTGGTGTATTTTGTTTGACTTATGAAGGTTCCATCCTTCAATTTGTTTCACTTGGAGTCCAAGGAAGAATGTCACTCTCCCATCATGCTCATTTCAAATTTACTTTGCATGAGGTTTGAAAATTTTTCACATGACTCTTTGTTAGTGGATCCAAAAATGATGTCATCCACATATATTTGAACAAGCAAAGTATACTCTTCTTGTCTTGAATTAAGAAAAGTGTTCTATCTACTTTTCCTTTTGTGAATCCATTTTCAGTTAGGAATTGTGACGTGTGTCATACCATGCTCGGGTGCTTGTTTCAATCCATACGGGGCTTTCTTGAGTTTGTATACCTTATCTCCAAGAGTCTTACGCTCAAATCCCTGGAGGTTGTTCAACATACACTTCTTCTTCCAATAAACCATTTAGGAATGCACTTTTTACATCCATCGATATACAATGAAATTCTTGTGAGTTGCATAGGCAAGAAACATCCTTATAGCTTCCAATCTTGCTACGAGGGCAAATGTTTCATCAAAATCTATCCCTTCTTCTTGGCAATATCCTTTGGCTACTAATCTTGCTTTGTTTCTTACCACGAACCTTCCTCGTTCATCTTATTTCGAATACCCATTTGGTTCCAATAACATTTTGATGTATGGGTCTTTGCACTAATTCCCATACTTTATTTCTCTCAAACCGATTCTCTTCTTCTTGCATAGCTTGAATCCAATGTGTGTGATCCAATGCTTGTGACACATCTTTGGGCTCTATTTGCGAAATGAAGCATGTGAACATTGCTTCTTGTTGAGTTCGGATCTTGTCTTGACACCTTCTCTTATATCTCCAATGACAAGTTCGGTGGATGGTCTCTCACCATCTTACATCGAGTTGGAGTAAGTTAGCTGGATTGATCGACTTGCGGTTGTGTTCTTTGTGGTCGCCTCTCTCGTAATCACTTATTTTGCAAATTTTCCACTGTTTTTGAGATTCAGCTATCTCATCTTCTTCTCAATTGATAATTCCAAACAGCCTTCAAAGATAGGGACTCTTCAGTATGGTTGGATGATTCACTTATCAGTGACTCTTCAATGTCTTCTCCATTTACATTTGGCTCATCGAATACTACATGAATGGATTCCTCTGTAACCATAGTTCTTTTGTTGAGTATTTCAGGCTTTGCTTTTCACTGAGTATATCTAAGAAGATACCTCATCGACTTTAGCATCAAAAGCCTTTAGGTTGTCTTTGCCATTGTTGTGGATGAAGCATTTACATCCAAATATTCTGAAATATGCAACATTTGGTTTTCTTCCAGTCCAAATCTCATAGGGAGTCTTTGTCAATTTGTCTATTTATCATACATCTGTTTTGGGTGTAGCAATTTGTGTTGATTGCTTTCCACCAGAATCTTTTTGGTAACCCTGCTTCACTAACATGGTCCTCCGCTTCTTTGAGGTTCTATTCCTTCTTTCTCGCAACTCCATTCTCTGCTGTGGAGTCCTTGCTGCCGATAGTTCATGACCAATACCATTCTCAATACAATCGAGTTATTATTCCATTGACAAACTCGGTTCTCTCTATCCGATCTTATTTTGATAATGGTTTGACTCTTCTCATTTTGAATCCTCTTCATCGGTTGTGGTAGTTTTTGTAGAGTTTCTTTCTTCTTGCACATGAATATTGTCCATGTATATCTTGAGTAGTCATCTACTACCACCAAGGTGTATTTCTTTCCGCTTATCTTTGTCGGTTTGGTTCCACTTGGGCCAAATAGATCCATATGAAGTAGATGCAATATTCTTGTTGAGGATGGGCATGTCTTTTCTTTGAATGACGACTTGATTTGCTTTCCCTTCCGACATGCATCACATATACTCTCCTTCTTGTATCGAGTCCGGAAGTCCTTCTACAAGATGACTTCTTGCGACTTGTTAATTGTTTTGAAATTCAGGTGACTCGACTTTTTGTGCCACGTACCAACTTGATTCAATTTGTACTCTTTGCTAGTAGACAAGTCTTGGGTGTTGCGATTGACCAATCCACTACATACATATTTTTTCTACATCCTTGCAAAGACCACTTCATTTGATTCAATTTCTTTGATTTGGCATATACCCATGTTGAATCCAACATTGTAGCCCTTGTCACGTAGCCGATCGATACTCGATAAGTTGAAGTTGAGTCCTTCAACATATGCAACATCTGTGATTTCTAATCCATTCCTCTTGATGGATCCAATGCCTTTTATTTCACCAGGAGCTTCATTTCCCCAAATATGACTTTTGCTCCTTTGACTTCCTTGAATTTTGATTTCTCTTATTTTTCTGTCGTGTCCGGGAATGACCACTATCCATGTACCAGGTTCCTTGGCACTCATTTGTTCCTTGAACCCGCAATCAAGGAAATTAAGTTTTAGGTACCCATGCTTGTGCGGGTCCCGAGGGGTTAGAATTGTAAGATGATCCAACCAACCTATAGCCAAATGTTTTGACTCTAAGAGGTTGCCATCTATCGTGCCATAATCATAATTAATCCTGGCAAATTGCTTGGGGATTCTAGGTTCATACAAATTGTCTCTTTTGTTCGTATGCCCTGCATATGTGTTTTAGCAATTGCCTTCCTTGGGTAATTGTGGTGTTTTTTAGTGTAGTGCCTAGGTGCATATGTGTCCGATAAAAGCTCTTATGCTTTTGGAATGGCCTTTGCTGAGTTCTGGCCTTTGCCATTTGGGCTTATATTCCATAAGTCGTGGCCGATAGTTCACATTATTCCAATCGGCTTGGCTTGGATATTTTCTATCATCCCCATCATATGTATTTCTTTTATGGGTTTTCTGGGATTTTTGGTAGCTCGCTTCTTCTTTGAGTATTTTTCGTTTGGAGTTTTTGAGGGACTCGGTGAACCTCTTCCCCGGTATGCCCTTTCAAAGACACTCAACTCATTTGTTTTCCTTTTCCTTTGTAACCAAGGCCGGTTTGCTTAGTATTGTGCTTTGGGGTGAATGTGTGTGCAACATTTAGAGTTTTGGATTTTTCATACTCTTCATGACTTGAAGATCCTTTTTCCAAAATTACTCTTGAGGTTTGACATGGCACAGAGGAATTAAATCCTAAGCTTTGTCTTGTCTCCACATTCTCTTTGACTCATAATTAGATCATCCAATGATTTAGATGCCTTGGTGAATGAGGCAATAACATTTTTGAGGTCATTCTCCCTCTTTTCTATAGCAATTTCTCGCTATTAATTTAGCATTTTTAAATTTTTAAACTTTCATTCTCAATGACTATTTGACTTAGAGTACTCGGCTCCTTAGTCACTTTGAGTTTTGACTTTTAGTAAATTTGTTTTCCTCATTCAATAGTGTGTGTGAGGATTTAATGTGTTCAAAATCTTTCATCATTTTGCTCAATGAATCATAAAGATCGATAGGTGATGAAGTGAGTGTGTCACGATCACTATCACTAGTGTCACGAGTTTGTTGAGTTAGATTGTACCTCATCTTCTTGATCTTGTTCTTTGGCCATCAAGCGGATCGGGGCTTCTTCTTCGTAGTCACTTGAGTAGTCGCTTCACTTTGCTCTCGAATCATTGTCTCTCTTGACTTTGTTTCAGCTAGATCTCTGCGGACCATCATTGCTTTTTTTTCCTTTCTTGTCTTCTTTCTCTCAAGACCTTCCTTTCTTCTTCTTCATCTCTCGTATTTGTTGACTACAGGATATGGACGATCAATGGCATAGTGACTGGTTGTCTCTGAGTTCAAAGATAGATATTGACTTTTTGATCAGCTCTTTCTATTCTTGAGTTGTCACCCTTTGATACTCAACTTTTTGATGATCTGTTCTCTTGGTTGCTTTGTCTTCCCTTGATTTTGGGAGCCGAGTGTCTTTCGGAAGATTCACCCTTTCCTCTCTTGTAGTTCTTGTTAAAGAACTTGTTAAATCTTTTAACCATCGGGCTATTTCTTCCGGGTCAATTTCCTCTTTGATCTCGGCTCTCTTCCCATCTTTGACAATTAGGGCGGTTGTTTTGGGTAGTGCATTTGTCTCTTCCTGGTCTTTTCTTCTTAGCTCAAACTCGTAGGCTTTGAGGTCCGAGAATAACTCATGATTGGATGTCCTTGATAGGTCCATGGGTGTCTCGGTGCCATGACCTTCATTTCCCATTCAATTTGGAAGGCTTTTTAGGATCTTCATACACATTTCTTCGTGTATATTCCTTTCCAAGTGTAGACAACTCATTTGTGATTTCGTAGAACCGAGCGTCTAGTTGATCCAGGTTCTCTCCCGAGATCATTTTGAAGTTTTCAAATTTTTGTACCGCCACCGATAATTTGTTTTCTTTGATTTGCTCGAGCCTTCACAAATCAATGTCACTTGTCCGATTTCTTTAGCCGTTTTGCATGATTTGACTTTGTTGAACATGGCTTTGTCCAAGGTTTTGTAGAGGATGTCCTTGGCTACATTGTCAGGTTGTATCTTTTCGTCATCATTTGTCCACTCGGTTCTTGGTTTTTCAACCATGCGGTCCGGGAGCGACATCTTCTTCTCCTTCACCGCAACTCTGACAAATGTTTGTGTTCACCTTTAATATTTGCGAGAGGCCCATCTTCTATCACTATCCAAATCTCATCATGTAATCTTTGATAGATGAGCGCATACGAATTTTCCAATCATCAAATTCTTCAATAGTGAACATAGGGATGCGTGTCAAATTTGCTTCCATGATAATGACTTTTAATAAAAAGAGTTTTGAAGGTTTAAGTACTAAAGCGAGACTTTGAAAAGTTTGGAGATCTAGTTCAAGAACGGTGCGGAGGGTTCAATGAACCAACCGCTCCGATACCACTTGTAGGTCCCAAGGGTGTAAGTGTAAGGTTTAGAAGGGGGGTTGAATAAACCTTACCAAATTTTTGATTTAGTCTTTTTAAATCTACAGAGTTGATTCTACAAGTTTTGTGTCCTTGATGGACGGTCGAATTAGTCACTCGGTAGAGTTAATCTCTCAACGATTTCGGTTGATTTGTTGATGGAGTAACTCGTTGTTGGCTATAATTTAACTCAATTTGTGGTTTTATTTTCATTGGAAGACTTAACACCCTTAAGTTTGATTAAGCAAGATTTTAGAGCTTGATTTAGTACTTATAAATTATCAAATGGATAGCAAATTTATCACAGATATAAGCGATTAAAAGTGCGGGGAATTTAAATCTTTGAAATGTAAATGACACAAGAAAGTTTTTATAGAGGTTGAAGATGGGGTAATTCTTCTACTCCTCTCTTCTCCAACTCCCGGAGGAATCCACTAAGTAATGATCAGTTTACAAAGTGGTAAGCAGTCCGGATACAAGTCTTGATCACAATAGCCGACTTGATCCCCAGGGACTCGATCCCTGAGACGCCTTGATCACTCGGTGGCTTCTCGTATGACTCGGCTTCTTCACAGGGGCAAGAGCTTGTTGTTCTGACTCACTTGCTCAAACTCTTTGGATTTGATCACGAAGCCCTCCAAAAGCTTAAGACTTGGTTCAACCTTGAACCTTTCTACAATCCTTCCGGAATGTAGACCCCTTGTTTTCAAAAGTTTCCTCTTCAACTCGATAGAAGTTCTCTTTCCTTCACAGGTGAGTGTTGGATTGATGTACTTCGTAATGTAGGCTTGAGGATTGAGAATGTTTGATTTTTACGATGTGCTTGTATATCTCACGTGTGTGTCATCCTTCTATCTCAAACAAACTCCTCGGCCTTTTATAGTGAACTTTCAAAAATTTGCCCGTTGAAGAGATAGGCTTATTTTTGAAAGTCACTTTCGTTAGCTTGCGTTCTTGGAATTGTCGTTTCCTCGTATGAATTGTTCTTTCACCTTTTTCGAGTTCGACACGGTGTAGTGCTTCCCATTGGTTCATTCCTTTTGCACGCGCTCGGGTGAGCACTCCAAGAAAGGTGGTATGGAGATATTACTTGTTTAAGTAAATCTCTTGATTTCGTGCAACGGCTCTTTTACTGATTATCTCGACTTGATCGCATTTCCTTGCTTTCCCGGGTGACTTAGAGTCAGCTTCCAATCATTGGATGACTCTTCCGTCACTTCAACTTGAGACTTGGCTTTTCTTGAGTTGACTTGGCCGATGCTCCACTCACCGTGCATCTCACCGCTTCTTGAGAGAGTTCCCGTCTACTCTTCTTTTCCATACTCATTTGTCTCGCAGTGAGTTTTCCTTCCATCTTGATTGTCTTCTTGCATGTTAGGGCGTAGGCGACTTAACTTAGCTTGGCCACTCTATTCATTACAATGCATTTTACAACAAGAATTGGGGTGCCAACTTTCTATTCTAAGTTTTACATGGCATTCATCAAAATCTAAACAATAAAATTCCTAACACATGAGAGGACTAAACACATTGAGATTGATTGCCATATTATTCGACATTATTATCGATTGGTATCATCGCATTGCCTTTTATTTCTTCTTCGTGCAGATTGTTGATATGTTTACCAAGGCACATTCCTCTTCACATTTTTTTCTTGTTTGACAAACTCTTAATGCTTCTTGCGGTTGCATCGTGAGTTTGAGGAGGATTGTTAAAATATAATATATATATATATATATATATATATTAAGTTTCCTTATTTAGCTTTAGTCCTTTTATGGTTAGGATTTTAGTCCTTTCAGGGTTAGGTTTTCTAGTCGCCTATATAAGTCTATCTTTCTTTATTTCGTAACTCACTTTTGGTTTTTCATAATAAGAATACAAGTATTTATTTTCTCCTCAATATTTTTATGGATTCTTTGATTTCAATAAATTAAGTAAAAATAATTTGAATTTATCTTAAGGTAGAATATAAAAAATTATGTTTTTAACTATCATCTAAAATTCCATTACGGTTAAATTAACTCCATAATTTTGTGATTTACACAATATTTGAGTTTTAAAATACATAAAAATTACACATTTTATCGATCATAAAAATTCCATACCGGATCAACATAATTCCATCTCATTACATAAGAAGTATTTGTCAAAATTTTCTTATTTCGGTTATATAGAAAAATACGAGTTGAACCTCGATAATCTAATACTAGATTAATTAATAACATTGCTTAAATAATAATTTTATCAGTCCCTACTAGGGACAATATGTTAAATAAATAATTCGCTAATTTTATAAGATTAGACTTTTACGAGAATTCTTATATGTCCCATGCATTATATAAATTAATAATCCTTTAATATATAATATATTTATGATTAATCTATGAAACAATTATTGAAATTGGTTTTATAAAATGGGTTTTAACCCGATTTTACCTAATTATTTAAGTGGGATCTTTTATTAGTTTTAGAAAAATAAATGATGTAATCGTAATCTACATCGGGTAGATGAAATTAGCATATTGAATTTCTCAAAACTAATTTCGGGTAAATGAGAAATTAATGCATAAATTTAGCCACTTAATTGCCTTTTATATAAGAAAATATAAAAGGGTGGGAATATGGAAAGTCATATCCCACATAGGGAACATATTAAATGTTTAACTAGTTTATATAGAGTTTCACCACTAATAAGGAGTAATCGAGTGGAGCTCCTTATGGTACACTCTAATAGACCAAGTCAATATTGACTAGCCTATGGCTAGCTCAAATAGCACCATCCGAGCCGAGAGCGAGCTAAAGCACGTCACACATAGTCACATACTCACATTGGGCGCATTTTGCACTTTACCCGTCGCATCATCGCGAGGAGCTTTGAGGACTCTTAAAGTTTTGACTAATCGAACCAGGGTTCGGTCCAACGGCTTGATGATGTGGCGGTCGGCTTAGGTGGCAATGACTTGGCGGGGTCATCCATATGGCGACACGTGGCACCAAGTTGCGTTGATTTGGATGTGCATGTTTCCGACCGGACGCTCTATTCGGTGTGTAAGTGCGTCGCGAAGCTTGCGTACGCCCGGAAGAGATGCGATCTGGACCATCGATTGTGCCTTTTGATCATAAAGCATGATCCAACAATCCGGTCGATTCGACCAAAGGATTCACCTTTTCTCAACAGGCATCCGAATTTCTATATAAAACAGCCCCCTTAACTCGATTTTACACTATGGAAATTTGCATCTTTCAAAGATATTATGTCCTGCTTATTTTTCTCGCACTTTTGAAACTTAAAATACGTTAAGTTTGTTATAAGTTCGATTTTTGCAAGTGTTGATAAGTCGAACTTGAAAGTCATTGTATCTAGAGACGATTGCCTAGAATCGTTAGCACTTTTGTACGAGGTAATTTCATCTTGTGGATAGAGAATCTTATTCGCTCCTCGACTTACTTTTTTTCTATCTTGTTATTCGTCCATTTTTTCGAGAAAACCAAACACCACAAATAAAAATTAAAAGACGAAATTTTATGTTTTCTTGAAAAATGGCAAGCATAAGTTTCACCCGATGGTTCTTTGCTCCCGCACATGGCGAAAAACCGCGGAGTTTTTAGTGTTGATTTCAAGCGGCAATGAAGATGTTGTTCTATCTCGACCACTTAGGGTCTATCGCAGTTCTTGAAGGAGGACCCCGACCGTTGGTGAAGAAGAAACAAACAATCAAAGATGGGTTGCTATGGATGCATGGCACAACAACGATATTTTTGTGTCGCAACTATATTCTCGAATGGGTGGAAGACACTCTCTATAACATCTACAAACTCATTCAAAACGCCCAAAGAGTTGTGGGAATCTTTGGAAAAGAAGCAAGACAGAAGATCTTGCACGAAGAAATCAGAGTCGGCAAATTTCTGGATTTCAAGATGGTTGATACCAAAACGTAATCACCAAGTTTAGGAAATTCGGATCATAGTTCAAGACTTAGTTTTCAAGGGATTATTCGAATGAGTCATTTCAAGTTGTTGCAATTGTTAAAAAATTACCGCCATTATGGAAAGACTTTAAGAACTTCCTCAAGCACAAATGCAAGGAAATGAAGCTTGAGGATTTGATAGTTCGGCTTCGGATTGAGGAAGACAACCAAAAATCCAAAGTAAAATCCAACAAAACTAGAATGGAGGCTAAAGCCAACCTTGCGAGAGACAAGCATTAGCAAGAAATAGAAGTAATCCGGAAATGCTAAAGGGAGGGCCAAAAAGTTCAAAGGGAGTTACTACAACTGTGGCAAACCGAACCACATGGACAAGGATTGTCGACATCCAAAAAAAGGCAATAAGAATGGCAACCAACAACAAGTCAATGTGACAGAGAACAAGTTTGTTCTGATAGACATGTCGAAGCTCGATCTCACCGCCGTTGTATTTGAAGCCAATATGGTGGATAATTCAAGGTAATGGTGGACAGATACCAGAGCTACTCGCCACATTTGTGCCGACAAAGAGATGTTTTTCTCCTACACTCCGATAAATAGAATAAAGTTGTTCATGGGGAACTCTTCGACTTCTAATATCATGGGGCTTGGAAAGGTTGTGCTGAAGATGACTTTTGGAAAAGAGCTGACGCTTGTGGATCTGCTGCATGTCCTGGATATCCGCAAGAATTTTGTTTTCGATCCCCTGTTAAGTAAGGTCGGTTTTAGACTAGTGTTTGAGTCCGACAAGTTTGTAATAACCAAGAATGGTCAGTTTCTTTGTAAAGGGTACCTTGATAAAGGGCTCTTCAAAATGTACGTAATTAATGTTTTCCGCCAAGAGGCAAAGAATAAGAATATTACTTGTTTACTTGTTGGATTGTTCTAATTTATGACATGATAGATTAGGACACGTAAATTTCAACACAATTAAAAAGTCGGTAGAATGCGGAATTAATACCAACATTTAAAACCAATTCACAAGACAAATGCAAAGTTTGTGTTGAAGCAAAATCGCTAAAGCACCATTTTATTCGGAACGAGAAGTACCAAACCTCTCGAGTTAATCCACACGGATGTGTGTGATTTAAAATTTGCGCAAACTCGAGGTGGCAAAAAGTACTTCATAACGTTTATTGACGATTGTACAAGATATTGTTATGTATATCTTTTGAAAAGCAAAGATGAAGCTTTAATACTTTCAAAACTTATAAGAATGAATTGGAAAATCAGCTTAATTGAAAATTAAGATGATTCAAGTGATAGAGGCGGAGAGTATGTTGCTCTATTTGAAGAATTTTGCTCGGAAGTGGGTATAATTCATCAAATGACAGCTTCCTACTCACCTAAATCAATTGGAGTTGGAGAACGCAAAAATCTTACTCTTAAGGAGATGATGAATATAATGTTCATAAGTTTTGGGTTACCCCAAAACTTTTTTGTGGGAAGCCATTTTTTCGCAAACTACATTCTTAATAAGATCCCACACAAAGGTAAAGATGAAACTCCATATGAGTTATTGAAAGGACGGAAACCATCATATAAATACCTTAAAGTGTGGTGGTGTTTGGCTAAAGTTAAAGTACCTAAGCCAAAATAAGTTAGAATCGGTCCTAAAATGGTTGATTGCATTTTCATTGGATATGCAAACAATAGTAGTGCATATCGATTTTTAGTGCACAAGTCAGCAATTTCTGATATAAATGAAGGGATGATCATAGAATCAAGAAATGTTGTGTTCTTCGAGAATATCTTTCCTAATAAAGTAAGGAAAAGGAACAAGACGTTAAAAGGACAAAAGTACCTAAGTCTTTTGGTCCTAATTTTCTAACTTATATGTTAGAAAATGAACCTAGAACTATTCAAGAAGATTTGTCTAGTCCAGAAGCTCCTCTCTGGAAAGAAGCTATCAATAATGAAATAGATTCTATCTTGCACAATAATACTTGGGAGTTGGTTGATCTCCCTCCGGGATGCAAACCTTTAGGATCAAAGTGGATCCTTAAAAGGAAGTACAAAGCAGATGGATCTATAGATAAGTACAAAGCTCGCTTGGTAGCCAAAAGGTTTAAACAAAAGGAAGGATATAGCTTTTTCGATACATATTCTCCTATTATGAGGATCACATCCATGTGTGTTCTCATTGCTATTGCAGCTTTGCATAACCTTGAGATATATCAAATGGATATGAAGACTGTCTTTTTGAATGGTGAGCTTGAATAAGAGATTTATATGGAACAACCCGAGGAGCTCGTTGCACCCGAACAAGAGAGAAAAGTGTATAAACTTGTTAAGTCACTTTATGGACTAAAATAAGAACCTAAGCAATGGCACAAAAAGTTTGACACAATTATGTTGTCAAATGGTTTCAAGATCAACGAATGTGACAAGTGTGTCTACATTAAAGGTACAACTGATGCCTATGTCATTGTCTGCCTTTATGTACATGATATGTTGATCATGGGTAGTAGTCATGAATCATGAATTAATCATGAATACTAAGAACATGTTAGAGAAGAACTTTGGCATGAAAGATATGGGATTATCTCGATGTTATATTAGGGATTAAAATTTCTAGAACTTCATATGGAATTGTCTTGTCACAATCCCATTATGTCAAAAGCATACTTAGAAAGTTTAATACTTTTGATAGTCCTCCGACTAAGACAATCAGTAGATATGAGTCTACACTTAGCCAAGAATAGAGGAGAACCAGTTTCTTAGGTAGAATATGCAAGGATAATTGGTATTCTCGGTGTATTTAACGAATTGTACATTTCCGGATATTGCATATTCGGTGAGTAAGCTAAGTAGGTTCACAAGTAACCAGAGTAAGGATCATTGGAAAGCCTTGACAAGGGTACTTAGATACTTAAACTATACCATGAACTATGGAATACTTTATACGAGATATCCAATAGTATTAGAATGATATTGTGATGCCAATTGAATATCGCACACAAAAGACTCCAAGTCCACATGTGGTTATGTATTCACAATAGATGGAGGAGCGGTGTCATGGAAATCTTCTAAGTAAACGTGTATAGCTCGATCCACTATGGAATTCGAGTTTATTGCTTTAGATAAAGTGGAGAATAAGTGAATGGCTTACAAATTCCTTAGAAGATATTCTTTGTTGGAATAAACTAGTACTGTTGTATTGATACATTGTGATAATCAATTAGCAATCGGAAGGGCACAAAGTAGTATGTATAATGATAAATCTAGACATATTTGTCGAAGACATAATACGATTAGACAATTGATCTTGAATGGGGTTATTTCGGTTGACTATGTGAAGTCAAAGGAAAACCTCGTGGATCCGCTTACTAAAGGTATAAATCGAGATCAAATGTACTATTGGGAATATTTATTAATTAGATTTTGATGATTGCCATGTAAAACTTAGACTAGAAAGTTGGCACCCCATTTTCTTTGTAATTTGTATTGTATTAGATAGGGTTGTACTAATTAGTGAGTCAAGTCGGCCTACGCCGGACATACAAGAAGTCAATCAAGATCGGGATGAAGACTCTGTGAAGCAACCGAGTATAGCAAGGAAAAAGAAGACAAGAACTCGATGAAAGTGTAGCAAATGGCTATGATACAACGGCTGATGAAGTGTCGGTCAAGTCAACTCAAGATAGTCAAGTCTCAAGTTGAAGTGACAAATGAGTCATCCATGATTGGGAGCCGACTCGAAGTCACCTGGGGGAAGTTAAGAAAAGGCAGTCAAGTCAAGACAATGAAAAGAATCCGTTACGTAAGTCAAGAATATTACCTAAACAAGTAATACTTCCATGTTGCCATGTCTTAAAGTGCTCATCCCAGAAGCGTGCAAAAGGAATAAACCAATGGGAAGACTGCACCTTGTGTCGATCGAAAAAGTTGAATGTTCATTTAATACGAGGAATTGTCAAGATCAAGGACTGCAACAAGACAAGCCAACGACCACAAGTGTCTTTTTGAAAATTAGCCTAGCTCTTCAATGGGCAAATTTTCAAAAGAGCACTATAAAAGGCCGAGGAATCAATTTGAGAGAAGGTTACTCGAACCACGAACATTCAAGCTATTATTCGAGTTGTAACCTACAAAAATATTCTCAAGTTACACAAGCAAATCCTCAAGCCTAAATTTCAAGGAAATCAATCCAACACCAAGTCGTGAAGGAAAGACAACTTCAAACTGTTGAAGAGGAAACTTTTGAAGGATCAAAAGGGGTCTACATTCCAAGAAGGATTGTAGAAAGGTTCAAGGTCAAACCAGGTCTCAAGTTATTGGAGGGCTTCGTGATCAAATTCAAGAAGCTTGAGCAAGTTTGAGTCAGAGCAGCAAAGCGCAACCGCTGTGAAGAAGCCGAGTCGGACGAGAAGTGTGTGACCAAGGCATCTCCGCATCAATCCCAAAGGATCAAGTCACCGGTGTGTGATCAAGACTTGTATCCGGACCGATAACCACTTTGTACTATGATCAATACTTAGTGGATTCCTCCGGGAGTTGGAAAAGAGAGGATTAGAAGAATTACCCCATCTTCGAACCTCTATAAAATTTATTGTGTCATTTACATTTCAAAGATTTACTTATCGCATATTATTTAATATCTCATTGATAATTTGCTATTCAATTGATATTTAACAAAGAACTAAAACCAAGTGTTAAAACACATTTAAACCAATTGATAATTTGCACTAACAAATATGACATGCTAATTATTGATCGATAAAAAACAATTAAGAATAACTCTCTAATTCATAAAATAGAGCACGTGAATCAATTAACAAAATAATTAATCAAGATTTAACATGAATCCACAATTTTGATTATGCCCTAATATTCGAAAGATTAGCCAAACATTGATAACAAATTCATAGACAAACTTAGAATCAACATTGTGACATCGTTTAAGTACAACCAAGATACCTAAACTAAGAAAAAACCCATTCATGTCGGGATGGATCTTCCTTCCAAGCCTTTGAAGTTTTTGTGCTTAGTAGATGTGAAAGGTCTTGTGGTGTTCTTCGTAACCTAGCCCTCTTCTCTCGGAAGACCTTTGATCTTGTGTTCATGTGTATTTTAGTGTGTTGTATGTGGTATGAATGTTGTAATTATCGTGCGATCCTTGGGTGCCTTATATAGGTGCTTGGAGAGATCACTTGTAGAGTTTAGATGGGAAAAAGACACAAACATCCGCCACTGAGCTTGTCGCACGGCTCGGCCATGTAGCTTCACATGGGCACTCCACACGATCGTGTGGCTCTCACATTGTCTAGTCGTGTGGCTTGTTTTCGCCCCCTGTTTTCTCCCAACTTCACATGGACATGTCATATTCAAGGCGGCAAAGTCACACGGTCGTGTGGTCCCATACGGTCCGACCATGTGACTAGTTGTTATCTGGTTTCTTCATCTTTTTATCTTTGCTTTAGCACTCGTCGACCCTATCCGGGCCTTCAAACCGATATTTCTTCAATTAAGCTCGGTTTTTCAGTAAAATTTACAAGAATACGCAGATCATGCCCTTCTAAGGAAACTAAGTAAAAACACACTAAATATACATGAAAATGTATCAATTATATATCATTTAAGCCCCTAAATTCACGTATATTTTACAAGTATCAAAATCCCCAAACTTAAAGATCGTCATCTCTCGAGCAAATTAAGAAAAATAATATCTAGGGGTACAACGAATGTACAAGAACACTACAAATATTTAATCTCATTTGACTTCATATTCAAGTAAACCATGCAATTCATTATCAAGAAGTCACCATTCATAAGTTCGGCATAATTAATACTCTCTTGGGTACTTGACATTGTGACTCACAAGTAAGTAGTGTATCACTTAACTCTCAAAGTGTATGGTAAGTGTTTACACTCAAAATCAATTCAGGGAATGTAGAACTACCATAGGCTTGCAAATCGTCTAACATTTCTACCACTTTTGTATGCACAATCTAAGAATCGAAAGGACTTTCATTTGGTTGTAATGTAGGCTCTTTGGTAAGGGTAGGGAAATTTTGGATTAAGTGAGTCGACTTGAGCAAATATAATTTAAGTATATAGACTTGCAATTCACTAACCTAATTTCATCTAAAAAGCATTCTCAATATATTTTATTTTTTGACTCAACTCCACCATTTTTCTTTTTTTCATTCTTAGGTATTTTTCTTTTTTTCTTTTTTTTTCAAATTAGCCTCAAGCTCTCAATTTTTTAAAATTTTTAGAATTTTTTTTCTTTCTTTTCTTCCTTTGGCTCGATTTTCTCTCTCTTTCTTTTCAGAGATTTTCTTTCTTTTTCGAGCTTCATAAATCCTTCATTTACCTAGACACTGCTCATCCCTCTTTCTTTTGCCGACTTTCTCTCTTTTTCATATTTTTCACCACATCTCCACCAAACTTGTTCATTTTCTATAAGTTCAAGAAATTTTAGGGATAAAATCATTTTTCAAGTTTTAAAGCTCAAAATGTGGCTAACAGTAAAAAGTTAAGGCTCAAAGTGGCTAACTAGGGAATCATAAGTTCATAGATAGGCTTTTTTAGGCTAAGTAGGCTAAACAAAGATGGCCTTAAGTCATTTTCAAAAATTTCACACACACATGGCTTCAATGAAGATACCAGAGCAAGTTCTAGAGTTCTGTCAATCATGAATGACACACTCAAAAAAGAAATAAGACTGCATAAGATAAAAGCAGTTTAAGGTACAAAAGTTCACAGGCTTATATTTCGCAACATGCTCAAATACCCAATTTTCTTAACTAGTGCCACACAAGTAAAAGACATCTCATCAACCATTCATCGCATTATTCACAAAAACATGTCATCTCATAAAATCAAATGCTCATAGTAAAAATCATACGGAAGCCTTTTTTTGTACTCTTTCGAAAATCTTGATTAAAAACACACATAAAAGTAACTAAATGTGCTAAAGCAATAAACGTGCTAAAAATAAAAATAAAATCAATCAAGATTTTAAAAAATCGAAAAAATTTAAATGCAAATTTTTATGCTTTATATGCAATCCTAAATGCAATGCAAAATGCAACAAGATACTAAATTATGCATTCTTGACAATCCCCAAACTTAGAATATGCTTCGTCCGAACATATGAGAAAATTTTCAAAAGTAATGAGGAATGCGTAATACGACTTTTACATAGATCACTGTGATGGTGGAGGTGAAGGTGGAGGGTAGTGACCTTGTCAAATATGCCATCGATCTATACGAGACATCATCTCGCACATGTATTGCTCTTGTTGGGTGATAGTCTCAAATCGTTGTAAGTACTTTCGATGTGGTACTCATCAACGTAGCCGATAATTGATATATATCATCTATCAACTTGCCCACATCGGTTTCTACCCTTTCTAGCCTATCACTCATGTCCATGGCCGGTTACCCCCTTGTCTAGAGGATTCCGGCGCATCCCTCATATGCACATCTTACTCTTTTGGAGCAGCAGCCCCCTGTTCACCTCTTATTAACCAATTACCCATATTTCTTATAGACGTAGCTTCTAGGTTAGGGAGCCTAACTTTTGTTATATCCGCCTGATTTAGCCAGTAATTATGCCCATCGAATTAAATCATTTTCATAGTAGATAAAACAGTCAAATCAATTAGTTTTGGCCCTCCGGCCTCCGCATAACCTTCAAAGCTAACATTTAAATATTCAGCAATAGGAGTAATCATCCCTCCAATACATATTCCTCCCCTATCGATTTTCTCATTCTATCAAATTGTCGGGCTATCATAGCCCCGGTAGATAGCACAACCACCGCCCCCGATGCCATACACCAAATAATGAATAACTCATCTACTTGCAAGGCCCATTTGCTTTTCTCCCTCGCAAAAATTGTTTCCGCTAATGCTCTTTGTACATAGTGAAATACGGGGTTTCGAATGCTATATGCCTTCGAAGTACCTGGCGTGTAGATTCGTTTACCAATTATCTCCTCCAAAATCTATCCTTATCAAAATCCTCATGCTCTTCTACCCCATAAGTCGGAGTTCTATATATTGAATTTAAATCATCAATTGACAACTCCTTGACTCATTCGCTAACCGAATCGAATTCCCATCAAATTTCATTTTTGAACTACTAATTCGAAACTACTCAAGAACTCAAGTGTATAAATCGAATAAGTAGCCCGATTGCCCGCTTAATATTTTATGCCAATCCACCCAACCACACATAGTCCAAAAATCTTCCAATAAACCCAAATTAGCAAGAATAGGTTCATCGGGATACCTTGTATTTATCCATGGTCCGTAATAGAGTACGCCCATCTAGCCCGGTGTGTTTCATTCGGCAAGATGACATTTGAGGCTTAGGTTCATCGACCACGTATTCGGTTGTGGCTCGGGTTCGGGCCCGGAGTTGGTTCTCTTTTTCTTCTCATGTTCCTTCATGTTCCTCTTTCTCCCTAGAGCCATAAAAACCAAATTTATGAGGTGTAAAAATGTGAAACTTGCACTTTGAAAATCCCCAAACTTGGTGTAGAACTTGAAAAAGTTGAAAATTTGAAGGCTTTAGGTGATAGGTTTCTTCGTAAGTCAAGAATTTGTATTTTTGGTGAGATTTATAGTAAACTGGAAGATATTTGGAGAAGAGTTCGAGAATTTTGGGAGAGAATTTTCGATTTGTAGGGTTTGGGTAGGAGAAAATGGGAGAAAAATTGAGTTTTGGGGGTAAAATAAGGAGAATTCAGATCCGACGGGCCACATGGCCCGTGTGGGCTCGCATGGCCAGCCGGCGGCCCTAGGTGCCCACGCCCGCTCGCTGCCGAAATCCACACGCTCGTGTGGACACGGCCTGGTCGTGTGGTGCAAACCGCTCACAAATGTCGCACGGCCCGTGTGACTATGGCCTTGTGATGTAATTTTTCCTTTTTCATAAAAAACCGGGAGTCTACCGTGACACCTCTTACATAATAACTCACAAAACCAAACACAACAAAAATTAAGTTAATACGAAAAAAATTGAAATTAAAAATCTAATTTAAATAAATTGAAGGCAATCAAAAATAAAAAAATAAGAAATGAGTTGGGTTGCCTCCCATAAAGCGCTAAGTTTTATGTCTTGACCGGACTTGATTTCTACAATTCTGTCATTGAACCATGTCGGTTGAAATCGTGGAGCCCTCAAAATCTGCACCATCCATCGACAAATGGCATTGCATTATTCTCGGATTGATTACGTGTCGCTTGGGAATTCGCCTTTTGATGTTGGTCTCCCCACCGATTGCGATCCGGGCTACTTGTGTTTCTAGAGATTTCAATCTTGCATTTATGTTTGTTCAACCGAGTGACCTGTTCTCGATCATGTTTATCTTTGTTTCATCCTTGTTCGTCTTGCCTCGTTTCTCCAATAAATGAGGATAGCATCTCTTCTACTGGATGTTTTCTTTTCATTTGACTTTTCTCCTTGATTGTCTATATTAAATCCAGGGTGGCTGCAAAACATTTTTATTGTTAGCATAAGAAAAGTTTTCATGGTTTTGTGACCCCGGGATGATAGTAATTGGGTGTCGATTATTTATATAATTGTTGTTGAAGTTTCTTTGTTGTCCCACAAAGTTTGCCTCTTCTTCAACAACATCAAAATCTCTTGGAGTCACTTGTCGCATCGCTTCTAATTTCATATTTAGCACGGATACATATTTTGTGAGCATGGCGACTTTCTCATCTTGAACCTCGCCATACATCGGACAATGGATTTATCGGATGGCCATTGGTAACTATTATTTGTCATTTCCTCTAACATTCCGTGCCTCCTCCGGATATTTCCTTAGCGATTGCACCGGATGCAAAGATCTATAATAGGTCTTGTGTTGTCACTCAAACCATTATAAAATTACTCGAACATGTTGGTAGTCGGGATATCCATGTTTAGGGCATTTCCTTAGCAATTCTTGGGATCTATCCCATGCCTCATATAGTGGCTCAATCTAATCGCCTAAATCGGGCGATTTGATTTCAATTGCGGTGTTTTACTACGGGAAAAATATTTGGCTAAAAATCGCCGACTTAGTTCAAATTTAATCTGGGTGGTGGTGTTAGAGAGCATAACCATCCCTTAGCTTTATCGCTACAGAGACAATGCAAAAAGGCGGCATCGAATGATATCCTCGTAAACACCATTCATCTTAAAGGTGTCTGATTTCTAAAAATTGCGCCCGGATGCGCGTTTGGATCCTCAATGGCTCGCCCCCAAACTAATTTTGTGAAACCATCCGGATCAATGCAGGTTTTAGTTCAAAGTTATTTGCATTGATTGGTTGATGGGCCACACCCCATAAGTTCGACTAACCTCCCGCTGAAAGTAGTCCCTAATTGCCCTTCTCGCGGGCCTTTCCACTATTCGATCTGTCGTCCGCCCCGGTGGGCGCTCCTCATTGTTTCTATTGTTTACGACATTCGATTAGTCCCATCCTCCATTGCTTTAGATTTTTTTCTTAGTTGTTTCGATATTTTCTCAATTTTCAAATCAATAGGTATTGGCCGGGTAGTTCGGGAACGCGTGATCATGCACTATCCGCACTTAACAAAAATAATGTTAGAACCGAAGAAGAGAAAAAAAAATTGGAAAGAAAAAAAGAAAAAAGAAAAATTATTTACAAAATGTTTCAATTAAGATTAGACTACTTATTACCATATCTAAGTATAATCTTTCAATCCCAAGCAATGGCGCCAAAAACTTGTTCGCCAAAAATATTTGGATCTTACAACGCAAGTGTACGGGAGTAGTTTATAGAATAATGGCAAGTAAGGTTGTATTCTCGGGGATTGACTACGAAACACTTAGGCTATAATAACATCGCATTCCAATTTTATTGAAGTGATCAATCTCAAGTTTTATAAAATCAAAAATAAAATAAATAGCGAGAAATTTTCAAACCCCACAAGTATTTTCAACAACTACGAAAGCAACCTTAGGCACATAATCTCAACATGTTTCTTCAATATTAAATCCAATTAAAGTTTCAAAAACCAACTCATGCAATTCTATGGGTTCAATTCATAAGTTAGTCTATTCTCCTCTCTCGGGCGACGATAAATAGTAGATTAATAACAATTGTGGTCTCCCGACTCGATACAACTATTATTAACTCCCAAAAGATCTATGAATTGAATGACTCCCCACAAAACAGTTGTAGGTCTCCGACTCGACACACCCGTTTATGTCCGAATTCGATTTCTATCTTTGTTAGAACTGTTCTTTCCAAATTTCACACTAACAAATATGACATTCTAATTATTGATCAGATAAAAAGAAATAAAGAATACGCACTCAAATTCATAAAATAGAAGACATGAATCAATTAAGAAAACAATTAATTTAGATTTAACATGAATCTACAGTTTTGATTATGCCCTAAGATCCGAAAGATTAGCCACACATTGATAACAAATTCATAGACAAACTTGGAATCAACATTGTGACATCGTTTAAGCAAGACAAGAGATCTAAACTAAGAAAGAAAACTCCTTCTTGTTAGGATGGATCTTCCTTTCAAGCCTTGAAGCTCTTGTGCTTAGTAGATGTAAAAGGTCTTGTGGTGTTCTCCGTAACCTAACCTCCTCTCTTAGAAGACCTTTGATCTTGTGTTCTGTGTATTTTGTTGTGTTGTATGTTTTATGAATCCTTGTAATTTTCGTGCACCCTTGGGTCCCTTATATAGGTGCTTGGAGAGATCACTTGTAGAGTTTGAATGGGAAAAGGACACAAAAATCCATCATAGCTCGTCGCACAGCCCGGTCGTGTAGCTTCACACACGGGTCCTCCATACGGCATGTGACTCTTACATGGTCTAGCCGTGCGGCTTATTTTTGTCCTCTCTGCTTTCTCCCAACTTCACATGGACATGTCATCTTCGCACGGGCAGGTCACACGGTCGTGTGGTCCCACACGGTCCTGTTGTGTAACTAGTTTTTGTCCGGTTTCTTCATCTTATCGATCTTCTCTTTGCACTCGTCAATCCTATCCGGGCCTTCCAATCGATATTTCTTCAATTAAGTTCCATTTCCTGTAAAAATTACAAGAATACGCAGTATCATGCCCTTCTAAGGAAACCAAGTAAAAACACACTAAATATACATACAAATGTATCAATTATATATCATTTTAAGCCCCTAAATGCACGTATATTTTACAAGTATCAGTAACCTAACCTTGCAAATTGGAGATCCCAAGACCTTGGTTTAATGGGACAACTAAGTTATGAATGTTCAACTATACACTTGGAAATTGTTTTAGCTCATTCTCAGAACGTCCAAGTGAAAAATCATGCAGAGTGTGGTGAGATTAAGTTTATCTTTCAATGATTCCTATGCCTAAAAGGTGGAGTATAGCAGGATACTCTTTATAGGAGATCACCTATGTAAGTGAGAAGTAATGGCCACTTCTACTTGTAACACTTATGAATCTAAGGTATGGTCCAGGACCGAAATAGACACAATGTGAGAACAAAATGAATTAGGATTGTTATTGTGTAAGTAATATTGTCTTGCGCGTACACAAACGGCTAAATAGTTCAAGACATCGCGTCACTAAGCAACTACTAAATCAGATAGTATTTTTACTAAGGAATATTCAAAGCCACAAGCTACCTATCCTGATGCAATCATAGTTCGTTGGAACTTTCGAATGAGTCTGCATACATGCATGCATTAATGTTCATTCATGTGGGGTATTGTTAGAAATTGGTTTTATAAAACGGGCTTTGACCCAATCTTGACCAATTATTTAAGTGGGATCATTTATTAGTTTCAGAAATATAAATGATGTAATTGTAATCTACACCACGGGTAGATGAAATTAGCATTTTGAATTTTTCAAAACCAATTTGTGGTGAATGAGAAATTAATGCATAAATTTAGCCACTTAAATGCCTTTTATATAAGGAATATAAAAGGGTGGAAATATGGAAAGTCATATGCCACTTAGGAAACATATTAAATGTTTGACTAGTTTATACAGAGCTTCACCACTAATAAGGAGTACTCAAGTGGATCTCCTTATGGTACATCCTAGTGGACCAAGTCCATTTTGACTAGCCTTTGGCTAGCTCAAATAGCACCGAGGACGGTGCGGAGCATCATCCGAGCTGGAGTTGGAGTCGGGTCCTGGGCTTGCGTACGTCGCATATAGTCGCATTGGGCGCTTTAGAGCCGCACTTTGCACTTCGGATGTATCCATCATCGCGAGGAGCTTTAAGGAGCCTTAAAGCTTTGACAAATCGAACCAGGGTTCAGTCCAGTGGCTCGGTGACGTGGCAATACAACTTAGGTTGCAATGACTTGGCGAAGTCGTCCAGATGGCGACACGTGGCATGCAGTGGCGTTGATTTGGACGCGCTTATTCGCTGACTGGATGCCTCTGTTCAGTGTACAGGGGTGCGTGCAAAAGCTTGTGTACCTTCGGAAGAGATGTGATCGGGACCATCAGATTGTGCATATTGATCAGAAGGCACGATCTAACAGTCCAGATCGATCCGGACCAAAGGATGTACCTGTTCTGAATAGGCATCCGAATTTCTATATAAACAGCCCCTTAGTACTCAGTTTTACACTACAAAACTTTGCATCTTTCAGCATATAGTGTCTGTCTATTTTTCTGCACTTTCGAAAGTTCTGAAATACGTTAAGTTCGATGTAAGTTCGACCTTTGCAAGTGCTGCTAAGTCGAACTTGAAAGTCGTTATATCTTAGAGACGATTGCTTAGAACTATTAGCACTTTTGTACGGTTCAATTTCGTCTTGCGGATAGAGAATCTAATTCTCGCCTCGACTTACTTTTTTGTCCCGTTATTTTGTCCGTTTTTTTTAGAAAACCAAACACCGCAAACAACAAAAATTATAAAAACTGACTCAATTATTACTTGTTTCTTGTTGAAATTGATGTCATCTTAAATCTCATCTCTAACTTTTGTTAAGGGGTCATCCCCAACCCATTACACCAAATTTTGTATAAAAAACTGAAAACTACACCAAGTTTGGTGTTTTTGGTGTAATTTTGTCAAAACCATCTCCAACCCATTGCACCAAATCTTCCCAAATGAATATTTTATTCTTTCTTCTTCATTTTATAGTAACCCTTGATGACTCAAAAGCTACCTTTAAAACCGTAGGCAAGTGCACCTATCGTTTTATAGTATAGATTATTGAGTACCGAGTGTCATTCCCACGAGGATTGTAAGTACTAATAATTACCGTCTTTTTGTTATTTAATCTAACAAATTTCAGAGTTTTTTGTTTGATGAAAAAGGAAAACAAATTATAAATTGTAAAAAATGAAGTAAAATTTGTAGAATAAGAAATCAAGAGATAGAAGTGTGTTTGAATGTAAATCCCTCTAGAATGTTTTTGTGATTTGACAAGTTAAAAATTCAACCATAAGCCCTTAAGCAAAAACCAACCTCTTTTAATAAAATCCCATGTTATGTGGACCGTAGAAATTCCCGATTTAAGTTAATCCCTTTCTCAAGGCGAAAAACTCCTAATCTCAAGTTGATTAATCGAAATCTCTTTCTAGTTAAAACCCCAAGATTGCATTATAATGATTTATGAATTCCCATATTAGGTTTGACCCTAATCCGGAAGATTTATGTCGTCCTATATCTAGGAATGCATGCAACTCTTTTCACTTATACAATTTCTTTTTCACCATAAATCTTTCGATTACCCGATGAAGAAAAGATATCAAATTAATATACCGGAAATATTAACTCAAATGAGATAAGCATGATATAAGTGAATCACACAAGACATGATGATTTTATTAAAAACATACAAACCTCAATCACAAATCCATTCTAGAGTTCATTACACTCAAACACCGAGATTTTAGCTACTCATGATTTTGACAAAAGAGTAAATTACACAAGAAGATTTAAGTATTGTAGACATGGTGTACTTATCTTTCTCAAAATCTTAATGGACTTCTTCTTTGGTTGATGATGTTGTTCCAAGCCTTCTTCTCCAATATTGCCCCAAGCTTTCTTCTCCAAGACCTCTTGACCCCAATTCTACTTAATGAAGTGAATACAATGAATATTTCCTGAGTATCTAATGAATTGAATCTGAATAATGAATGGAATGCTCTCCCAACTTCAACTCTTGGCTTTTATAGACAACATTTTTGTACAATAATACATTGATAGTGCCATCTTTTGCTAAACAATTGCCTCCACTTTCATTGTTGGTTGGTGAATTCTTGTACTCAATTGATGATTGAGGGAATATGGAGACATGGTGCAGCAAAATGGGGTGTTAAAGGTGTACAAAAGTGGTCAAAAGGGGTTGGTTGGTGAGTTTTCCACAATTTCCGCATAGAAAAGTATCAGAAAGTGGTCACGACACGGCCCGTGTTGGCGACGGCCAGGCCGTCTTTGCCTGGTAGTTGGAAAAATGGCCGGACACGGCCGTGTTGTACAACACAGCCAGGCCGTGTTGCTTGACACGGCCGTGTTGTACAACACGGCCTTGCCGCGTTCGAGACTCTGTTTTGTGCGATTTTTCTCCTCTTTTGATCCCCTTCAACATGGCCGTGTTTGGTGACACGGTTTGACCGATTTTGGACCCTTTTTCCAATTTTTCTTCAATTTATTTCCTTCTTTTTGAACATGGCCATGTTATTTGACACCCCAAGTCATGTTGAGTGATTTTCTTGCCTTTTTGTATTTAATGTTGGCTTCAAATTGCTCCAAATTGCTCCACCTATAATGTTAAACACATCCCGCGATAAAATGCTAAAAATAATTAAGAATACTATGATTTTTCTAACAAAACAATTTAAAATCTATCGAATTACTACCACAAAATATGTACAAAATGACACTTATCAAACCGCCTCCAATTTGGAAATTTTGCTTGTCCTCAAGCAATTTTTAAAACAAAGAGTGGGGTTGAAGACAAAAAGAAACATCTATTTTCACAATTTCGACATGATTGAAGTGAATTGCTAACCTTTTCCTTCCCAATTAAGCCGATCGATTCGATTTTTCAAGTCGACCAATTTGTTAAAAAGAGAGTGACTTCAATAATTGGAATCGTTCAATCATCACAGTTGTCATATCACAAAAATTGTTATTCATTCACTTAGATCAAATACAAAAATGTAATGATAAAAGGAGATGTCCAAAACTCGGTTTTTTTATGCATATAATTATAAAATCAGGACATTTTTGAGGCAAACTTCCACTAGGTTTAAATTTTGAATGTCTTTCCAAAAACTCCTAGGGTGGTGTCCCATACTCATATTTGTGTCGCCGTTTTACGTAAAAGACAAACATGGGGCTCATGAATGCTCCTAGTTACTAAGCAACAACAAACAGAGGAGTATAACCTCAATTTGTCCCTTTTTTATAACAATATTAACACACATATTATTTTTTTTTTTTTTCGATTTTTTTTTTTTAACCCGAATCCTGATTTCTCCAGTGATCATGACACAAAGTATCTATATTTAAGCAGAAATCCAAACTGTTTTCATGACATTTAAACTCTTTTGGCCAAATTCATCCTTTTACTAGAGTCACATAGTTTAAAACATTTTGGCAATTTGAGTTTTCAAAAGGATGACTTTTTCGGGATAGAAATGGGTATAACCAATCCACAAACAATTTATCTAATTGTAAAAAGAAATATTTTATTTTGTTTGCAAGAGATTGATAAAAAAAAAAGCATCGACAAAAATAACTAAAAACATGCAAATTTCACGCAAAACTAAAGAAAATAGTTCTAAAAAAATTCCAAGCGTGCTAACAAATCTCACCACCTCCAACTTCAAGGGTCGCATTGTCCCCAATGTGAAGAAGGGATGGGATACAATATGGATCAAAAGAAACTAGAAATAAAACAAAGAAAAATACGACCTTATGGCGGTGGCGGGAAGTGTCCTTGAGAAAGGTGCCATTGGTGGAGTTGAGATAGAAGGGTGCTTTGTTGTTGTTCTTTGTTCTCGAATATCCCGAATGACGCCAAATTGTTGTTCCATCATTTGTTGTTGGCGGTCGAGCATATTTTCTTTGGCGTCGAGCATGGTTTGTTGATATGATAGCATGCCCCTTTGGTGGTGTTGTTCCTGTAGAATAGCTTGAAGATCATTTTGATCATGATGCGGTGGTGGTGGGCGAGAGGAAGAGGCACGGTGTGGTGAATCCCGAGACGGAGATGGGGAATGAGGAGCATGATCTGAACCAGGGGGTAAAGGTAGAAAATCACCCCCTCCGGTGGAAAAACCATCCGCCGATTTATCGGGATCTCGCATCGTAGTCCCGGGCCGGGTCGGGAAGTGGAATTTGGGTAGCCGTGTGCGAAAACATAGATGGTATTGATCATTCATTTTTTCAATTAACTTCATGGCAACACATACCTCTATATCAATGCGTGAGCTCCCGCGCGCTTGTTGTAGGCCAGTCAAGTCGTGTTCGAAGTGGAGAGCGATTGGAGTGACTAGGCCGCCAACAACGATCTTACTACACTCTCCTTTCCCGACCTTTTGAAAGTGGCGTGCAAGGTAGGCCCCAAAGATTCAAGTGTTTACCGTTCACCATGGCCCAAAGAAACATTAGTTCGTCCCCTTAGATTACCATCACTCTCCCCGCGCCCAAACAATGTATTAGCCATCACACGGTGAACGTAACGAAAACAGGGGTTAATTACTTGAGATACTTTGGCACGAGAGGCGATGTACTCATTTGAGGGTATCGGAGGAGTAATTTGATTCCAGAAAACGTGCGCGTGAAATTCCCCAGGTGTTCGACGTTCACCTCCGACCGGAAGACCATAAATTTGATTAAAGTCGGCGAGGGTTAGTGTGTACTCTTGATTAAAAAGCCTAAATGAGATGAGACCCTCCGTGGCATTAGGTCCCTGGAGAATCTCGGCATTGATCGAACTGAGAAATTCAAGAGTTATGCGCTCGTATGTAGGAGATTTAGCGCCCATGAAACGTCCCCAACCGACTTGCTCAAACATCCATTCTATGTCCTCCCGTAACCCTAAAGCTTCCAGAGTCACGTCATCCGGGTAACGGGTGTTGTGTAATGGTTTCCCCAACAGTTGTTGATACCGGGCTTTATGTTCGTCATCCCGGAATAGGATACCGTGACGATTATGCGGTGGATTGGCCCGGGAGGGTTGACGGGAGCTAGAAGGTGCGGTAGAACGGCTACGTTTTGACATGGTGATCCTGAAAAAGGAATTTTTGATAGCAACAGAAGGAAAAAAAAAATTGCAATACAAGGACGATTCATTATTAATATTTCTTTGAAAACCAACTATCCTATAAAAACCATGCCTCAAGTAAATTCCCAACAACAACATCATCCCATCACCTTCAAGTTCTCATCAAAATAGCAAGTAAGTTACAACAAAGCACGGTTTCCACTTATGATCAATCATATGATTCTAACAATCAATCAATCAACAAACGCTCATATCGTTATATTTAGGCAACAATAAACCCTTTCATTCGTTTAGGACCAATTTTGTTGGTGAAATTAAGCAAGATAATTCCAACAATTGACTTCACATGATTTTACCCATACAAATTTCAATAGCACATGGGGCCAAAATTATCACCATAAAAATCCAGAAATACCCTCATCTTCAACACAAATAATTAGGCATAAAAATTCCAAAAATTTAAGTTAAATCAAAAAGCCCTAAATGATAGAAATTTCAAACATTTATGAACAAATTGAAAGCACAAAAACAAAAATGATGAAATTAAACAAAAAAAAATAAAAAAAGAATAACATAGAAAATCATACCTTGAAATAGAAACCCACTAGAGAAATCTCCCAAAAACTCACAAAATTCCCAACAATCAATCGGTAGAAGTGTTGGCAATGGAGGGAAGATGGTGTTTTATGGAAGAATTTGAGTTTAAATGGGAGTGTTAGAGAGATTTGGGGAAATTTTGGGGAGGAAGAAGAGGTTTTAGGGTTTAGAATTGGAAAAAATGGGAAATTTTGAAAAAAAAACAAAAAACCGTTGCTCCCTGTTTTTTTGCAGCCGGACACGACCGTGTCGGCGACACGGCAAGGCCGTGTTCCGGCTGTAATTTGTGCTTTGATTTTTGGCGGACACTACGTGTCGGCGACACTGACCGACCGTGTTCGGGCCAAATTTTTTTTTTTTTTTTTTTTTAAATATAGAGAGGAAAAATTGGATTTTAACACGGCCATGTTTCCGTAACACGGCATGACTGTGTTCGGGCTGATTTTTGCGATTTTTTTTAAAAATAAAAAAATTATGAAAACAAATTGAAAAGAGAAACAAGAACACACAAAAATCATCGGGTTGCCTCCGGGTAGCGCTTCTTTAACGTCAGTATAGCTGGACCGTTTCACCTCTAATCGTGTGACGTATTTGGGGGATCCTCAAGCTTAATTATCATCGATGGTGCCCCCAAAATAGAGCTTCAGACGGTGTCCGTTTACCTTAAAGGTACCCATTTCCTTGTGCGTAATTTCAATAGTCCCGAGGGAAACACTGAGTAATGATGAATGGGCGGACCACCGGATTTTAACTTACCCGGGAATAGTCGAGTCGGGAGTTGAATAGTAACACTTGGTCACCCGGTTGGAATTCCTCGTGTGCTTAATGTGTTTGTCATGCCATTGTTTCGTTCGTTCTTTGTAAATTTTGAATTCTCGTATGCCGAATTTGCCATTCTTCGAGTTCGTTAATCGCAATAAACGGTTATTTCTCGCACTTGACAAATCATAATTAATCATTTTAATAGCCCAAAAGGCTTTATGTTTAAGCTCAACCGGTAAATGGCATGCCTTACCATAAACGAGTCGGTATGGGGTAGTCCCTATGGCGTTTTGAAAGCCGTTCTATAAGCCCAAAGGGCATCGTCGAGTTTGAGGGACCAATCCTTACGAGAGTGCCCAACCGTTTTTTTCTAAAATTCGTTTTAATTCGCGGTTGGACACTTCGACTTGACCACTAGTTTGAGGATGATAGGCGGTGGCGACTCGGTGTGTGACACCATAACGTTTTAAAACTTTGTCAAATTGATTATTACAAAAGTGAGTGCCTCTATCACTAATGATGGCTCGTGGTGTACCAAACCGGGTAAAAAGTTTTTGAGGAAATGCACCACCACTCGAGCATCATTTTTTGGCAAAGCTTGAGCCTCTACCCACTTAGACACGTAGTCAACGGCTACCAAAATATATTTATTGTCAAACGACGCTTAGGAAAAGGTCCCATAAAATCAATACCCCAAACATCAAAAATTTCACAAACAAGTATACCGTTTTGGGGCATTTCATTTCTTCGAGAAATATTCCTGTTCGTTGACAACTATCACAAGTTTCAACATACCGTTTTTTGCGTCTTTGAAGAGTGTAGGCCAATAAAAACCCGACTCAAGGACCTTGCGTGCCGTAGTATTTGCTTGATAATGTCCACGGTGGGTCCTTTGTGACAATGAGTCAAAATGGAGATTGTTTCGGGAAGTGCAACACACCTTCGTATGATTTGATCTCGCACAAACTCGGAAGAGGTGGGGATCGTCCCAAATATAATACTTGAGGTCCGAAAAGAATTTCTTCTTTTGTTGATGGGTCATCCCTTTGGGAGAACTTTTCTGCAAGATAATTAGCGAAATCTGCAAACCAAGGAATATCAATTGAAATTGAGTTGAGGGCAAAGAGTTGCTCATCCGGGAAAGAATCGTTGATATGCTCATCGGTGCCGGAGTGTTCAAGCCGAGATAGGTGGTCGGCGGCAAGATTTTCGGCACCCCGTTTATCTTTGATCTCCACATCGAATTCTTGGAGTAAGAGGACCCATCGAATTAGTCGTGGTTTTGCGTCATTTTTGTCGAGCAAATAGCGTAAAGCAGAGTGATCCGTATAGACAATGACTTTAGATAGAATCAAGTATGAGCGAAATTTGTCAAAGGCGAAAACCACTGCAAGTAGTTCCTTTTCGGTAGTTGTATAGTTGGATTGAGCAGGATTCAGAGTCTTACTTGCATAGTAAATTGGCCGGAAATGTTTATCTTTTCGTTGCCCAAGCACCGCACCTACCGCATAATCACTGGCATCACACATGAGTTCGAATGGTTGAGACCAATCTGGAGCTACCATGATGGGAGAGGTAGTGAGTTTTTCTTTCAAAGTATTGAATGCTTGAAGGCATTCATCATTGATATCAAAAACCGCATCCTTCTCCAAGAGTCGAGTGAGTGGCCGGGCAATTTTTGAAAAATCTTTGATGAATCGCCTATAGAACCCGGCGTGCCCCAAAAAGCTTGATTGCCTTTACCGTGGTGGGTGGAGGTAATTTGGAAATTGTCTCAACCTTCGCCTTGTCAACTTCAATTCCCCTGCAAGAAATTTTATGCCCCAAAACAATTCCTTCTTGTACCATGAAGTGGCATTTTTCCCGATTAAGTACTGGTTAGTCTCTTCGCAACGAACAAGGACTTTTTAAGATTTGCAAGACAAAGATCAAAGAAATCCCCAAAACCGAGAAGTCATCCATGAAGACTTCCATGATTTCTTCTACAAGCTCGTCGAAGATGGCAAGCATACAACGTTGAAAAGTCGCCGGTGCGTTGCACAACCCAAAAGGCATGCGTCGATAGCGGAAGTACCGTAGGGACAAGTGAAAGTGGTTTTCTCTTGGTCCTCCCGGTGCTATCGAATCTGAAAATAACCCGACATGCCATCAAGGAAGAAATAATAGAGGTGACCGGATAAACGTTCAAGCATTTGATCAATAAAAGGTAAGGAAAATGGTCCTTGCGAGTAGCATCGTTAAGCGTCGTAATCGATGCAAACTCGCCAACTGTTATCAAATCCGCATTGGAATAAGTTCATTCTTTTCATTTGGTACCACCGTCATCCCACCTTTCTTTGGAACCACTTGAATCGACTCACCCAATTACTATCGAAATTGGATAGATGAGCCCAAAGATCAAGTAATTTGATTACCTCCGCCTTGACTACCTCTTTCATGTTTGGATTTAAACGACGCGTTGTGGTAGAACAACCGCTTGAAATTTTCCTCCATCGAGAATTTTGTGAGTGCAAAAGGAAGGATTTATCCCTTGAATATCGGAGATTTTCCAAGCGATGGCCTTTTTATGTTCGTAATATTGCCAACAATCTATCCTTTTGATGAGAAGATAAATTGGAGGAAATAATTACGGGAAGTTTTGGCGTTCTCGGCTAGAAATGCATATTCCAAGTGTTCGGGTAACTCCTTGGCTCCAACAAGTGGTGGATCCTCAATGGATGGTTTGATATGCCCCACCTGTGAGTTTTCAATTTTTCGAACTCTTTTCGTCGATTCTCGTTGGTTCGTTTTTCCTCCAATGCGAGTATAGATTCCCTAAGAAAGGGGTTTTCATCCGATATACCCGCACTTTGAACAATACAAGTCTCCAAGAATTCGTTAGAAATCATGCTTGGTAGAGAGTTGGTTATCTCCATATCGATAAGATCAATAGCAAAACAGAGTCATCTTTATCTATCGTATTTTTCATTGATGTAGCGATTTTAAAAATGACTTGTTCATCTTCGACTCTTAAAATCAGTTTGCCATCATGCACGTCAATGATTGCCTTAGCAAGTAGCTAAAAATGGACGCCCTAGGATCAAGGGGACTTCGACATCGTATACATATCAAGAATTACAAAATCGACAGAAATATAAACTTATCGACTTTGACCAAAACATCTTCAACAATGCCTCTAGGATATTTAATAGATTTGTCACCTAATTGCAGGCTCATCCTAGTTGGTTTTGGCTCCCTGACCCATTTGTTTGAATAAATCATAAGGCATCAAATTAATGCTAGCCCTAGATCGGCCAATGCCCGATCAGCGGTCAAATTACCGACATGACAAGGGATAGTGAAACTCCCGGATCTTTGATTTTTCGAGGTAACTTGTTTTGCAAAATTGCCGAGCATTCCTCATTTAATTGCACCATGGATATTTCTTCAAGCTTCTTCTTATTTGAAAGAAGATCTTTTAGGAACTTGGCATATTTTGGCATCTGTGAAAGGGCTTCAACAAAAGGAATATTGATGTGCAATTGTTTAAATAAATCCAAGAACTTACCAAATTGGTCGTCATGTTTGTCCTTACGCAATCGACTTGGATACGGAATAGGTGGTTGGAATTCCGGTACCATTTTCTTTGTTTCCTTGGATACCTGTTCGTCTTTTTGTTGTATGGGCGTGGGTTCGTCCTCCAGCATCCGTACTTCATCTAGCTTTGTTCCACTCCTTAGAGTAATTGCTTTTACCTGTTCTCTTGGATTTGGCTCGGTGTTGCTAGGTAAGCTCCCTTGTGGCCTTTCGGAGATCATTTTGGCAATTTGACCAATTTGATTTTCCAAGTTGCGAATGGATGCTTCTTGGTTCCTTAAGGATGTTTCGGTGGCCGTGAAACGGGTTTCCGTTGTTTGGACGAATTTGGACAGTAAGTCCTCCAAACTTGGTTTTCGCGGTTGGAAACCGGGAGGTGCATTAAATTGGGGAGTGCGTTTGGATTAGGCTTCTGTTGACCTTGATTTCTCCAACTAAAGTTCGGGTGTTGACGCCAACCTGGATTATAAGTGTTGCTGAAAGGATTATTTTGAAAGGGTCGAGATTGATTACCTAGATAATCCACTTGTTCATGCGGCGGTATCGCGTGAGGGCAATCTTGGTGGTTGTGCGATCCTCCACAAGTCTCTCATGAGAAGGGTCTTGTTGTGGTGGTGGTTTTGGAGCCGCCAACCCGTCGATTTTTCGAGTCGAGCTTCGACATTGCGGCTAGTGTAACCACCGCGTCCGCATTATATACTCCCACCGACTGTTGGTTTTTCCTCGCACGGATTGCCATTGATAGCCATTCATGGCCATTCCTTCTATGAGATCTTGGCGGCCGGGTGTTTTATTGTTCAATGTTCCCCGCCGCCGCATCAATCATCTCGCTTTGTCGATGAGAGCAACCCATTGTAAAATGTTTGGACTTGCATCCAAATGGGAAGACCATGATGTGGGCATTTTCGCAAAGCAATTCTTTGAATCTCTCCCAAGTGTCGTACAAGGTTTCATCGTCCTCTTGAGTGAATGAAGAGATCTCATTCCTCAATCAATCGCGGTTTTTAGCGGGTGGGAAATACTTTAGAAGGAATTTTTCCGCCATAATGCTCCATGTTGTGATTGTTCCCTTCGGTAAAGTGTTTAGCCATTGTTTAGCCCGTCCCCAAGAGTAAATGGGAACAAGCGAAAGCGGATGGCATCGTCGGAGACTCCATTTATTTTGAAAGTATCGCAAATTTCGAGGAAATTTGCGATATGATTATTTGGATCTTCGTCCAGGTAGTCGTCGAATTGAACAAATTGTTGCACCATTTGAATGACATTCGGTTTGATTTCGAAATTATTGGCTGCAACAGCGGGCCTTACGATACTAGACGACGTACCGTCCATAGATGGCTTGGCGTAGTCGTACATGGTTCTTTGTTGTTCATCCGCCATATCGGGATCCTTGCTTTCGTTAGTATCCTCCTCGTGGTCTGTACTAATACTTTCCTCTGTGTTGCTACCGGCGGTCTCGCGCTTCCAGATTCGGCGACGAGTAGGCATGCACTATAGTAAACAAGGAGGATAAGTATAATCCAAGACTTACAAAGATAGATACCTAGAAAGACAATTGATGAAAATAAAAAAAATTGATTAAATTAACAAAAATAAGGTGTTCTTAATATTACAAGCCCCGACAATGGCGCCAAAAACTTGATGACTCAAAAGCTACCTTTAAAAGCGTAGGCAAGTGCACCTATCGTTTTATAGTATAGATTATTGAGTCCGAGTGTCATTCCCACGAGGATTGTAAGTATTAATAATTACCGTCTTTTTGTTATTTAATCTAACAAATTTGAGTTTTTGTTTGATGAAAAAGGAAAATAAATTATAAATTGTAAAAATGAAGTAAAATTTGTAGAATAAGAAATCAAGAGATAGAAGTGTGTTTGAATGTAAATCCTCTAGAATGTTTTTGTGATTTGACAAGTTAAAAATTCAACCATAAGCCCTTAAGCAAAAACCAACCTCTTTTAATAAAATCCCATGTTATGTGGACCGTAGAAATTCCCGATTTAAGTTAATCCCTTTCTCAAGGCGAAAAACTCCTAATCTCAAGTTGATTAACTGAAATCTCTTTCTAGTTAAAACCCCCAAGATTGCATTATAACGATTTATGAATTCCCATATTAGGTTTGACCCTAATCCAGAAGATTTATGTCGTCCTATATCTAGGATTGCATGCAACTCTTTTCACTTATACAATTTCTTTTTCACCATAAATCTTTCGATTACCCGATGAAGAAAAGATATCAAATTAATATACCAGGAAATATTAACTCAAATGAGATAAGCATGATATAAGTGAATCACACGAGACATGATGATTTTATTAAAAACATACAAACCTCAATCACAAATCCATTCTAGAGTTCATTACACTCAAACACCGAGATTTTAGCTACTCATGATTTTGACAAAAGAGTAAATTACACAAGAAGATTTTAAGTATTGTAGACATGGTGTACTTATCTTTCTCAAAATCTTAATGGACTTCTTCTTTGGTTGATGATGTTGTTCCAAGCCTTCTTCTCCAATATTGCCCCAAGATTTCTTCTCCAAGACCTCTTGACCCCAATTCTACTTAATGAAGTGAATACAATGAATATTTCCTGAGTATCTAATGAATTGAATCTGAATAATGAATGGAATGCTCTCCCAACTTCAACTCTTGGCTTTTATAGACAACATTTTTGTACAATAATACATTGATAGTGCCATCTTTTGCTAAACAATTGCCTCCACTTTCATTGTTGGTTGGTGAATTCTTGTACTCAATTGATGATTGAGGGAATATGGAGACATGGTGCAGCAAAATGGGGTGTTAAAGGTGTACAAAAGTGGTCAAAAGGGGTTGGTTGGTGAGTTTTCCACAATTTCCGCATAGAAAAGTATCGAAAGTGGTCCGACACGGCCCGTGTAAAGCGCCGGCCAGGTCGTCTTTGCTCCTGGTAGTTGGAAAAATGGCCGGACACGGCCAGTGTTTAGCATAACACGGCAAAGTCGTGTTGCTTGACACGGCCGTGTTGTACAACACGGCCTTGCCGTTTCAGACTCTGTTTTGTGCGATTTTTCTCCTCTTTTGATCCCCTTCAACATGGCCGTGTTTGGTGACACGGTTTGACCGTTTTGGACCCTTTTTCCAATTTTTCTTCAATTTATTTCCTTCTTTTTGAACATGGCCATGTTATTTGACACCCCCAAGTCATGTTGAGTGATTTTCTTGCCTTTTTGTATTTAATGTTGGCTTCAAATTGCTCCAAATTGCTCCACCTATAATGTTAAACACATCCCGCGATAAAATGCTAAAAATAATTAAGAAGACTATGATTTTTCTAACAAAACAATTTAAAATCTATCGAATTACTACCACAAAATATGTACAAAATGACACTTATCAACCCAATTTATTAATTTATACAATTATTTCATTTACTTATATTTTATTTTTGTTAATGTAATTAACTATAAACTTTCATTTAATTAATATTATATTAATTAGTTGTATTACAAAATAAATATTAAAATTAATATTATAATTTATTTTAGTTTACATTATATTTGTTTTATTATTTATTAAAATTCATAGAAAATGTTAATTAATTATTAAAATCATGTTATATAAATTAATTATATAAAATGAGGATACAATTGAAATTTAAATTTGAAGTATAAGGAATTTGAGGGCAAATGTGGGATATTGCATTACATCAAGTTTGGTGTAAATGAATAGTATTACTTTGAATTTGGTGTAAATGAATATTGTTACACCAAATTTGGTGTAATACTATTCAATACACCAAATTTGGTGTGAGGTTTAGAGTTGGGTTGGAGAGGAATTTTTGCGTATTTGGTGTTATAAGGTGAGATTTGAAGTTGGGTAACAACTTTTCGTATAGTTTTCTTGTATTTTAACAAAAAATATTCAATTTCATTGTTGTTGAGCTTCCTTTTTGAGAAAAATAAATCAATAGTAGAATTATTATCTTCAACTTCATAATTAACATATCTCTTTATGCTAGCGATCAACAATTTTGTAGTTTCAACATCTTTCAAGTTTTCTTCAAAAAAACATCTCCCAAGTTGTATAATATACCCCGATTATAAGGTTGAACTTTTGATGTTTATTTAGTGGCAAAAAAATAATTCAATATTTTACTATATTTCAATATTTCTTAGTTGAGATGCTAATTATCCACAAGCAAAAAGACTTTAATTTTGCAAGCCATATATTATAAATTATAGATTATTAATTTATTGGTTGTTTAACATCTCACTAATAGGTTTTAGCAATCTTAATATTATTAATTTATAGAGGTTTGAATTTATTCTGAATTCAAAATAGGATGTAGCTTGACTTAAGCCTTATTTGTAAAGTCACAACGCCATCATTATATTATATATAGATGGTGTTGAATTATAAAATCCGGCCATCACGAATGATCTGCCCATCATTCCATAGTAGACTTGGCTAAAAGTTCAACAAGGACATTTAAATTAATTATTACACCATGTATATATAACATTACTTTTGTATAATTTCAAAAAAAAGTATTTTTGTAGAAAACAGAGAAAATATTCTTATATTTTAAATATGTGGTGCATCACATATGTATTACATATCAAGTGTACATAAAATATTATTTTAAGATATATACACTTAATATTAATAATACACATATGTTGTGCATGCAAATATGCAATGTAAGATACAATACAAAATTACAGTAAAAACTGTACTTTTCAAACTCTTTACTTTTTGTTTTTCAAAAAGAAAAATAAAATTGGTCAATTTACACATGAATATGACACTTCTGCAACCAATTATCTAATGATTAGGCTTATTTTCTAATCCAAGAAATTGATTTTGGAGGATGAGGCTGAGCATCTCTATAAAACCTCAAGATTGTAACTTATCCATGTATTTCTAACAAAAAAAAAAATTTGTCAAGGTTTCAATTATAGAAAATCTTTTGGGGTGGACTCCACCTTACTCCTTTTATTTTATTTTATTTCTTAAAAGTGTTCAGAAATTAGAAGCATTAGCCATTAGATAAAGTTTGACCTTAACAAAAAAATTCGTCATTGTAGCATTATGCATAAGGAGACTCAAAATTTTCAACTAATAAAGCGAATTATATATTTAATAAATTAAAATGCAAACTCTGCAATGATGGAGAGCAATATCCAATTTATAAGATGATGTCCACTTAGCAATCCATTTTGATGGCTACTTTTCATTATTGTCAGTTTGTTTTATTATTTAATTTTCAAATTGAATACATTTTTTCTTGAAGGATCAAATTGAATACTTAATTACTCATAATTATTATTTGTTGGGTCAAACTATTGTCTGGGCCCTTGAGATCTAAAGTCATTTCTCTAAACCCATGAGGCCCAAAGTTCAAGGCATAAATTGTCACTTTCCATACATATGTAAGTTAATATGAAATTTACCACTTAAGTTCATTTACCATTTGGAATATTTTTCGATCTTATTTCGACTTAAGCAGCTTTTCTAGGACAATCTCAGGACCTTCTAACCGTGTTTAATTTATTCGTGTTGCATGTTAGTTCTTTCCACATGATTAACGGAGCTATTGGAGTTATTCTAACTCTTGGACTTTGATATATTATTGAACAATTGGATTAATTACCCCTCTGGAGTGATCTATATATTTTAGTCAATGTTTTACAAATTGGACGGTGATCAAACCGGTCTTGCTACCGATTAGCGGTTTTTGCCAGTCGGACGGTTCAAGGTTCAACCGATTTAACCGACCAAATATAATTTAATTGTATTTTCTATTATATTATGTAAAATGCAAATAAATAACCATACCTTAACTATAAACACACCTCGAAAAATTCAATTTTTTTTTTAAAAATAATTGCATACTTATTCTATTTAATAAGTTGGGAGTCTTGGTTGGAGGAGAAGATAAATTACAAATAAACCGAAAGATACGGGGAATAATTGCATACTTATGATCAAATACAAAGTTTAACCTTCATTAAACAATATAATTTGAAATTTTCTCCATTCTTAAGGAAATATTAACAGTAGAATTTAAATGGAAAAGATTAGGAAAAAAACTCAGTGAAATTAAAGTAGAAAAAAAAAAAATATTAGGAAATAAATAAAAATGGAAAGAATAAAGACAGGAATTTAAACTGAAGATTAGACAAAGATTTGGAATATTAAGGAAGAAATTGAGAAACCAAAAGGAAAGGGAAGTAAATGCATAGTCAAATTGTAATCAATTGGAAACTAATCAATTATCACCACCTATCTTGCAAGTTGCAACTTGATGAAAATAAAGAATAAAAGGAACAATTCGGACTTCGCAGAAACAAATGGCCTAATTGACAGTTTTTCTTATTTTTTTAAAACAAAGCGGTCCAACTGCAGGTTTTTCTCACAATTTTCAACCGGTTTAACTGGTTTTCTGGTGGTTCAACCCAGTTCTTGGCAGTTTAACCACGAATCCAGTTTCTTAGGTGTGTTCAGACCGGACCAAGCGCCGGTTCTCAGTTGAATTGGTCGAGCGGTTGGTCCGGTCCAATTTTAAAACATTGATTTTAGTAGCGCCACATATATTACATTTTCTATGGAAATTTTTGAATTTGAAAATAGGTATTCACAAATTTTAAAATTAGAAGTTTTATTATTTTCTAAAAAAGTATGTCAAACTAACATTCAGTAAATTATATTTTTGACAAGAAGGAAACTTATTTTTCATTAATCAGTTCTAAACAAACTAGATAAAAAGATCCTAAGCCAAATAAGAAAAACTCAAATAAACTACCATCTTTCGTACAAGTGAAGAGAAGGAGGCAAACAAATCAACCCTATATACTAAATGAAAAAAATAAATATGGCATGTGTCAACACTTCGATATTTCGAGACATGTGTCAATTCTCCCAATTCTACGTGGTGTCTTCACATTTATCCATGTGGCAATCCTATATTATATATATTTTCATATTTTTAATATTTTTCTTATATAATCTAAAATATAACAAATAATCCAAAATGAAGAATTCAATCTATATAATCTATTTTTACCGTAAATCAAAGATGTTATCTATACATTTATTATAATCTAATAGATAAATAATAATCCGAGAAATCAAAGATTATATCTCAGTATAATCTAAACAATTCATCTACATGATCTAAAAAAGGAAACTACTCTAAGAAAATGGAAGATCAATGATTCTATCTATACGGTTTGATAATGTAAAAGGTAAATAATAATCCAAAATCAAAGATTATATGTGTTGGTTTTGGTGTAAAAATAAAAAAGTAGATTTTGTCCCACATTGCTTGTGGATCAAAAGTGATGGGAGCCTTAAGGAACCCATGTGGTGTATTTTCAAGTCACTACCAAATACACTTTAACTTTGTGGTTTGGCTCTAGTTAAATTCCTTTCTTGTATTCTCTAGTATGGAAGTTGGGAAAGAGGTGTGAGTTAGTCAAAGATTTGTAAGAGTGTGGGGTACTTGGGGCGGGAGAGAGAATCTTTGTGTGATTGGAAAAATATTTCATATAGTGAAATTTATTTCATTGTGGGCCGTGTATTTCTCCGGTTTTAGAGTTTCTACGTAAATTCTTATGTTGTGGATTATTTTTTTTTTCATTTTATTTCTCGGTTATTTTTCTTGTCCCAGGGGGATGAATGTGGGATCCGATTTTCCCAACAAGTGGTATCGAGCACTGGATTGGGTCTCTAGAAATTCTCGAGTATGTTATGTGGTCACAACGATGTTTGACCTTCTACATCGAAAAAGATTTCTTGAGCGGTGTCCAGTGTCTCATTTGGAGGCGATTGTTCATCGGTTATGGTGGTTTGAGCGGTGGAGAAATTTGATGGAAGGTTCAAGTTTGGATTACGGCAAGTATAAGTCGAGGTTGTGTTGGCACAATCCAGTATTATCTAGGGTTTGAAGGTTAAGCTGTCGAGGTGGAGGTGGAGTTGATCGGCAAATAGCTCTTGTGGGCTAACATTGTGATAGTGAGGATTTTCTCATCGGAGAAAATGTATGTCCTTTGGCAAGTGAGTTATCATGAAAGAGGATGTGGTTATGTTAGCGGGTCCATGAATTTGCACACAGGCATTTGCTTATCATGGATACATGGTGTGATGAAATTTTACGGGCATTGGTTTGACAACATGGGTGTAGGGGGTGTGGTGGAATTTACACACGGGTATTAGTTTGGCATAGATACATGGTGTGTGTTTATGTCGATGGTGAAGGGCTTCCATGAGGGCAAAAGTTGGAAGTTGCACCATAAATTTCGGTGGGTTTTTCGACATGTGCCCAACAAAATTCTTAGAATGATTTATTCTAAGTGGTCTACTTATATGGTGGAGTAGGATTCTCTGGTTTGAGAATGATGGTTCTTTGGTTGAGAATCATGATTGTCGGTGAAGACAATTGAGTTTCTTTTATTTTGCCAAGGTAGAGTTTGTTGGTTTTTAGTGTAAAAAATAAAAAAGTGGGTTTTGTTCCACATTGCTTGTGGAACAAAAGTGATGGGAGTCTTAAGGCTATTTAAGGAACCCATGTAGTGTATTTTTAAGTTTTTGAGTCAAATATATTTTAACATTTGTGGTTTGACTCTAGTTAAATTCTTTTCTTGTATTCTCTAGTATGGAGAGGGAGAGAGGTGTGAGTTAGTCAAATGTTTGTAAGAGTATGAGGTGCACTGGTTGGGAGAGAAAATATTTGTGTGATTGTAAAAATGTTTCGCATAATAGAATTTCTTTATTTGTGGGCGTGGTTTTCTCCGATTTTGAAATTTCCATGTAAATTCTTGTGTTGTTGATTGTTTTTATTTTTATTTTATTTCTCGGTTATTTTTGCTTGTCTCTAGGGGATGAATGTGTTAGTCAGTGGCTACGATAATCTAGAGGGGGTGAATAGATTATCCCGATTTTTCAAATTTTGCCCTCTTTTCCGAGTGAACAAGCAAATGACAAGAATGTAAATGCGGAAATTAAACAACACTCGTCGATTTATAGAGGTTCAACCCACCTAGGGCCTAATCCTCCACCACCCCAAAGTATATCAGGGATGGATTTCAAAAAGAAAAAAATTATTAATTACCAAAATTAATACAACACCACCTTGAGGATTACCACAATCTTCTTACAACACCTTCAAGGAGATTACCACAATCTTCCTTCAACACCTATGAAGAGTACCACACTCTTCAACACCTAAGATCACCCAAGTTTACTCTTACCACAAGAGTAACAACAAGGATATGTTATTTTGGATGATTGACAAAATTCAAGATTACAACTCTATAATAACAATACAAAGATTGAGTGCAAGTGTAATCAAGAATCAAAAGCCTATACCTCGAGAGTGTGCAAGTGGAAGTACTTAGGCTAAATACAACAAGATATGAATGTGTTTGCTTGTATGCTCTTTGCTTGTATATTGTGTTGTGTCTTGTTGCTTGAATGGAGCCTCTATTTATAGGAGAGGTCTTGGCTTGATTTCCAGGACATAGGCTCCTCCTGGAGAGTGATTTTCTACAAAAGAAACCATTTAAAATCAAGATTATAGTGTTAGAAATCAATCCCACAAATTAGGGAAAAGTTGTTCCGAAAATGCAACGCATAGTTTGTCGATAAAAGAGGGTGCGACCGGTCACCCTATGTCCGACCGGTTGGGGGTATCAAAAATATGAAACAGAGAGTTCTGTTCTTTGAGAGCACGTTCGTGCACGAGACGCCCATGGGGTCGACGGTCGTCCATAGGATCGACCGGTCGCCTCCCCATTTCCCTTCCATCCCGTTTTGTTTCAAAACTCAACTCGTGTACAAAGGTTACCCTATAGGCGACCTGGTCGAGCACGAAACATAAGTGTTGTCCAATTTTTTATCGAAAATAAACTTCAAGAAATACTTGAAAAATAGTAAAAATATTTTAAATCGATCGGAAGTATTTGGACAACATTTAGGGACATTGTTTTGGTATAAAACCTCATTTGAACAAAATCATTAAAAAATTATGATAAAAACATTTTTCTAACAAACTCTCCTTTTTGATGATTACAAACCAAAATAATTTTCAAGATGACGATTTTAAGAGCAAAGCAATTTTCCGGTCAAGGAGTAAACTATCTATTTTAAAAACATTTTACAAAAGCTCCCCTATCAACAAGCACATCAATAAGAATTATTACAAAAGCTAGAAGCACAAGCTATTACAAATTAAACATAATAACAAGAGCTTAGAAGCTCCCCTGTCAAAAATACTCATTATCCATGCATATAAGTCCATAAAACATTCAATGGACTAAGTTTTTTTCACAACTTATGGCCTTAAAAATACATAGCTTATAGCTTCTTTTCATGAGCTTTTATTAGCTTCTTTGAGCTAACGAGCTAATTTCTGTTTCTCTCCCTTTGGAATCATCAAAAGAATGTTAGGATGATAAAAATATCATACAAGTATATCAAAGTGCTCCAAAAGAGACGATTTATCAACCATTGAAGAAGGGGCGTAGAATCCAAATAGGATTGGGAGAAATTAATCATTTGAAATCCATAAGCTCATTTGGTTGGCAAGACATGATCTCAATAAATATATAAGACATTTGAAATCATAAGAGTCATGTACAATTTGAAAATTTCTTTGCGACAATTCATCGAACACTTTGTGGGCGTGAAAAATAAAAGAAGTTGTATAAGGCCCTTGTAAATGAATCAAGCCAAAAATTTCATCACCAAATCGGTTCAAACACCATTCAATACATCATAATTAATAAGCTCATCCTAATCATATGAAACTTCCATCAAGAATATTACACATAAGTCAAAATCCCAGGGTTCAACTCAATTGAGCAAAGGGAGTAGAATTCTTACCATTCAATACGTGAAGATGAGCAATGATGATGAAAATCGAGCCTAATTAAATCCAAGATATGAAATGAATGCAAGAAAACAAATTTGAAGTGAAAATTGTGTGCAATTTGCGAAGGGACGAAAAATGGACAAAAATGAGCCAAATTGGCTAAGTCTCAAAATAGAAGCGTTTTAAGCCAAAAACATGATGTAGGCGGCCAGAGGTAGAGGCGGGGCGGTCGGTCAACGATCCCACTGTCCATTTTGATTTTGCAAAATCAAGTTTGAACCAAAAATCCAATTTTTCGCCCCCAAGTTTTAAAAACGTACAAAATGCAAACATAAACCTCATTCAATATGCATTATGCCTAACCGAGCTCGTATTGACGCAAAAAGTTTCGGAAGATAGTGGTTTTGTAAAGATGTCCGCTAATTGATCTTGAGATGGTACGAAAGATATCTCAATTTTTCGTTTAGAAACACAATCCCTTAAAAAATGATCTTTGAATCTCAATATGTTTAGTACGGTTATGATGAACTGGGTTTTGAGCAATATTTATAGTGGATATATTATCACAAAAGATAGGAACATTTTCAAAAAGAGCATTTGTAATCCGCTAAGGTTTGTTTCATCCAAAGAAGTTGAGTTCAACAAAAAGCTGCGGAAATATATTCGGCCGTTGAAAGAGAAACACAATTTTGTATCTTTGAAAACCAAGAAACTAGGCAATCGCCTAAAAATTGATATGATCCGGAAGTACTTTTCCAATCATCAATATTTCCCGCATAATCCGAATCACTATAACCTTTAAGAGAAAAATTTTCATTCTTTGGATAAAATAGACCATATTGGATAGTGCCTTTCAAATATCGAAAAATCCTTTTAACGGCACTCATATGAGATTCTTTAGGATTGTTTGAAAATGAGCACATAGGCATACGGCATGAAGAATGTCCGGTCTACTTGCGGTTAAATAAAGTAAACTACCAATCATACCTCGATACTTTGATTCATCCACGGACTTGTCTTTCTCATCTTTGTCAATTTTGACATTTGTTGCCATAGGGTAGAGACGGTTTTTCCTTCTTCAATGCCGAACTTTTTCAAAAGTTCTTTTGTATATTTTGATTGCGAAATGTAGATACCTTCTTGGCATTGCTTAATTTGAAGTCAAGGAAGAAGTTGAGCTCCCCATCATGCTCATCTCAAATTCACCTGGCATCAACTTAGAAAATTTCTTGCACAAGGATTCATTAGTAGCACCAAAAATAATATCATCAACATAAATTTGCACAAGTAAACAATCTTGCCCCTTTTCAAAAACAAATAGAGTAGTATCAACTTTACCTCTTATAAACCATTTTGCAAAAGAAAAGAGCTAAGTCATCATACCATACGGGTGCTTGTTTTAAACCATACAAGGCCTTTTTAAGTTTATAAACATCATTAGGCCTAGAAAAATTTTCAAAACCGGAGATTGTTTTACATAGACTTCTTCTTGAATAAAACCATTTAAAAAGGCGAATTTAGCATCCATTTGGTAAAGCTTGAAATTTTTAAAACAAGAATAGGCAAGTAAAATGCGAATAGCTTCTAAACGTGCTACGGTGCAAATGTTTCATCATGATCAATACCTTCTTCTTAACAATATCCTTGAGCTACTAACCTTGCCTTGTTTTGAACAATGTTGCCTTGATCCTCAAGTTTGTTCGGAATACCCATTTGGTGCCAATAATAGTTTGAGATGGAGGACAAGGTACCAATTCCCATACATCATTTCTTTCAAATTGATTCAACTCATCTTGCATTTCCAAGAACCAATACTCATCCTCAATAGCCTCCTTGGCATTTTTAGGCTCTTTTTGAGATATAAGAGCTTTTTCGCAAATTTTCTTGGTCATCACTTTATCAAGAGGATCACCAATAATAAGATCTTTTGGGTGATCTCCTTTAAATTTCAATGCCACGGGAAGATCCGAAGTATCAACTTTGTCTTATTGAGGAACATTCGAAGTGGATGGTTGATCACTTGAGGTAGAAGGTTGATCATTTTGAGCATCATTTTGAACAATGGGTTCAATAACATCTTGTTCATCACTGTCATCATTGGGTATCCTTTCAACACCCGATGCTTCATTGAATTTTACATGAATAGATTCTTCAACAACCATGTTAGTCTTATTGTAAACCCGATATGCTTTGCTCTTGGTTGAATACCCCTAAATATTTCTTCATCGGCCTTAGGATCAAGTTTGTCCAATTGATCCTTAGTATTCAAAATAAAACACTTACATCCAAATATTTTGAAATAGCTAATATTTGGAGTTCTTCCATTCCAAAGCTCATATGGAGTTTTATTCATTTTAGGACGAATATAAACTCGATTAATGACATAGCAAGAGGTACTAACGGCTTCGGCCCAAAAATATTTTGGAAGTGAAAATTCATTGAGCATGGACCGACTCATTTCTTGAAGTGTCCGATTCTTCCTATCGGCTACTCCATTTTGTTGAGGTGTCCTTGGAGCCGAAAAATTATGTGCATATCCCTTGGTTTCACAAGAGACTCTAAATTCACCATCAAATTCTCCACCTCGATCACTTCGAATAGACTTAATAGTATCTTCTTTTTCATTCTCAATAAGTCTACACAACTTAACAAACTCATTAACGGCACTGCTGTTATTTGCAAGAAAAGAGCCCAAGTATATCTAGAAAAATCATCAACAATAACGAAGGTGTAATGTTTTCTACTTAGACTTGTCGTACCAATATCCCCATACAAATCTAAATGTAGAAGTTGTAGAGGCTTGGTTGTGAAAATTTCATTTTGGGATTAAAACTACTCTTAACTAATTTGTTCTTTTGACAAGTGTCACATAAGCCAAGATTTTCAAAATTCAATTTGGGTAGTCCTTTTACATGTTGGTTTTTGTAAATATTTTTCAAATTCTTGTATCCAACATGTCCAAGTCGCCTATGCCATAAATCGTTAAATCATTATTGGTGACAAGACAAGAAATATTTTGACTAACCAAATCACTAGTACAAATTTTGTAAAGATTGCCTTTTCTATTTGCTTCACAAATAATTTCATCATTTTTAAGAATAAGGCATTTTTCTTTATTGAAAACAACATTGTAATTTGAATCACAAAGTTGGCTAATACTTATCAAATTAAACTTAAGTCCTTCTACTAAAAGAACATTACTAAGAGAGAAAGAAGAGTTATCAATTTCTCCATTTCCAAGAATTCTTCCTTTGCCATTGCCGAACATGACCATACCCTCTTCTTGGAGCTTGATGTTGGTAAAAGGTTCTCTCTTTCCGGTCATATGGCGTGAACACCCGCTGTCCACGAGCCATTTTGAATCCTCCATGGTTGTTATAGCCCCTATGACCTACAAAAGAATTATTTTTAGGTACCCTATAGTTTTGGGGTCCATGGGGGTTAGCCTTGAGACCTTTGGGTCTCCAAATAAAACTAAAATTGTTCTTCAATTTACAATGACTAACATAGTGACCAACTTTACCACAATAAAAACAAATAAGATTATGGGCACTACTAGCACGAACAAAAGTCGGACCTTGGTCATTTTTCTTAGAAATAGGTTGAAAAGGTTTATAGCCAAGTCCTAATTTGGAATGCTCACCTCTTTGTGCATCTAAAATTTTTGTAACTTTGTCCATGCTTATGTCAAAACGATGCACATCCTTTTTAAACATTCAAGATCTTTGGTGAGCGATTCTTTTTCGGTTTCAAGAGTATGAACTATAGTAAGAGTAATGGCATGAGCTTTATCAAGAGATTCATAAGAAGTAAATAATTTTTCCTTTTCATTAAGCTCTTTATGCTCCTTTTTCAAAGTCTTGTATTTAACAATCAAATTTTGAAATTTAATTTGCAATTCATCAAAATCACATTGCAATTCTTCATCTAAGGAGGAGATAGAAGAGTTAGAGTGTACCTCATTATTTTCATCGTCTATGGCCATAAGACCATGTTCGGTTTTCTCCTTCTTCGTCGGTTGTTTCAAGTAGTTCATCCCAAGTTTTGACTTCCGCATTTAAAGCCTTCTTTTTCGGAAAATGCTTCTTCTTCTTTTGTTCATCCTCATCGAGTTTTGGGCAATCGGTAATGAAGTGCCCGGATTTTCTGCATTTGAAACACGAGTTGTCTCTCGGTTTTCTCGCCTTATTTTTATTCACAAATTTTGCAAATTTACGAACAAGTGCGCGTTGTCTCCTCATAATCCTCATCATTATCATAATATGCATTATTAGAAGATGATGCAAGACCTTTAAGAATAATTTGCATACCCGATTGATTGGTGGATGGTTTGGAATTTTTCCTCTCCTTGATATAGACTTCATAGATGAGGAGGTTCCCGATGAGCTCGTCGAACTTGAGTGTCTCAAAGATTTTGTGCCTCTATGATTGTCGTCACCTTTTCGGACCATGAGCCGGGAAGTGCATTCAATACCTTAGTCACCTTGTCTTCTTCGGAGATGACTTTACCGAGGGCCACAAGAGGATTGACAATGTTGTCAAGCCTTTCCACCATTTTTGAGATGCTTTCGCCATCATGCATGTTAAAGTTTTCAAAGTCTTTAACAAGCATAGTCTTTCTTGCTTGTTTGACCTTCTTTGTCCCTTATATATTGTCCGCAACTTTTCCCAAACTTCATGTGCCGACCTTATGCCTCTTATGTGATTGTACTTGGTGGCGGTAAGATAGCAATGCAAAATATTTAAGGCCTTACCGTTTAGAGAGAAAGCCTTCTTGTCGTTTTCATCGAACTCCTTGAAAGGTTTGGGAGCCGAGGTGCCATCTTCCAATTTCTTGGTTGGTTGAGAAACTCCTTCAATGACCACATTCCAAATATTGAACCCGCACCCTTGTAGAAAGCACTCCATACGGTCTTTCCAAAATGCGTAGTTGTTGGTGTCGAATAGTGGTGGCTTGTTGGTGGAGGCGCCGGTGGTGAGATAAGCTTCATTCGTAGCCATGGATCTTTCCTCTTTACTCGGAACGAGCTAGCCAAAGAGTTTGGCTTTGATACCACTTGTTAGTCCAGTGGCTACGATAATCTAGAAGGGGGGTGAATAGATTATCCTGGTTTTTCAAGTTTTGCCCTCTTTTTCGAGTGAACAAGCAAATGACAAGAATGTGAATGCGGAAATTAAACAACACTCGTCGATTTATAGAGGTTTAACCCACCTAGGGCCTAATCCTCTAGCACCTCAGTATATCTGGGATGGATTTCAAAAAGAAAAAAAAATTATTAATTACCAAAATTAATACAACACCACCTTGAGGATTACCACAATCCTCTTACAACACCTTCAAAGAGATTACCACAATCTTCCTTCAACACCTATGAAGAGTACCACACTCTTCAACACCTAAGATCACCCAAGTTTACTCTTACCACAAGAGCAACAACAAGGATATCTTATTTTGGATGATTGACAAAATTCAAGATTACAACTCTATAATGACAATACAAAGATTGAGTGCAAGTGTAATCAAGAATAAAAGCCTAGACCTCAAGAGTGTGCAAGTGGAAGATTTAAATTTAAATACAATAAGATATGAATGTGTTTGCTTGTATGCTTTTTGCTTGTATATTGTGTTGTGTCTTGTTGCTTGAATGAAGCCTTTATTTATAAGAGAGATCTTGGCTTGATTTCCAAACATAGGCTCCTCTTTGGGGAGTGATTTTCTGCAAAAGAAACCATTTAAAATCAAGATTATAGTGTTAGAAATCAATCCCACAAAATTAGGGAAAACTGTCTAAAAATACAACGGATAGTTTCTTTGATAAAATAGGTGCGACCGATCACAGAGATAAGATGAAATTGAAATATCTGAAATTTACCAGGGGACCGGTCGACGGGGGTCCGGTCGCCCCGTGTCCGCCGGTTGGGGTGTCAAAAATATGAAATAGAGAGTTCTCGTTCTTTGAGGGCACGTTCAGCAGGTAGCCCATGGGTCGGCCGTGGCCGCCCATAGGTCGCCCTCCCCCATTTCCCTTTCGTCCCGTTTTGTTTCAAAACTCAACTCAGTGTACAGGTTGCCTATAGGGCGACGGTCGAGTTCTGAAACATAAGTGTTGTCCAATTTTTATCGAAAATAAACTTCAAGAAATACTCCGAAAAATAGTAAAAATATTTTAAATCGATCGGAAGTATTTGGACAACATTTAGGGACATTGTTTTGGTATAAAAATTCATTTGAACAGAATCATCAAAATTATGATAAAAATATTTTTCTAACAGAATGTGGGATCCGATTTTCCCAACAGTCTGATATATCTATACAATCTATCTCAATAAAATTAGCACAATTAAGACCAACTCGAATAGGAAGCTATAGTGGCGCCTGACATCAAAATATCTCTCCAACAATGAGCTATAATCCAGTGCTATAATAGAATTGCTACAGTGTGGCGCCAAATTCTTTTTTTTTAATTTGTTAATATATTTTTTTTCATAATTTTGAGTATTGTAAATAATTTTATATTTCAATTAATCTAATAGAAAATAATATTAAAATTCATCTAATTATATGTGTTAATATTTTTTAAACAATATGATGTGTAATTCGAATAATACTATGAGATTTAAAATACCACACACAAAATTATAAATCTTATATAAAATTATATTTTTGTATTATTATGAAATTGTTATTTTGATTCTTCATTAATTTCATTAATTTTTTTACATATTTTCTTGAATTTGATTAATTTTCAAAATAAATATTGAATAAATATTTATATTAAATAAAATTATATATGTAGTATGTTTATCAATTATAAAGTAACAACAATCAATACTAATTAAATAAAATAAGGAATCTTATGGAATATTCCTTTTTAGTGTAGAAAGTGGTGCATATCTTGTTATAGATAAAGTGTAGATTATGCACCAAAATAGTGCATATTTTCCACTAAATTGCCAAACGCCCGGAGATGGCCTACCTAAGTTATTCTTTAAACGCCAAAATAACAATATAATTAAAAATTAAAAATTCATGTCATTTTGACAGGCCAATATACAAAAAAAAGGCTGAAATCACGTGTAACACACGATTATTTTTCTAGTACCTATACTAACCATATATAGTGGATTATAAAACATCAGATCAAATTCAGTATGTTGTGATTTTTGGTCAGATGATGATTGATTGCACTCTTAAAAACAAGATTTGGATAATATTCCACACGAGACTCATTTTTGATTTGCAAATCTTTAAACGTAAATGAAGTTAACTCGAATGAGATCCCGTAAGTACAAACCTATTTATATTTGAATAGATCTAAAAAGAAAAGAAAAAACAAACAAAAGGAAAAAACAAATCAATTCCCACCTAGGGGAGAAAAACACCCCCACCAAAAGGAGAAATTGGGGAAAAAATGGAGAAAATGTAAAATAACAACAAAAGAAAATTACTTTCCCCCTCCCACCATGAGAGGAGGGAAATAACATGAAAAGGATTTTTAAGAAAAGAGAAAGAAGTGTTGGACTTTGAGCCACAAATTGGTCCTTTTATGATTCAAATAAAGAACATGAGATGAGACGTATAGAAATGAATCAAGATTTATTCCCAACCATAATTAACAGTAAATTTAAATTAAATAATTTAGATATGAGGAAAGAACATGAACTTCTCTATATCTATTTTTTTTTTTTTTTTTTAAGTACACCACGACCTTCTCCTTTCTCGTAATGCAAGCTTGCAAGTAAAATATAAATAAAAAGATACCACAAAATGATTGTTTTTTGAAACTCAAAACAACTATAAAAATTTGTTTAACAAAATTAATTATTATATATTTTAAATCTTGCTTTCAATTACTTCAATCAAATTGGTCTCAATCACCAGCCAGAGAAAGCCATAACTCAACTTTAAATTTCTTTTTTCACATGTATTTCGCCCTTTAGATGTATAGCATTAACACGCGTTTATGAGATTATGTTAAAGTCAGAAACAATACATAGTATCCTTTCAAAAAAAAAAAAAGAAACAATACATAGTACCTAATAGAATAGAATTTTGAAGCAATGATACACATTTGGCATTTGGGCTTCTTACGGTCCACTATACTCTCTTGGAATATTAAAAATTAAAATATCAATTCTTTATAGAAAGATTTGGTTCCAACCTGGCCCAGAACATCTCAATCAGCCCAGCCCAAATTGAAATGCGTCGTCGTATGATATGAGAAAGCTTCCGCTCAAACCCTCCGAACTGACTGAGAGGTTTCTACTTTCTCTCCATTCTGCAAGCCCTGACTTGAACTCTTCCATAGAAGAGAAAGACAGAGACGAGCCTACCCGAGCCCTAGTCTCGAAACTTTAGCTTCCTTCTCACACTTTCAGTTGCTTCTACTCTTAACCTATCTTCCTTCGAGCTGTGACAAGCCGCCGATCTGATATAATATATATTTTGTTTGTGTGAGTAAATTACAATGGCTATTAATTCTCACACTCCTGATATTTCCGGCGAACGGCAATCTGGACAAGATGTTCGCGCTCAAAATGGTACATATTTACGTGTTACTATGCAATTATGTATATGTATGTTTTGTGTCTGTGTAATTGTGAAGATGTTTTTTTCTCTTTCTTGTGTTTGTGAATTTGTTTCATTTTTATATTTTACTGAATTTTTTTTTGGGGAAATGCGCAGTTATGGCATGCCAGGCAGTTGCGAACATTGTCAAATCTTCTCTTGGTCCTGTTGGGCTCGACAAGGTAATTTTGCTTTGATTTCTTCTTGTACAGTTATGTTGATTTTCTGTTTAGTTCTATTTGATTTGACGTTTGTTTTACTGTGGAGGGCATTCGGGTTTGGATCCATAGTGTTTAAACTTTAGGTCTTATTTCTTAAGATGAGCATGCTGCCAGACACTTTGCTGGTGGGCCTGTGAATGCTAGTGATTAGACTCACTCGATTAGAATGAAAATGACGCAGTTAGCTCATTTCATGTCTCATTTCTTTTGGACATGACTAATTAAGCTAAATTTTGCATTTCTATGTTGGTATGCAGTTGTTCTTGCTAGTTTCTAGTGGACGTTAATCTTTGAGAGATTGAATAATTGTAATGTGCTAGGACCTTTTTAGGGTACACATGTCTAATCACCCTCCATGGTTTTGGTAAGTGATGCTTAAGACCTTTATCTCAAGAACAAACTAGCTTTTTGTTTCCAGTCTATAAGTTTGCTAGGTTTCTATTTCTGCGCTTACATGGCCGTATTGTGAAAAGGAAATGAAACATACTAGGTTGAGTTGCGCCAATATCCACCAGCCGAAGTCAAGGCATGTAATCTGAAAGTGATTGAATCACATAAGCACCTCTTTTGGCTACCTTCCCTCCTTATGATTTTCTTAAGCAGACTTGGTAAGAACCTGTAGGAGAGAGTAAGTCTATAGAAAGACTGAAAAATGTCTAGATATAAAGCCAGGTAGAAAATAATGCCAAGTGGGAAGATGTGGATCCTAAATGAAGAGTCTTTTGTTATTCCTGGATTCTGCTCTGTGCCACTGCTGTGGTGACTGTCCAAGCCATGTGTTGTAATTGTGTAAATGGACATGCTTCTAGTTGGCAACCTAATGCTCTCTATTAATAACTTCTTATTAGAACATGGGACTTGATATGCTTAGTAGAGATTTGTGGTTTGATGAGTTATCCAATGAAGTCCAGATAGCACCGATATTTTGGTTTTCAGCAATTTCAGTATTTTTTTTGCTTTTATTGGATTCTAAAATAGATATAAAAATCAACTCATGGAAATTTTGCTTCTCCGTGTGAGATATGTATATAAGTTGTATAGATATCTTTACCTTATGAATATGAGCATGAGTCCAGCTTCCTCATGCAACAATATAACCTTATCCTCCGGCTAGTTACTGACCTTGATTGTGGGGACGGGTTCGATTCTGTGGCAGTGAACAAGGTGACTGGCTTACTATGAAGCACACGTCACAAACTAGCTTTCAATTTGTTTTTCATCTCTGGAATCAGAACGGATACTTTTCTCTACATTAATCTTTGAATCAAATCTCCTTTTCACATCTACAAGGAACTTTTACCTACCAATCAAAACATATTGTCACTAATATTTATTTAGAACGTAACTTTTTTTCCTGTTCACCAAAATGGCCATGGCCAGTTACCATTTTTCACAATGTCATCTTTAGTTTGGACTTTGGTGGATGTATTTAATTTATGATAGATTTGTTAATTGCATTTCATGAAGGGGTAATTGTTATTTCTCATCTTCAAATTTTACTCTTCAAGTTTACACAGATAAGTGGATGCATATTCCTTGGTTTCTCTTAGTGGTACTAAGTTATTTGATTATTAGTGGGATGGAAGTAGTGTCTGACTGTCTGAAATTGATCATTTAATTTTAAATAGAAGTAAGAACCTTGTCAGTCTATCTTATCGTATTACCGTGTTTGAGATGTCAACTCTGCCTGAAAAGCAGATTCCCAATTTCCCATTGTTAAAAACAAGGTCAGGTGAAATCTTTTTCGATGCATCACCAAAAATTTAATCATGCATGTGCTTGGATTATTATCAGATCTGCTGAAAATTTTCTTTATATGAGATACTTGCCTAGTTGCCTTGGTGCCACAATTCTGAATTGTCTGTGCCCATAGGTTTACTCTACGCATAGGTTTACTCTACGAGAGGAATTGTTTGGATTTCCTGTAAACTTACACGGAGTTCATGACGAAGTATTATATGGTGCTTTTTCCTGGCGCTACTAATTATCTGCAGTTTGTATGTAGTTTTTTATTTGGCCTTGAAATGGATGAGGAGATTAAGTGGCAGCTTGATGCTGCTTGTCACTACCATTTTGTCACTAAGAGCAACAAAACCTAGATTCTCAATATCTGTGATTTTTAGAGTTGGGAGTTGGGTCATGATAACTTCTAATTTGTTCTTCTTGCTAATTTTGAGCAAGTGATGAGGACATGACACTCTTAGTATGTTATGGTCAGTATTCTATGCCATATACCAAAATATTAACATACTCCAAGCATAGTTATTAAAGCCTCATTTAGGCCACATGCCATGGTTTTATTGCCTCATTGTCGCCTAGGCGTTGCCTTTCCGAGATGCGATAAGCAACTGCTAATTGTGATGTTGTCTTGACAGTATTGTCTATTTGGCTTGTGCTTTTGTTGCTTGATGATTGATGTTGGTGTTTGAGATGGGTTACCATTGTTTGATATGATTTATTATTTTATGGAGTTGATTTTTAGAAGAATATAATTTTATACACCATGTTTCTATTGTTTTCGGCTTGTTCCCTTGCATGGCCAAACCATTGGCTTTTGTCGTCTAGGCCGTCGGGCGCTAGGCCAGGACTTGTCGCCTTGTCGTCGGCGTCGCCTATCGCACTAATAACTCCAAGTGATGGAAGTACTCAAAGTAGTAGTTAATTGTTTACTTCATAGTTGTCAAAAGCGCGCCTAGGCGAGAGGCGATGGTTCCTCGCCTCAGCAACCCTCCGGGCGACGAAAGTGACAAGGCGGATGCCTGGGGTAGGCCTCGCTTCTGAAGGGGCGAAAGGCGAGGAAAAGCAACGCCTTTTCATGCCCAGTCGTTTTTAGTCTTTTTTTTAGTTTTTGTTTAACTCTAAAAACAGTTTTAAGTAAAAGAGACCCTAAAAAACTTAGGGCACTGCAATTCCGTCCCCTGCAAAAGCGAAACCCCTCTTTCTTTCTGCAAAGGAACCCGTGATTCCTTCACCCCCACTGCTGTCACCGCGAAACACCGGCGCGAGTCGCCACCGCGACCCACCACTCCTCCTTCCGAGTTACAAGATGCGAACTGATTTCTTTTGTGCTTTCTTTCTCTTTTCTTTCTTTCTTTTTTCATGGCTTGTTTGTAGTCGGGGGTTTATTTTATTTTGGGTCCAATGGATGCTGTCCAGTTGGGTTTTCCAATTTGACTATAATTGGTTTCATTTTTCACTACTATTTTCAATTTTGACGATTGTTTGTTTTTATTTTGACTATTATATGGATGCTAACTATTTCAATTTTCAATTCTATCTATTATTTTGCCTATTTGGATGTTGTCAGATGTGTGTAAATTTATTAGTATAAATATATACCATGTTTTTCAGTTGTTGTCGCCTTGCGTGGCCAGGCCATCGCTTTTTGTCGCCTAGACCATCGGGTGCTAGGCCATGGCTTGTCGCCTTGGCGTCGCCTATCAATTTAACAACTCTGGTTTACTTACTACAGTGTTAGATAAAAATGATGGAGCCATTAGTGTGCATACTCAACTTGTATTTAATCACTTGCTATTTAAATTTTGAATTTTGGGATGAACTAGGACTATATTTGCCTAATATTCAGTCTTGGTACTTTCCAGATGCTTGTAGATGATATTGGCGATGTAACAATCACTAATGACGGTGCCACAATATTGAAGATGCTGGAAGTGGAGCATCCAGCTGCCAAGGTGAATGAATGAATTTTTCCCCTAATATTGAAACATGCCCTTATCTATATTATCCTCGTTGTGATGATTACAGGTCCTCGTTGAGTTGGCAGAACTACAAGACCGAGAAGTTGGAGATGGGACAACCTCTGTGGTTATCATAGCTGCAGAATTTCTTAAAGTAATATTACAATCAGGCAGCAACAGAGGAACACTGTTGCCTCATTTCAAGTCCTTTGAGTTTTGCTCATTGTGAATATTAACATTAAGTGCTAATTTGTCATTCTTTTTGTACAGAGAGCTAATGATTTAGTGAGAAATAAGATACATCCAACATCAATAATCAGTGGATACAGGGTTAGAATTTTATCTTTCTTTTTTCATTGGACTCTTTATCTTTATTATTCTTTCATCGTTGATCTGTTGCATGCTCATGCTTCGTGTGATTGCATAAACATTTTGTGGCAGCTTGCTATGAGGGAAGCATGCAAATATGTTGATGAAAAACTGGCCGAAGGTACACTTTCCTTTCAATTAGGTTCCTTCAAAAAATTTAAATTTCCTGTAGTACTCATACAGCCTGAATGTTTAAGAGGCCCAAAATATACGATAACTTCAACAGGATTTATCTTGCTTGTTTTCGTATACAAATCAACATGGCCAAAATTGTAATCCTTTTGAAATGTGGTGATATGTTTCCTGATATTGCTATATGGGAAGGTGGCATATCCTTTCTTCTTGCCTCTCAAAACTTTTGTTTGTTCATGTTTTGTTTTCTTCACGAATAGAAAATAATGTTTATGAACATGAAGACCTGTCAGAGAAGTTGCGATAAGATAAGTTACTCGTTCAAAATTCTAGGTTATGAAGAATGGAATGGATATGTTTAATGTTGCAACTAGGTTCCTAGAACATTGTGTGCTACCTATCATTTCTTAAGACGTAATACAATGTCATCTTTTTTAATGACATATTTTACATATGTATGTTACTAGGTAGAAAAGCTTGGGAAAGATTCTCTTGTAAACTGTGCCAAAACCAGCATGTCCTCGAAATTAATAGCTGGGGATAGTGACTTCTTTGCAAATCTGGTAAGTTGGTAATGGATGGACAATGAAGCTGTCCGCTGTTATTTTTCATTAGATGTGTAATTTTTAAGTTGTTGGATAGATACTTTCCAGTTCATGGCAAGTTCTGCTGCCCTTTACCCTTGAAGTTGCATGCTCTATTACTGTCCATTAAAACCACAGTTTGTATCTCTACTTATCTTGTTGAAGTCGTAACACAACTTAATGTTACTTTTAGGTTGTGGAAGCTGTACAAGCAGTAAAGATGACCAATGCGAGAGGGGAAGTTAAATATCCAATCAAGGTTGGTAGTGTACAATTAACCGTTTACTGTTACTGTTTGTTGACATACCCACTTCTAGAGATCCTTTTCCTATTTAGTATGTATCTGTTCCAAGTAACGTTATTTCGACATATAATAAATTTATGTTACTTTTTTCCCAGTGCATAAATTAGTCACGCCTTATTGTCTCCTTCACTCGTGCTATCAAGGAATCCCAAAGATAAGATAGACCATGACATCTTGCAGATTTGATTAATGCTGGACTTGATCTCGGGTTTATTGAAAAGCTAAAGAAAATGCTTTACTTATTCGGTTTTGAAGCTTATACATGTATATTATTACGTGGTACATATGTTAAATAATAAATTTATTTAATTTCTCTTTTAATAATGCTTGACACATTCTGAATGTGCTTAAAATTGCATCTATGTCCTAAGGAAAATGTGAGAAAATCTAATTATCCTTGATTTTGCTTTTCCTTCACTCTTCTGTTTGAAATCATTCTTGATCCACAAGGAGGATAAATCAGATGGGATGACTGGCCCGAAGAGAAATCCCTGAATAAGTGATGAAGAGTGCTGCGGCATCATCATTTTAACCTTTCATCTGGAATAAGGAAGCTCAAATTATCTTCTTCTTGTTCAGGGAATTAATATACTTAAAGCCCATGGGAAAAGCGCCAGAGATAGCTTTTACTTAAAGGATATGCTCTCAACACAGGGCGTGCTGCACAGGGGATGCCGTTGAAGGTTTCTCCAGCCAGAATTGCTTGTCTTGATTTTAATCTTCAAAAGACAAAGATGCAAATGGGTGTCCAAGTTTTGGTCACTGACCCCAGGGAGTTGGAAAAGATCCGTCAAAGGTGATTGGTTCTTTTCATTTTTCTAAGCTATTGTGTGACAAAAGAAGCTGAAACTGATGGATTATATGCAGCACCTTTTCATGTGCTTATTGGACATGTTGGATATGGCTGCTCTGATTAGCATCTGTAATAAAAGCAGACATTATGTTTTCAGTCTAAACTAAATGGGTACTTTTACCAATATAATTCTCACGATACAATGTTCCTTGGACTTTTAACATATAATATAGTAATCACTGTTGGAACTTTATTGTGCAGAGAAGCTGACATGACGAAAGAACGTATCGAGAAGCTTCTTAAGGCAGGAGCAAATGTTGTTCTAACCACAAAAGGAATTGATGACATGGCACTCAAGGTAAGCTCTTTCGACGATTTAATTCCAGCAAATTTCTTAAATGTGTGTTAACCTTTGGATTTTGTCTCAAATGGTTGGTTAGATTAGTGTCTTATTTATGAATGCCAAGATTCCAGGATGAACATGTTTGGTTAGTACATGGTTCTGTCTCTTTCTCTTTCTTTTCTTCTTTGCATGTCTGTTGGTGGATTTTGGAGGGAGGTGGGTGTGGGTGATGCAACATGCTGCAGATTCACTAAAATGCTTTTCCGTGTCATGGTGTTTTCCTGTTATAGCTTGAGTTCCGTGATACAGTAATGAAGCTAAGTTGTCAGAGCATCCAAGCTTTCTTGTCCAATCTCCAATCCCAGCTACAGATAGTATTTATTTTGATTTGTTATTATTCTCTATGAATAAGGCAATCTCACAAAAAGCTTGTTGCAGTGCAGCATTTTGGGTAGCATTAAAGTTAGAACCATCTTCTTTCAAATGTGCAATAGAATATGGTAGTATTATCTAATTAGAATATCTTGAGGCATCCACATAATTTTTCCTCTCTGTCACGTGTATTTTGTTTCTGGAATTTTTATGTTCATTGCATTCAGTTAATGGATTAGCTGTTAAAATCTCTCATATATTGTTGCAGTACTTTGTGGAAGCTGGTGCGATAGCCGTGAGACGTGTCCGCAAGGAAGACCTACGCCATGTTGCCAAGTCGACTGGTGCAACTGCGGTACATTCACTTCACATCTTCAAATGCACTTATGAGTTATGCCTAATTGAAGTAGAGGAACTTCCGCTCCCCCCTATAGCTTCCGAGTCCTAAAATGGTCAAAATGGATTAAAGACTAGGATAAGAAGAAAATATTTTCATATATTAATGTGTTTTATCAGTGTCTTTGAGGGACAACCTTTCTGTTCCTAATCATTGCTCCTGCACAGGTTTCAACTTTCGCAGATATGGAAGGGGAGGAAACATTTGATTCATCATTTCTAGGATATGCTGATGAAGTAGTGGAGGAACGTATTGCCGATGACGATGTGATTATGATAAAAGGGACCAAAACCTCAAGTGCGGTATGAGTAGTTTCTTTTCCCGAGTTAAAATGCTTCAGCTGCTTCTCGTATTTTGTGCTTTCTGCTTTCTGCTTTGTTAGTTGAGGAGCTATATTCACTTGTTTCGGCTCTATTGTATTGGTCCAAAATAATGCTCCATTCTGAGATGAAGATATATAATATTCTTTTTGAACCCCATGCAGTGTATATGAATTGACTCGAAATGTGTTTTCTTCAGGTTTCATTAATACTTAGGGGTGCCAACGACTACATGCTTGATGAAATGGACAGGGCTTTGCATGATGCTTTATGCATTGTGAAAAGGACTCTCGAATCTAATACTGTAAGCACCTAAGCGTCTTGTTCCGTTATCCTAGTTGTGTATGTTACCTTGTTTCTTCTTTTATATCTGAGCATTGAACTTACTATTTGTGGCATTTTTCTTTCTCTTTGTATATCAGTGCTATGACCATCGTGTTTTAAGATTAACATTATTGTAATATAAAATTTACTTGGCTTATTTGGAGTGGATGCTAGGAGAAAAAAATGCATCTCTAATGCATTGGTGATGTGGAAAAATTTTGAGTGTTCTGCATGTGTTAATTTTATCTGGTATCATGAAAACACAGATAGCTAGTGGGGGTATACTTTGTAGCCAAGTATACCTTTTGGGTATAATTTAAATCATGGTTTTGGAATTTGTGGAAATATAGGTTGTTGCTGGCGGAGGTGCAGTTGAGGCGGCACTATCTGTATATCTGGAGAATTTGGCAACAACTTTAGGATCCCGTGAGCAGCTGGCCATTGCAGAGTTTGCTGAATCTTTTTTAATCATACCGAAGGTACTCCAGCAAATGTGACAGAATCATTTAAGTAACCAATCTCATGTGCTCTTTTTGTATCTAAAGTGGATTTTCGAAATGATAATTTTTAGGTGCTTGCGGTCAATGCCGCCAAAGATGCTACAGAGTTGGTTGCTAAACTACGTGCTTACCACCACACTGCACAAACCAAGGCAGATAAAAAGCATTTGTCAAGGTACATATTTGGTGTTGCTAGCTTGACTGTCTACTTATTTCTTTTGATGTTATTCTCCAAGATAAAATAAAGGATGATTACAAAAACTACCCCTGAAGTTTGGGTTAATTACAAAAAAAACCAGAGGTGTTACAAAAATCTCTTGAGGTTTGATTTTGTTTTAGATGCAAGGGGGTAATTATAATATTTTTACAAATGTAAAGCGGGTGTTTGAAATGTTTTTGCTTATGAAGGGGATAAAGTGTAATACATAATCAAACCTCGAGGTTTTTTTTTGTAATTTTCAAAAACCTCTGGTTTTTTCGTAATTAACCCAAACCTCAGGGGTAGTTTTTGTAGTTATCCCAAAAATAAAGTATCTTCCAACTAGCAGCCTGTAAAATTAATAATGTAGTAATTTCGCATTTGTGTTCCCCTTGTCCTAATGATCTTGTTTATCCCTATCTATAACCATAACTGTAGGCTTCTCAAAAAAACCATAACTGTAGGATCTTTAATGTTCAACGCCTCTTTAAAGGTATAGAGCATTAGCTTTAGGTTTAATTACAAAAAAGGTACCTAGTTTTGTCTAATTAAAAGAAAAAAACAGCTATCTTTCAAAATTATAAATATCCGATTGATATTTGTTTGTATTATTTTGCCTGACTGGCTTCTTTATGGTGGCAGCATGGGCCTAGACCTAATAAAAGGTACAGTTCGCAACAACTTGGAAGCAGGAGTCATTGAGCCCGCGATGAGTAAAGTAAAGATAATTCAGGTTAGAGATTGAAATTTGATTTTTGATTGAAATGTTTTAGCTTTTAGTAAAATGGTAATTTAGATTTTTCTGTTTCGTTAGTTTGCTACTGAAGCTGCTATCACTATTCTTCGGATCGATGACATGATCAAGCTTTTCAAAGATGAAAGTCAGAACGATCAGGATTAAAACAATTGGTTTATGTTCTTGTGGTACCTCGTATTCTATTTTGTATTAATTGGAGTTTCTTCCATAGGCTGGAGGAGAATTTTGTTCTTGGTAGTGTTGGTGTTTCAGTAACTGTTAAATGCATTAAGTATCTATGTTGGGAGGAAGTTTTTGGTGAAAAATTTATTTTTTCAAAAACATACATTCACATGAATCTTATGGTCATCAAAAACGTTGATAGCTATTTATTATGTTTGTTTTTAAGGTTGATTTATCTATGTTTTGTGCAAAAGTTTCTCAATCTTATATTTTATGTTTTAGCCAATTGTAATTACTATCTGTTTTTTTAAACTAAAATTCAATGTAGTTGCGTTGTCTACTTTTAATCTCAATTTTCTTCGACGATTATATTTTAAACATATTAAGACTATATTAATTCAAAATATGCTAAAGTTTCTATGCATAGTAAAAAGTAATTTAAAAATTGTCAATTTGGAACAAAATAATTTTGTAATTTTGTGTAATAATTTCTAATTATTTGAAATTTTAAAGGACAAATGAGCCAATAGAAAGGACTAGAGGTGCGATTGGATATATTTTCATTTTGAAAATTTTCATTTTGCTAGAGAATAATGTTGACAAAAATTTGTGGAGAAAAATATGAATTTTGAGAGTGTGATTGGATATGAGATGAAAAAGTAATGATGAAAGTTGATTTGATGTGAAAATAGTAAAATAATGATGATTGGTAGTTAGAAATGTGTGAGTGAATGAATAGTGAAATTTGTGGGATAATGTGTAATAATGATTAGTTTTTTTGAAAAAAATGTGTAGATGTGATTGGTGAAAGAAAAAGTGAGAAAAAGTGAAAGTTAGAGAATAGTATATAGGGTGCGATTGGATATGTTTTCATTTTGAAAATTTTCTTTTCGCTAAAGAAAAGTGGAAAAAAATTCGACGAAAGTTTTGAATTTTTGAGAGTGAATGGATATGTAATGATGAAAGTTGATTTGATTTAAAAATAGTAAAATAATAATTGGATGTGATTGATAGTTAGTAATGTGTGAGTGAGTGAATAGTAAAATTTGTGGGAGAATGTGTAGTAATGATTATTTTTTGTGAAAAAAATGTGTAGATGTGATTGATGTAAGAAAAAATGAGAAAAAGTGAAAGTGAGAGAATAGTATATTTTCTGAAAATTTTCATAAACAATTGCATGTTTGGTCAAAAAAATTCTCCAAATGAACGAAAATAAAATCTCGCTCATATCCAATCGCAGATCTATATTTTCTGAAAAATTTTATAAACAATCGCATGTTTGGTCAAAAAAAAATTCTCCAGCGGAACAAAAATGGATTCTCGCTCACATCCAATCGCAGCCTCAATATTTGCATTTTCGTTCAAATTTTAAAAAGTACAAATATTATTCTTATAAAAAACCAATGCACGTTTTTGCTAAAACTCTGAAGTCCCTCAATCCTAAATTAGGATTCTGGTCTTATGCGGTAAATATTGTGTTCAGTTGCTAAAAATTATAGCTCAACGGTATTATCGAACTGCATATTTAACTGCAATCTTTGTTCAGGACCAGGTATAGGAAAAACTTGTCTTGTTCTAATTATGAGAGGTTCTTGGACCCGATTTTCTATATTTAGTTTGTATTAATTTCTTGTGGAGTTGGAAAGAGAAACAGAAAAATGCATCTATACATACATCAAATGTATAGTTGCATTTCTCTCTCTCTCCAACTCTACAATAAATTTACACAAACTAAATATGGATGATCCATTTATGAGGTTCTTCCATTGGTCGACGTCCTCAAATTTTTTTTTTTTTTTGATCGGTCCTCAAATTGTTTTTGGTTGTACCGTTGATGTCAAGATAGGACTTCTATTCATCTTTCTCGAAAGGATATCGTAGCTAATCCTTTGTACAGATCCTATTTTAATTTCGTTTTAGGACAGTAATTAAGAAGAAAAAAAACCACAAGATGCATTATGTGGGTAAATTGCAATAAGTAGCATCTGCATGACGGCATTTGAATTGTATTTGTATTTGCAATAAGTAGCATCTGCAAGACTTTCAAGCTCCGTGAGATCTGGGGTTTAATTCACATCACCCTTCCTCCTGTACTAAAAATAAATAATAAAAAATAAGTTGAATTTGCATTGCAAGAAGGGCATTTTTCTCAACTAGTAGTAATAGAGGAAATCCCTAGGTCACTTGTTCGAATCCTGAGGTTGGATTTTTTTGCCCCACATTTCAATCTATTAAATACTGTCTATTTCTACGCACCGGCTAGCATCAACCAAAATTCTTCTACAAATATCTATTCAACAATTCTGCTACTTTTTGAATACTCCTGCAATTATATGCACCTCATAAATATATCTGCCATGTTGAAGTACAAATGTAACTATAATTACAAACTTGACTTCTCCCTAGTAACCACACTCTTAGTCAAATCCTTTAACCAGAGTTAATTATAAATAATCTATGACAATAGGGTTCCACCGTTATCAAAATAATAAAACATAAAAAATTGAGTTATTAATAGGTCGAACAAAAACACATTAATGATTTTAGCTTGTGCCACTTGCAGTTACCTTTAACTTCACAAAAGTCATGCTTGAAATCATCCCTTGTTCAAGAAGAGGCCGGGGTCGATTTGTCCATGAACTTTGGTTGTATTAGTTAAACAGAGAGATTTTTAAAGCTAAAACAATGATAGAACTTTTATTTGAAACCAAATACTAGATCATATAGAGCAAATAAGATAGGTTTAATATCCACGGAAAGAAAGCCAAAACCGGTCGGAGATTTAGACTGAGATCCCATAGTTGCTGATCTTGGTAACTTCCTTGACATGGCATTCCTTTCTTTCTTGGCCTCTTTAGCAAGGTTCGTAACCTAGAAACAGAAAATTAACCATTGGAGAACCTAAGAGAAAAAAACGAAAAGATTTGCCATGTGTGACTACAAGTGTATGTAAATTCAAAGCGTCCAGTCTCATAAGCCTTTTTATTTAGTTCAGATTGTTATCTGCTTGTGCAAGAAGAAGAATAATGCCAACTAGCTTCCATTAAAAACTGAAATAAATTAAGGTCATGTTAATCTGAAATAGCCTGTGGCTTCAAACAATACTTCGTTAATGTAAATAAGACTCTTGACGCGTTTATGCACAAACCGAGTGTATATATACTTGGTATAGCATGAATATTGCCCATATGCATTCTATTTCGGCCCACTTTTTCTTATAATAAAAAAATATTCCGCTAAAGTCGCAATCTAATTAAGATCTCATCTATAACTCTGGAACAACCTTAAAATGATTGAGATCTGACACAGATTTTATCGCTAATATTTAAGATCGAAACATCTGCAAGTTATCTTATGAAAATAAGAAATTTAAAATATTAAGCCTTATATAGAATATAGTAAGTGAAACTATAATTAGGGATAATTACAAAACTACCCCCAGGTTTGGGGTAGTTACAGAAAGACTCGGAGAAGTTTTAAAATTACAAGAAAAAAAAAAAACATTGATGTTTGATTCTGTCTTATATCTTTACCCCATCCATTAGTTCAACCGTTAGTTCAAATATACCCCAACAGTTAGCTGAACTGACAGCATTCGACCGTCAAATATTTTACAATTACATTCCTAAATTTTTCCAAATATTACAAATAACCCCCAACTTTTTGACTTAAATTTTACCCCTAGCTTTTGAAAATTTGAGAAATGTAACTGCAAAATATTTGATGATGTCAACAAATTCGTCAGTCTAACTAATAGTTGGGGTAAAATGTAAGACGAAATCAAATCTCGAGAGGATTTTTCACTTTTGTAATTTCAAAACTTCTATTTTTTTTTCTTTTATTACCCCAATCCTCGAGGGTAGTTTTTGTAATTATCTCCAATAATTATATATTACAAGCAATAAATTATGGCTGCACAAAATATGCCAAAGAGCCTACACAAAGAAAAATTTTAAAAATTTCTTCCTCATAGAAAAGGTGAAAAGGACTTGTGTTCGTCAATGAAGGCTAGCTTAGGTGGCGAAGCGGACACTTCAAGACTATAATATCTTAGATTCAAATCCCAACAAAGTGTGAGCTTTTGTCTACTTTCATAGTTGATTAGAGATTGTAATTAGTTGTGAAGTGCTAATTGTTATAGTTGTTGAAGATTTGATATTCATTACATTACCTAATGGTGTATGTAACTGATTCATGTAAACAAAATGATTTACCTGTGTTCGAAATCGAGACGCTTCTCTACTAGGAAGCTCCCTAAGAACATCCTTCAAGCCTGGTACAAATTTTACACAATCAGATAGAATTATCGGACTTAGAAAATAGGGAAGAAAGGTTTGGTTCTAAAAATTAACGATCCCCCATACACAGAGAGGGACACAGAAGTGTGCATGTGCATGTGCACGTGTTTGCGCACACAGATATACATGCATATTGTAGTGGTGGGCAAATGACGTACCTCTTGCTTGCCTTTCTATTTTATAAGCAGAATTGATGACACCTTGTATTTGCTTTCCAGCTTGCCTGAGTGCACCATACACAAAATTTGAGCAGGAGGTTTTAGTTACAAGAATAGATATATGCTAAGAAAAATAAATTTGAAAACTGCATTTCAATAGAAAATTCAGACCTGAGTTTTGTTCTCCCTCTCACCAAGTCTTCTTCAGCTTGCAATGCCTTTTCTGTTACCATAAGTACATATAATGTCAACCAATGAGATTCAAAATCCAAGTTCACAATCAAAGCAAAGCACATTCATGGTGCCAGTCAAAAGCTTGAATAATAAACTCCAAGCTCTCCACATATAAGAAGAAAAGATAAGAGCTTGCTTCTTCTATTTTGACATTGTTGGTTGCAGCAATAAATTTTCTGTATGTGAACACATTTCAATAAAAATATATTTATTATTCAGCCCCAACAATTTTTCTTTTCTGTTTTTGCAAAAAAAAAAAAATGAAGAAGAAAAATCAAAGATAGAAAAGAAGACAGGAAACATAAGAAGGGTGAGGATTTTTTTGTCAAAATATAATCTTAACGTTGTAAATTGCAACAGAAAAGCTCTATAGCCAAACCTTTTATAGGACCTCTTTAACAAAGAATAAAAGAACAGAAGAAACTAAAAAATAATTGAGCAAGAAAATTAAATTTCTGGAAGAACTTCTTATATCGTAAAACATGTGAAAAGACTATGACTTCGGGACTACTATATCCCCTAAAATAATTGAGCAAGAAAATTAAATTTCTGGAAGCACTTCTTATATCGTAAAACATGTGAAAAGACTATGACTTCGGGACTACTATATCCCCTATACAATCATATTCCGTTCCACTTGTACTTGTTAGATGTACTTGATGTCCCAATTTCAGTAAACATTAACACTAAATAAAATTATCTTGCATTTGGGTCCTACAAGACAGAAACATGAATAAAGTGGATGGACAAATATAATTATCAGAGAATTTTCAGTTAATATACTTATTATCATTTTATAAAACGCCCAATTATTGTCTTTTAAATTTTCTTTCAATAGAAGAGGAAAAAGCATGTCTAATTCCCACTCCACCTCCCTGTTGTCATTCTTTCATTTTCCTCTATAATATCCAGGATCCTCAAGGAGTTTAAAAGGGGCTAAATGCTGTGAACAGAAAAGAGATCCTACTCCTGCCATAGTAGAACAGGATGGCCTAGAAAATACACCTCTGTACTACCCCTCTCCATACATACAAGTGACATCTGCAACTACGTGTTTCTTCTACATGGATTTTCCACTTCAATCCTCCTTAGAACTTACTATTTTAATACCCATTCCTTCAGGATGAAACAAATGGAGAGTGGCGGGAAGTGAGAGCATGCAATACGGAGGAATGAAGAATGCAACATGAAAGGCACATGCCAAGCAAACAGACAAACGTGTAAAAAGAATACCTCTAACTTTTCGCTTTCAGCCTTCAAAAGATCTATTGATTGCCGCAACTCCTTGACTTTTGTATCAGCTCTAGATAGCAATGTCTGGATCAAGCAAACACTTACTAAAATCATTATGTCAGCAAAGATATTTTCTTTCGCCACTGAGATGCTTAATATGCTGATTGATTCTCTTGTCCATGTTAATAGGAAATAGTGCTACTTCAACCATATCTCTAATATTTATCCATATTACTAACCATGTAATATTGCTACACTAGAGGAGTTTCTGCATCTGCATCTATATCGAGAAAACTTCACTTAAGTATAAGAGCTAAACCCCAGTGTTTTAAGTCGTTGTTAATGCTATGAAAAACTTTTAAGTAAATTATCAAGTAGGCGTAATCAATAAATTAAAACAATGTCTATAAAATTTGCCCCATTACCTCTTCACTAAAAAAGAGTCGCCTCGTGTTGTAGGACAAGAATTGTCTGGTCCCTGCAGATAAATTTTAAAATAAATCTAAAGTGAAACGCTGCGGCCAACTTAATGACAATAAAATAGTTGTACTTAAAATAGTTGTACTCAGTAGATGCTTAATTCATGCAGTGGACATACTTTTAGACCGAGAAATCCCACTCCAACAACAGCTCCTGTAGTAATCAGTGGGCGGGAAGAGGCATAAAGAAAACCCTCTGCAGAACAATTAATTATTTCTGGAGAAAGTCAGGAACTAAGCTGGAGGATATATGTTAAATGATTTAAACAAATATATTTTGTTGCATGAATTATTCACTTCAAACAGACCTTTAATCTTCCCAAAAACAATGTCCTCATATGTGCTATAGTCAGACTTCAAGTCTTGTAAAGAATCCTGTGCCAATTCACAGGAAATCACAAACCTTAGTAGACCAATCAAAGTGATGTTATGAAGTTAACAGAAATCAACATCTTATATATGCGTAATGGGTAAGGTGTGTGTTGATTGAGTACCAACAGTGTGGTTGTGTAAGAGCCTGCAGTTTTTTTTTTGCGGTTATATACAGCTTCCAAAAACCTAAATACTTGCAATATTTTTGCTACGAATCTGAGAACACTAAATCTGCTGCTTCAACTACAAATATTTCAGAGAAATGTTCCATGTAGGTTTCATACAAATGGAAAGGCACACAATTTTTTTATTTGAATTAAAATATCCATACGAAATGTTTGGGGAGTCTATCCTACAAAGAAATTAGTTTATATGCGTCTAATCCACAGTACTACTCAGTTTTCATCAATCAAGATATTTGTACGAAGAACTTCGAGAGCTCACTAATAATCGAGCAAGTCAGGACACATCTAATTCTCTTATGTAAGATCCAAACAAGGAGAAAAGATATCAATGATCCTACAAGAATTAGTACATATTTATTAAACTTTTTCGCTAAGGTTGCATTTGGATTTGATGAGAAGAATTTCAAATGACCAATATAAGATGGATTTGAAATCCACAAAATTACTCAAGCTTAAAATAGGAGCTTAAGGATTTGAAATCCATCGTAAAATGAAAAATAACAATAGAAGCAGTATTTCCCTTCTCTCTCACAAACATATAGACATTCTTTAATTATGTGTACATAAAGAGATACAGCATGTGGAATTTCTTAGCATAGGGGAAAAAAACACCCTTGGTGCAATACAAATGCCTTCATTCATATGCATATTTGTAAATGTGTGCTCTCGTATTCAATACACGCAAACCTTAAATCCTGGTCAATTTTTTTCCAGAATTGATCAGCAAACCTCAGACATAAAAATGCCATAATCAGGTATCTAGAAAAAGGTACAACACGTGAATTTAAACAACAACTTGTGAAAGTCCGCATTTTCCGTTTTAGCAACACAGCAAACAATAAAAGCTAAAATTCACAACAGTTTTTGTCTTTCTTTTAGTTAAATCAACTATAATGAGGGGAAAGAAATAAGCTGCAAAATCAAGAGTATTTACAATGGTTTGGTTGAAATGCGCCGAGGAAGTGGTGAGAATGCGATCGACACGCGATCTGGTGACCTCGATTGCGTTATCTAGGGTGCTTTCGATGGTCTTCTGTGCAATCTGCGCTTGCTCCACCGCGTAGTCCGTCCAGGGAATATTCCAGTCGATTGGTCCTGTTGATATCGGAATATTCCCTTGCGTCGGATTTCAATCGGTTTTTCTGCCGGCGATTCGCCGTCGATGACGGTCATTTTTACGGAGCTTCGCTCTCGGGTTCGAAGTGTCAAAAGGTTTTTCTTTTTCTTGGTTCGTTTTCTTATTTATTTTTCTTTTTCCTTTGTCAAATGGGACATCTCTTCCTCGGGTCAGTAAGGATAGCAACGAGTATGGCTGCAATTGAATCGAACCGAGTAGAAACTAGGAGTTTGAGATTGGAGATCGTTTATTATAAGTTGAACTCGAATCTAAATTTATGGAACATATTGAATTGATGGCTCGCGAACTTTTTTAATTTAATCAAACATAAACAAATTTAGTTAATATTAATTATAAATTAAATTATTTTTCAAAATTCAAATTACTACAAAAATAAAATTATTTATCTAAAACACATAATATATTTAGTAAAACCTAAAATTTATTCAAACAAATAACTGAATGAGTTTATTTAAATTTTTTATATTTATCATAAGTCAACATCTAAAAATTAAAATGAAAGTTAAATTATTAGTTTAATTTTTTTAGCTTAATAACGAGCCTACTTACGAGTTTACTAATGAGTCTATTCACGAGTTAATGAACCAAATGTCCCTAAGTTTGAGTTTGATTCATTTATTTTAACGAGTCTCTTTAAATGAACTCAAACGAGCTTTTATCAAGTCGAGCTCCAAATAGCTCACGAGCGATTTGGTTTATTTGCGTACACGACAACGGACTTGTAACAACACGATACTTGGATCGGAAGTTAAACCTGTTTGTTGTATTAAATTTATTTTATAAATATTATAATTATTTTGAAGATAATATTATTAATTTTTCAAAAATATATTTATAATAACATATTATATAAATACATTGTAAAAAATATTGAATACTTAAATGATTTAATATTATTATCTTTAATAAGTTTGAAAATAAATAAATTAGATGTCTCAAACGGTTTATTTCATGCTATTCCTGAGTACTCTTTTAGTTGCATAATAATTTACGACAATCACACAAATCTAACATGTATTGCATGTTAATCATGTAAATACTATACCTAGTATATTCACATACAAGTAGTATATATAAGTCTGTCCCAAGCCCATTTATACTTTTGAAAATCTGATGCAGGGAAAATTGTCCAGTTTAAATTTGTTTTCATTTTTTTGGGATAAAAACACTTTGCCTACCAAACTATTTTTTGTTACATTTTGCCTCATATACTATTCAAATTTTACACTTTACCATATATGGACATTTTTGCCTCTATAGTTTTGTCAATTTATTTTAATAGTTTTAGAAATCCATCTAAGCTCCAATTTGTTGCATCGACCTCCAAATTTTTTAAAATTATCACATATTTTAATAAATATTAATCTAACTCAAAACAGACTTGTTCTTGAATTTATCGGGACATGGGAACCATCCTGGGGTTTTTAGATTTAAAATTGGATATAGTCCATTCGACCATATATCAGTCCAACATGCTCCCGTAAAATTAAAATATTCCTAAAATCCATACCTTTCTTTGATCGAAATAACACCAAGTGAGATGGTTAGCAACACCGCCAATTGAAAAATTACTACCCTTAGATCGTTTGATAGATGATCACAATCATCTTACTTCAACTAATCAGTTAAGATGATCAACAAGTTATCCAACTCCTTCAACGATCGCCAAAGACAACCTTGGTTCATTTCTACTCCAGGACGTATAAGATAATTCTTCAAAGAGATAAATTAATAGAATATTATGAACACATGTTGAAGCAAATAGCATCTATTTATTAAGAACTGAAGAAATATTTATTACATTAGTAATCTCCTTTTGGGAGGAAAATACTTGTTTAGCCTCTCATTAATGAGGCGTGCACTCGAAAATACACAAGATCTAGAAAACTAAATCACTCAAATATTACAATTTTTTCACTCGATTTTTATTCTTAAGAAAACTAAGGGAAATGTTCGATGTCCTCACCTTCCTTTAACTCGTTTTTTACTTGAATCCGGTGAAATACGGATTCCAAAGTTTGTTGAAATATTAGACGCATCGCTTACGTTTTCATCAATTATTGCCTCGCGATTGATTGGCTTCCTTTTTCTTCCGCGTGACTCGGCCCATGCGATGGTTGTCGGGGAATTTTTAAAACTTGGTTTGCGTGGTCCCCGAGGATAACGCATCTTGTGAGCTAGGCCCTTATATTTTCCGGTTGTATGGTCTTGTCGGTCGAGTTTGGGTGAAATCCTTTCTCAAACTCGGGTTCTTTCTATTCGGGACATGCCTAATGGGCCGATCAATCCAACGGCCTACATGCGCCATGTTACGAATTTTCGGTAAATTTTTTTGCTAGCCGAATTGTTCTCCCAGAGAATTTTTCTCTTTGTCTAGAAATGTTCCTCTCGCAAATCTCGTTGTTGGTCTGTCATTGAATTGAAAGAAAGATCCATTTCTTGAATTTCGAAAAGAACTTGAATGGATATTTGACTTTGTCCATTTGAGTTAGACAAACCCAAGTCCCCATGCTTGTCATGTGAAGCTTCGTCTTCCGAGATTGCTCCTACCGATAATGGCACTTCTTCCGTTGAGGCTTCCTTTATGTATTTCAAAGCATTTCCATCAGGTCTTCTAAGCTTGATGAAATGAAAAGCTTCATTAAATCATTTTTTCTTTGGTTGAGCCGCATCGATGAAATATAGTTCCAAAATATCTCCTCCGGCCAAATGTGGATTATTCACCTAAGTCTTGTACACAACTTCCCAATCCATTTTGGGTAACTTTGAAATTTGGGAATCTCGGTGACACGGTATATATTGGAGCTAAAGCTCCAAAAGTATACCATTCTTGTACTTCATTTGAATGACTTCCTGGTTTCATCCAAACTCTTGGGTATTTGTCCGAGATATCAACCATTGTTTTTCTAGGTTAATACCTCTTCTTGTAACCAATTTCTTCCATTGTCGTTGATAAACCTGCATTGGAGAAATCTTAATCTCGTTAGTTTGAACCTTAGATTTGCATGTCTGCGACTAAGATTCAACTCTCCTCTTTAATCTCGTTAGTTTGAAATATATCTCAAGCCTTTTACATAGCTCCGATTGTAAAACCATCATATATCCGAAGTTTTGGATCTTCTTTCATAATCCTCATTAGAGTCTTATGAGAAACAATAGTATGGGAGAGGAATCGACAAATCCTCCTTGATCTGTGAAGAATTTCTTCTTCACCCCGATTCTCGAACTAGATTTACTTCCCCTCGTCGAATAGATCTCTTCTTCATAGATGCTTTCATCCGAGGGTAGATCCTCAAATTGATACACTTGTATCGAGATCTTGATAGTAGACTGACTTCTTCAAATTCTCGTGTAGTTTTGAACTGTCTAATTCCTCGCTTTTGATTTTCCGGTCAATCGGTTGAGATATGCCCTCTTGCTAGACATGTCCAACAATTACAATTTTGGAAACTTTCATTAGTTACGGTTTGAGCTCGTTTGAAAGTTCTTCTTCCTGAGGGTTCTCTTTGGTACTCCCTTGGTTAGAACCTAATGAAAGGCTCTACTTCGCATGGTCTTTGGCTTTTGCCCCGATTTGTAATTTTGGGCCTTTTGTTTTGACAAAAACCTTCTAGGTCTCCATGAAGACCTACTCTTTTTCGCTACTTCCACAGTTGTATGGATGGTTTCTCCGCTTATTTTTCTTATGCCTCTGTGGTTGACCTCCCACAACATTGGGATGTCATCATCTTTGCAATATAGAGGAACCGTTTTATTAATCCCTCTTAATCTCTTATAGTTCTGTAGGTGTAGTGGCACCATTCGAGATAGCTTGGCCTTTAGGAAAGGCATTCATCCGCCACTATATCTAAATCGGTTGCACTATTGTATTTCCGATGATCATTTCTCTCAGGGACTTGGTATCTTCGCAAAGAATAGTTGCAAAGCTTAACTTTATCTTCTACCTTGGACTTCCATCGTGCATTTTCGGTGAACAATTTGATATATTCGTCAATTCGACAAATATCATGTAACTCGAGGCGATGAGGGGGCTTGTTTGTATCTTTTCTTTTCTATTCTTACAATCCTTCAAAATAGCTTGTGCCCATAAAATGAATTTTAAATAATTTTGCCATATTATCGACTATTCCTTTCAATGACTCTCCGGCTATAACATGCTTTCATTTCGATCCCGGTCATATCCCATACAATCTTTGAGATCCTTCAACACTCGTCTTAAGGAATAGGATGAATCCGTCTGTTAGATCGAGGGTACCGCTTTTGCAATCCTCATAGTCGATGCCCAATCATCGATAAGGACTTCTCGATTTTTAAAATTTGGGATATCGATTTAGCATCAATCCATATAGATATATCGGATTGAGTGCAATTTCATAAGACATATTATATAGATTTGGCCTTCGGAACATTGTTGAGTTCACGAAATAATAGGATCTACTCTTGTAGTAAAATCTCGGCGTGCGATTTTGGTTCATCTCCATGATATGAACTGCATTTCTTTCGCAACGTTGGGATCAATCGTGGTAGTGGATGTGGTCGTTGATGTTAGTCATGAGTAATCAAAGTTGATTCATTCCCTGCGTTCATCTTTAAATCTACAACTCCTAATCTGCGAAGGATTACGCAAGGTCATGTAGATCTTTAAGATTAATCTTCTCCATATCCATCATATTTTAGTTTATGATGATTTTTTTTTAATGATAGCAAAAAGCTTTTCATCATCGTTATCGTCGCACAACTTCGGTCGGTTTCCCATTTTGGTGTAAATAGGTCTTTGTTCCTAAATCAATATATTTCTTTCTTCCGAATGAACTTGGTCTGTCCTCCAGATTCTTGACTCGTTTACGAATATCATGAAGGATTTCAAGAGTCCCCTCTCGATATTTCACCATCTTCGCCATCCGGTTTTGAATTTGATGCACTGTGTTAGTAGATGATTATGGCGGTTGCCATAATTCTCGCACTATTTTTCGGACTTCTCTAAGATCTTTTGAGAACTTAGATGTGTCTAGAAGTATCTCGTTCAATTCTCGGAATTCCATCAAGACTCATGATTTTGATGGGATGCTTCTGACGATTCATCAGTCGACATATAATATCTAATTTACCGTAAAGAAACTCGGATAATATCCGCTTGTTTATTGCATTGTCTCAAGGTTTTGTTTGATACATGTTTTGATGATTTTATTTTGTCACCAAAACAATGTTTTTAAAGGTTGTCCAAATACTCCTAAATGAGTTAAAATGGTGTTAATATTTTTTGGAGTATCTCCTCAAGTTTATTTTCGATAATATTGGACAACACTTTTAATGATTTTATGTAAATGGGTTTTCACTTCTAAACAAGGTTTCTAAATGTTGTCTAAATACTTCCGATTGGTTTAAAATGTTTTTACTAAATTTTGGAGTATTTCTTGAGTTTTATTTTCGACAAAAATTGGACAACTTTTTCTGTCTCGAGGTCGACCGTCGCCCTATAGCAACCCGTACTGAAGATGATTTTGGAACAAAAATGAGACAGAAGTGAAAAAGCTGTCAGGTCGACCGATCGCCCGGCGTCGGCCGGTCGCCTGTGGGTCGACCGTGCACGAACGTTCTTCCGAAAGCAGAACAATTTTTTCTCAACAAAACACTTAGGGGACCCGGTTGAGACAAGGGTCGACGGTCGAATTCTATGTCGGCCAGGGTCGCCTGTGTATTTTTCATGTGTTACGTTTCAAACTTTTATTTGTGCGACCGTCGCCTCTGTGCTTTGACAAAGAAAAAATATGACCGTTTGACAACGGACACATTTCCTTAAAATGTGGGATTGATTTCTAACAACTATATTCTTGATTTTAATTGTATTTTTCTGTAGATTTTTAATCCCCAAGAGGAGCCTATGCTTGATCAATCATCTCCTATAAATAGAGGAAGTTTTGGAGCAACCAATACAACAATTGAGATACAACACAACAAGATACACTTCAAGCAAACATTTGTTCTTCATTGTTACTATTCTTGTTGTAAATTTGCCTAGCTTGTCACTTTCACATCTTTGAGGTCTAGGCTATTCTTGATTACACTTTGCACTCAAATTGTAATATTCATTATTGAGTTGTAATCTTGATTTTTGGTTATCGTTCAACACAAGATATCCTTGTGAGTGTTCTTGTGGTAAGAACACACTTGGATGATCTAGGTGATAGGTGCAAGAAGATTGTGGTGATCTTCTTATTGAGGTGTTGAAGAATTTGGTATTCTTCAAGATTGAAGATTGTGGTAATCTTCACAAGGTGCCGTTGAAGGAAGATTGTGGTGATCTTCAAAGGAGATAGTGGTAATCTCCAAAGGTGTTGTTGAAGAAGAGTGTGGTGCTCTTCAAGGTATTGTAAGTTGAGTTTGTATTAATTTTGGTAATTAATAAAATTCTTTTCTTTTTGAAATCCATCCGGATATCTTGGGGTGGTAGAGGATTAGGCCCTAGGTGGGTTGAACCTCTATAAATCGCGTGTGTTGTTTACATTCCGCACCTTTATTATTGTGTTTGAGCATTTGGTTCGAAAAAGAGGGCGAAATCAAAAGATGGAGATAATCTATTCACCCCCTCTAGATTATCGTAGCCGCTTGGACTTACAAGTGGTATCGAGCCAAACTCTTTGGCAAGCTCATTTCACATCGCGAGTAAAGAGGTACGATCGTCGGCTCTGAACGAAGCTCACCTTACCGCACCTCCACCACCAAGCCACCACTATTTGATTCCAAAATTTTAATTTTTGGAAAGAAAGAATGGAATGCTACTTACAAGGTTGCGGGTTCGACATTTGGAACACCGTCATTAATGGAGAATCCATTCCGATGAAAGATACACCACACACCTCAAAAGGCTTCAAAAGCTCAATGATGAAGAGAAGAAAATCATCTCCTTAAATGGTAAAGCTCTTAATATTTTACTTTGTTCACTTACCACTTTGGAATTTGATCATGTTGAAGGTATTCGATCGGCACATGAAGTATGACAAAAATTAGAAGCCATCTATGAAGTATATGCAAATGAAAGGAGCAACTCAAAAGCATCTACTTCACAAATGGATACAACATCAAATCCAACAACATGGGATAAGCCTTCTAAAACCTCCCATGATGAACAAGTTGAACAATGCCTCATGGGCATCGAAGAAGAAAACGAGGTAAGCTCTAAACAATGAATTGCAAAATGAATATAGTGATTTGCAAAATGATTATGATGAGCTACAAGATGAATTCCAAAACTTACTTGTTAAATACAAAAATTTGAAAAAGGAATTCATTGTTTTGAAAAATGATAAGGATAGTTTATTTACTTCCTATGAATCACTATCATGTGCTCACACCACCACTCTTGATAAGGTTGGAAACCTTGAGAAAGAAAATAGTACTCTTGTTGAGGATATAAATTGCTTGAAAAATGATTTATCTAAATCCAACTTGAGTACCGATAAGATGACCGATATTGTTGATTGTTGTGATAAATCGAAACTAGAACTTGATCATAAGCCTAAGGATGTCAATGACATGAAAAAGAATCAAGTCTCTAAGCACATTGGTCATTATGCTCCTAGAATTATTACATGCTTTTATTGCGGTAAAAGGGTCATACGGTTAATACTTGTCGGGCTAGAAATAGCTCTAATCATTATTGAGACCTAAAAGTCTCAAAGCTAATCCTAAAGGACCAAAAACTTGAGGGTACCACATAATAATGTCATATTAGGTACCCGACGGAATAATGATCAAAGAAAATTCATATCTAAGAAGGCATCAAATGATCGTTTCATTTGATTAAAGAAGGAGAAACTATTTTCGACAAAGCAAATTTCAAGAAGAGGATATACTCAAAAATGGGAAGAACACAATCCTTGGAAATGGCAAAGACATCATCAACAAGATGAGTTTCAACAATGGGAAGGCAACAAACCTTGGAAATGGAATAATCAAAGAAGTCATCATCAACAAAGTGACTTCTCAAGGGGAAGATATCATCAACAATAGGAAAGACACAACCCATGGAAACGGCGATATTGGTAAACCGTATCTCCCGTATATATATGCATTTTATTTTAATTCCATGCATGTTTTTAATTGTGTCTTTATTGTAAGATGAGTTTTCAAGCATTTTATTTTAAATCAAGGTCTTCAAAACTTATTTATATTTTCAAAATTTTTAAAAAGAAGACCTTGCATGATATTTCTAAAAATCTTGTGCATTTAATTAGACTTATGTGGTTTATTATCTCTTATGTATTTTTATAGCATAAACATTTTTTTTTGATATCTCCTATCACTTGCCTACACTTGTGTTTTTGTGCAAATTTTGTTTAAGAATGGTGTAGGATATATATATCTCATATTCATTGGCTATTTCGTCATCAAGTTTCTTAAACTATCAAGGTATGTTCACTCGTTCTTTTCTTAGAACTCGATATTATGCTTATGCACATATCTTTCAAGATATTTCATTTTAACCCCTTAAGTGCCCCTAAATGATTTTGCAAATATTCTCTTAAAAGGGCACTACTTGTTAAGTCTCGATTTCCCGAAACCGTATTTATTGGACTTGGTCCAAAATTATCTTTTTGCAAAGTTTTAAAACTTTTGGGGTGAAAATTCGAATTTTGGAAAATTCTGGGGAAAGAAAAATTGCACTGGGACGGTCAAAGCAGGGGCGACCGGTCGCCTTGCACGTCGACCGGTCGCCCCCCACCTCGACCGGTCGCCCAGGCTAATTTTACAAGTTTAAAACTCTCTGTCTTTCGTTCAAAAAGCACGCAGAAATCTCAAACCCTTCCCACAACAGCGATAATCACCCCCTTTTCATAAGTTCTTCTATTCTTCATCAATTTTCACGATTCTTGTTGCTAATCCACTTCTTTTTGCAAGAACTTCACATATATGGCACCTCCAAGAAATTCCACCGAACGAAATCCTCAAAAGAGGAGAAGGAGACAAAGGGGAGAATCTTCTTCCAACCCCCAACAAAATGATATTCCACAAGGAGATTATCAAAATCGGCTTACGGAAGAGGAGATTGTCGAATTAAGAGCCGGGGTTTCAAAATCGAGCATTCATTGGGACTCTAGTAAGTTATCACTCCTTTACGAGCCTCCCTCTAGAGCTAATAGATTTCGATTTCTAAATAAACTTGCGGAGGAACATTATGAGAAAATTGGATTGAATGAAAAGAAAATTGCGTGCACTCGTATGGTTCGATTTCAAGCATTTCATGATGAATTTCAGATATTAGGGCTTATTTTGAAATTCAAGGATGGGTTTCACTTTGGGATAATCCGTGCTTGCATTATGATGACGAGCTTATAAAACTTTTTTATGCAAATATGTGGATTGTTGATGCTACGGTAGATAATCCGTTGGAACTTCACTCATTTGTTAATGGTAGGCATTTTTCATGGACATTGGCGATATTTGCAATCATTTTAACGTCTTAGAATGATGGAGTGGTTAATGTGGATTGCGCTCATTGGGATGATAACATTTTCGGTGTTTCACTAGATGATGTGAAAACCTTTTTAGGAGTGTATCCCAGTGACATACTCGGCAATGCCGCCAAATTATCGGATTATATCTATCATTTGCTCCTATTGTGTTTGTGGAAAGGAAATAAAACTTCCGAGTAATCTCGAACTCTTTCTCACCTATAAGATTGTTCGAGGAGAAAGAGTTAATTATGGGGCAATTTTTGTGTATTGTTTATTGGAATCTAGAAAGCTTACCAAGAAAAAAATATACCTTGGGTAATTTGATTTGCCGACTTTTATACTTATCGGGATACCCGGAAAATGAAATGAATACCGAAATTCATCACAATGATTTTGATAATGCCAACATTCTACAAATGGTAAGAATGAGACGACATTTACCACGGGTTCCTACCAAAGCCCGCTAGGGGCGTGCCCGACATCAACAACAACCTCGGGATGATTTCTTTAATGACAATGAGGTTGAAAATATTGGAAGAGGTGAGTTTGACGAACAAAAGATGATGAAGAAGAGAATGTGGGGAATGAAGAGGAAAATGAAGAAGAGAATGTGGGAAATGAACAAGAAATTAGGGAGGAAGAAAATGAGGAAGGAGATGAATACGAGTATGATGTTGAAGATTTAAATCTCAAAGAGAGAATGGCAAAAGTTTGCTTAAATGCATTTGAGATGCTTTAATTATTTTGCTTAGATGGATATTTTGGGACATTTGTAATGTCTAATATGCATTGTTTGATGCTTGACATGTATCTCTTAATGGCTCTTTATTTTTGCTTAATGGCATTGGTAATGTCTTGATCTCTCTTTGGCTAAATTATCTCAATTGGGTTGAACCTTGAGAATTTACTTTGATTATGCCTATTATTTGTTGGATACATGTTGAAAATTGCTTTTGGTGATGGTATGAACAACTTGGCTTGATTTCATTTACAATGGCTATATATATTTTTCAATTTTTTGACGCCCGCCAAGTGTTCGTTAAAATGCTTCTATGAAAATCTCTTCACATACATGAATCTCTTATGTTCAATGTCTTAAAATCTTTTTGAGACCATGTTTTGGCTAACTAATGAGCTTTTGGATTTCTTATGATACATTTCTCTAATTTTCCTGGATTCTAAGCTTAATTATTTCATGGTTGATAAAACGAATTGTTGGCGCACTCGATAAATTTGAATGATGTTTTTATCATCCTAACATTCTTTTGATGATTCCAAAGGGGAGAAACAAACAGAACTTGGCTCATTAGCTTAAAGAAGCTAATAAAAGCTAATAAAAGCTAATAAAAGCTTGTTATAAAAGCTATAAGCTATGGCTCATAAAAGCCATAAGTTGTGACTTATTTTTAGTCCAATGGTTGCTTGATGGACTTATAATTGTTTAATGATGTTTTGTGGGGGGAGCTTATAAGCTCTTGAACAAATTGTAAAAGCTAAAGCTTTTAGCTTATGGATAATCGCTTTTACATTATTATTGATGTGCTTGTTGATAGGGGAGCTTGTGTACTAAATATATTTACTCCCCTACTTGGTTGCTTTTATATTTTGGAAATTTTGGTTGCTTCCAAACGGTCAAATGTTTTTACTAGGAAAATCATTTCTAAAATTGCTCTCTTAGTCTGTGTAAAAATTGTTTTGGTTTGTAATCATCAAAAAGGGGGAGATTGTTTGATACATGTTTTGATGATTGTATTTTGTCACCAAAACAATATTTTTAAAGGTTGTCCAAATACTCCTAAATGAGTTAAAATGGTGTTAATATTTTTGGAGTATCTCCTCAAGTTTATTTTCGATAATATTGGACAACACTTTTAATGATTTTATGTCAATGGGTTTTCACTTCTAAACAAGGTTCCTAAATGTTGTCTAAATACTTCCGATTGGTTTAAAATGTTTTTACTAAATTTTCGGAGTATTTCTTGAGTTTTATTTTCGACAAAAATTGAACAACTTTTTTCTCGAGGTCGGACTAAATTCGGCCGCCCTATAGGGCAACCTGCATCGAAGATGATTTTGGAACAAAAATGAGAGAAGTGAAAAACGGTCGTCGGCCGTGCCGCCAGGGGTCGGCCAGTGCACTCGAACGTTCTTCTTCAAACAGAACAATTTTTTCTCAACAAAACACTTAGGGACCAGGTTGAGACAAGTGGTCGATCGGGTCGAAGCCTATGTCGCCTGGCCGCCTGTGTATTTTTCATGTGTTACATTTCAAACTTTTATTTCGTGCGACCGGTCACCTCAGACTTTGACAAAGGCAAATATATGACCGTTTGATGTTGAGACACATTTCCTTAAAATGTGGGATTGATTTCTAATGACTATATTCTTGATTTTAATTGTATTTTTCTCAGTAGATTTTGAATCCCCAAGAGGAGCCTATGCTTGATCAATCATCTCCTATAAATAGAGGAAGTTTTGGAGCAACCAATACAACAATTGAGATATAACACAACAAGATACACTTCAAGCAAACATTTGTTCTTCATTGTTACTATTCTTGTTGTAAATTTGCCTAAGCTTATCACTTTCACATCTTTGAGGTCTAGGCTATTCTTGATTACACTTTGCACTCAAATTGTAATATTCATTATTGAGTTGTAATCTTTATTTTTGGTTATCATTCAACACAAGATATCCTTGTGAGTGTTCTTGTGGTAAGAACACATTTGGATGATCTAGGTGATAGGTGCAAGAAGATTGTGGTGATCTTCTTATTGAGGTGTTGAAGAATTTGGTATTCTTCAAGGTTGAAGATTGTGGTAATCTTCACAAGGTGCCGTTGAAGGAAGATTGTGGTGATCTTTAAAGGGAGATAGTGGTAATCTCCAAAGGTGTTGTTGAAGAAGAGTGTGGTGCTCTTCAAGGTGTTGTAAGTTGAGTTTGTATTAATTTTGGTAATTAATAAAATTCTTTTTCTTTTTGAAATCCATCCAGGATATCTTTGGGGTGGTAGAGGATTAGGCCCTAGGTGGGTTGAACCTCTATAAATTGACGTGTGTTGTTTACATTCCACACCTTTATTATTGTGTTTGAGCATTTGGTTCGAAAAAGAGGGCGAAATCAAAAGATGGAGATAATCTATTCACCCCCTCTAGATTATCGTAGCCGCTTGGACTTACGAGGTTTCCCTATCGGCTCCTACGAGTTCTTTTTTAACATATTGATTGTTCCAATATGTTATCTTATCCTGGTGTTATTGTGCATACATCGTCAAAATTTGACGATATCTCTGTAAGGTATACATCTTAGACATTTGTCCGGATCCATGTTATTGGAGAAAATTCTCCTCACCAATTGTTAATTACATAAATGTAATAAATATAACTTAAGGTATACATCGTATTACACCAGGCTCGATACCAATTCTAAGAATCTCAAAACCCAAAAGTGGGAGGAAATATAAAAGATGTAATGATTTTGATAAATATGAGGTAAAGTACAACAACTTTAAAGTTCGGAGGGCAAACCGCAAAACAAACTATGGTATCCATATGTGTAAATTTGGAATTTTTGGGCCATTTTTCGTACCTTTTGGTAAAGTGAATTTTTTTCAAAGTTCGGGGTAAAGTGCGAGTTTTAAAGTTAATAGTGCAAAGTGTAAAAGTGGTATAGTTCGGGGGCAAACTGTTTTTTATCCCCTTTTTTTTTTAAAGATATGGTTTGATGTGAATGAATTGTGGTTGGATGTTGTTGGATTGGGCCAAATTTGTATGCAAGTTTTAATTCACTTGAAATTTGGATTAATCGAGATTGACATGATACTAACCTTAATTGCAAGGTTATATTACATATGTTAGCATTTGTTTGAGTTTGTTGGACAAATATATTTCCTTATATTTTTAATATTATCACTTATTGTTTTTCTTGCTTTATAGTAAGATGAATAATGCAATCGAAATATTCCAGGCTATGAAGCAACGATATAGGTATAGGACACGGGTACGATATGACACGAGTACGAGAATACATCATGTTTTAAAATTTTAAGGACACTCATACGGTATATATATATACACAATAATATATTCTTGTATCATCAAAAATATAGGCGTACTAAATACAATTACAAAACAATGTTTAATCATAAAAAACTAAAATTTCTTAAATACTCCATTCCAAAATGTAATAATTCGCATAGACAAACATAAAACATGTTGAAAATATTAGCAATAGAATATATTTTATCTATTTTTATATGTGGATTTGTAAGAACTATTATGGATGTGGATTTGTTTATTTCAAATTGAGATATTCAGTCGATCTTTTATCTATGGAGTATCCATGGAGTATCGTATCCGATATGTATCTGGTATGGGTATGCCATCCTCACGGAATTGTCTCGTGTTTCATAGGTTCCAGGTAGTTTTTTTTTGTAACTCAACTTTGATTACGTCCGACTATGCCTCGAGGATGTCAACATTCTTAATTATATCATAAATGGAATACTTCGGTTGTGATTGATTGTGGGATTTTTTCCAAATTTTTAGCTCCAACCACCGAGTAACTAAGTTGATCTTGGGCCCCAAAATGTCAATCAACGGCATCCCCTATCAACGAAAGAAATTTATTCCGTTTTGAGGCATGTTGGTTGGAGGAGCGAGAATTTGGGGAAGTAGTACAGACGTGTGGAGACTTTGCCCACCAAATATCGACTACCCAAACATCTACAAACGTGTGGGAGCTACCTCAAACGATGGATGAACACCCTCAAATGATGTGCGGGCACGCGATTTCGTTAACTCTCAAAGAAAGTGGGGCCGAGAAGAGGAGAACCTTGAATACTCAAGACTAGTCGCAATTGGGAGTTCGAGATTGACAAAATTAATTCATTGGAAAAGGAGATCGAGACTCTTGCATCCAAAGAAGATGCTTATTGGAAATATAGAAGTCGGAATTCTTAGCTTGTAGTGGGGACTTTAATTCCAAGTTTCTTCCATTCCCAGGCCTCGCTCGAAGGAAAAAAATTCATATCAACAAGGTTGATATCCAACCCTGATGACTTATGCTCTAAATGGGGAGGTATGACGAGACATTATTCTTGAATATTTGAAAATATTTTTCGTGCTAACCCTACAGTGCAATCGATCGTCAAAGGGTGATCTCTTGTGTTGAGACTAAAAATCTTGAAATCATGAATGATTTTGTCTTTGCCCGGGAAAAGAAAGAGCTCCCGCACCGCGGCTCCCCAGGCCTTTTTTCCCAACAGTGAAGGCGTTATCGGGGTTGACATCACGGATGTTGTCCTTAAGACCCTTAAGGTGGGAATTGAACGGATGGAATCACACTATCATCACACCGATCTCAAAGGTCACCAACTCACTAACCGTTAAAGAGTTTTGAGCCATAAGTTTGTGCAATTTCTATTACAAGATTATCGCAAAAATGGTGGCCAATCAAATTCGTCGTGTGCTTCCACATATTATTGATGAAACACAAAGTGTGCTTTTATTTCGGGCCATCTCATTATAGATAATATCATTCTTGATTTTCAATGTACCCACATTTGGATACGAAACTATCGGAATAGAAAGATGGGATATGCCTTGCTCAAACTCGATATGAGCAAAGCCTACAACCAGGTTGAATGGAAATTTGTCGAAGAAATTATGAGGAAGATGGGTTTTTGAGGAAAAGTGGATTGGTATTATCCTTCGTACTATAAGCTCGGTGTTATTTTCCTTCTCTTTAAACTAGAAAGTCTTTGTGACTTAGCCCAAACTGGGGAATCATACATGGGGATCCACTTTCTCTGTATATCTTTGTTATATGCGGACAAGGGTTGTTTGCTTTACTTAAGTGAGTGAGAGGTGGACAAGATGATTCATGGGGGCCGTATTGTTAACTCAAGTCCATCATATCGATCTCTTTTTCGCAGATGATAGTCGATGTTCTTTTGAGCGAATGTGGTGGAAACGAGTCATATTAAAGAAATCTTGAGATGCTATGAGGGGGCTTCAAAAAGGATGTTCGCCAAAAATATTTTGGATCTTACAATCGCAAAGTGTACAGTGTAGTTTATAGAATAATGGCAAGTAAGGTCGTATTCCTTAGGGATTGACTATGAAACAGATTAGGCTATAGTAACATCACATTCCAATTTTATTGAAGCGCCAAGAATCTCAAGTTTTTATCAACAATCAAAAATTAAAGAAAAATAAATAAATTTCTACGAACCCCACAAGTATTTTCAACAATCACGGAAGCGATCTTAGGCACATAATCTCAACATGTTTCTTCATTATTAAATTCAATGAAAGTTTCAAAAACCAATTTATGCAATTCTATGGGTTCAATTCTAAGTTAATTTATTCTCCCCAAGCATAAATAGTAGATTAATAACAATTGTAGGTCTCCGACTCGATACAACTATTATTAACTTCCAAAAGATTTATGAATTGAATGACTCCCCACAAATAATTGCGGGTCTCCGACTCGATACACCCGTTTATGTCCGAATACGATTTCCGTCTTTGTTAGAACTTATCTTCCGAGTTTCGCATTAACAAATATGACATGCTAATTATTGATTAGATACAATGCAATAAGAATAAGCACTCGAATTCATAAAATAGAACACATGAATAAATTAAGAAAATAATTAATCAAGATTTAACATGAATCCACGTTTTGATTATGCCCTAAGATTCAAAAGATTAGCCAAATATTGATAACAAATTCATAGACGAACATGAAATCAACATTGTGACATCGTTTAAGCATAGACAAGAGATCTAAACTAAGAAAGAAAACCCTTCTTGTCGGGATGGATCTTCCTTCCAAGCCTTCGAAGCTCTTGTACTTAGTAGATGCGAAAGGCCTTGTGGTGCTCTTCTTGGCCTAGCCCTCCTCTCTCGGAAGACCTTTGATCTTGTGTTCCTATGTAATTTGATGTGTTGTATGGCGTATGAATGAATGAATTTTCGTGAAGCCCTTGGGTCCCTTATATAGGTTCTTGGAGAGATCACTTGTAGAGTTTGAATGGGAAAATGACACAAAAATCCGCCACGACTCGTCACACGGTCTGTCGTGTAGCTTCACACGGGCACTCCACACGGCCATGTGGCTCTCACACGGTCCGGCCATGCGGCTTGTTTTCATCTCATGTTTCTTCCCAACTTCACACGGGCATGTCATCTTCGCACGGACAAGTTACACGACCAAGTGGTCCACAAGGTCCGCCGTGTGACTAGTTTTTGTCCGATTTCTTTGTTTTTCGATCTTCTCTTTGCACTCATCAATCCTATATGGGCCTTTTAAGCGATATCTTCTCAATTAAGCCTCATTTTCCGTAAAAATTACAAGAATATGCAGTATCATGTCCTTCTAAGGAACCAAGTAAAACACACTAAATATACATGCACATGTATCAATTATATACCATTTTAAGCCCCTAAACGCACGTATATTTTACATGTATCAACATATGATCAATTTTGAGAAACATGCTCTGTCTTTTAGCCCAAACATGAAGTAGGACACATGCAATGCATTAAATCAATTCTAACAATCCCAGTAGCACAACAACATGAAATATACCTTGGTCTCCCTACCTTCTCAATTCAAGTAAAAAAATCCAGTTTAATTATCTCAAAGAGCAAGTTGTCAAATGCATCCAAAGATGGGATCGTCAGTTCTTTTATGAAGGAGGAAAAACAATTATGGTTAAAGCAATTATTCAGAAATTTCGTCTTATGCTATGTCTGCTTCAAAGCATTCCCAATGCAATTTGTGAAGAGATCGAAAGGAATACGATGAAATTCTTGTGGGGGAATGAGGAGAACAAGAAGAAAATGCATTGGTTTAGAGGGAGGCGTTATGTAAACCAAAGTGTATGAGGGGATGAGGTTCAGAAATTAAACATCTTCAACAAATCTTTGCTCACTAAGCGATTATGGCGATTCATCCACTTCTGAGTCACGTAGGTCCCAAGGGGTGTGAGTGTAAGGTTTAGAAGGGGGGGTTTGAATAAACCTTACCAACTTTTCGATTTAGTCCTTTTAAATAGTTTAGAGTTAGTATTTCACGGCTAAGTCCTTGGTGGATGCTAAGTTAGTTAATCAAATAGAGTTAGCCACTCAAGCGGACTCGGATTGAGTTTGTTGATAGAATAACTCATTGTTTTGACTAAAACTTAACAAATGCGTGATATGTTTTTAGCGGAAGACTTAACACCCTTGAATTTTGGTTTGAGTTTGTTTTAATACTTGATTATAGCACTTTGTTAATTATCGGATGGACAACAAATTTATCGGTAGATATCAAAATAATATGCGAGAATTAAAGTCTTTGAAATGTAAATGACACGATAAATTTTTATAGAGGTTCGAAGATGGGGTAATTCTTCTACTCCTCTCTTCTCCAACTCCCGGAGGAATCCACTAAGTATTGATCAATGTACAAAGTGGTTATCATCCGGATGCAAGTCTTGATCACACGGTGACTTGATCCTTGGGGACTCGATCGGAGATGCATTGGTCACACATCCGGCTTCTCGTATGACTCGACTTCTTCACAGGCGGTTTGCCTTGCTACTACTGACCCACTTGCTCAAGCTTCTTGGATTTGATCACGAAGCCCTCCAAAAACTTGAGACTGGTTCGACCTTGAACCTTTCTACAATCCTTTGTGGAATGTAGACCCCTTGATTCTTCAAATGTTTCCTCTTCAGGCGATTGAAGTCGTCTTTCCTTCGGTGAGTGTTGGATTGATTTCTTCGTAATGTAGGCTTGAGGATTGAGCTTAAGTGACTTGAGAATATTTGGGTTACAAATATTGCTTTCTTGCTTGTAATGGTTTTCTCACCTAATCAAGGTTACCTCTTCTCAAGGTGATTCCTCGGCCTTTTATAGTGTTCTTTTGAAAATTTTGCCCGTTGAAGAGATAGGTTAATTTTCAAAAGACATTTGTGGTCGTTGGCTTGTCTTGTTGAGTCCATGGAATTGACATTTCCTCGTATTGAATGAGTCTTGACTTTTGAGTTCGACACAAAAAGTGCGGCTTCCCATTGATTTATTCCTTTTGCACGCTCGGGGATCGAGAACTTTGAGAAAGCGAGATGGGAGTATTACTTATTTAAGTAATTTTCTTGACTTCGGCAACGGATCTCTTTCGATTGTCTCGACTTGACTCGCATTTCCTTAACTTCCCCAGATGACTTCGAGTCAGCTTCCAATCATTGGATGACTCATCTGTCACATCAACTTGAGACTTGGCTATCTTGAGTTGACTTGACTGACACTTTACTCAGCTGCATCTCAGTTGCACCTTCAGTCGAGTTCCTGTCTTTTCTTCCTTGCTACACTCATTGTGTCTCACAACGAGTCTTCCTTCTAGTCTCCAGTTGACTTCTTGCATGTTCAGGCATAGCCGACTTAACTCACTCGACCCATTACTATCTATTACAATGCAAATTACAAGGAAAATGGGGTGCCAACTTTCTATTCTAAGTTTTACATGGCATTCATCAAAATCTAAAAATTAATTTCCCAACAATTTCCCCCTTTTTGATGATGCCAAAACTTAAAACATGCATTCAACAATTAAATAGCAAAGATACACATACTGATGTAGAATCACAGAATGTATGTGTAGAATCAATCTTTTATTGATCATAACATTCTTGTTCTTTACATAGTTGTTTACAACGTGTATCGTGCTTAATCGTGAGCTTAAAGTAATCATGCTATTCTATATCTACGCAAGTATAGAAATTATACAATTTTATTCAATGTGAAGACTTACATACAAATGCATTTACATAGTAAAATACATGAAGGGGTGGACATCAACACTTCATCTCTTTCACGCCTCCTCTTTTCTTCTTCTTCTTGACTCTGTCATCTTGACCTTTTTCTTTTTTTTTCTTCTTCTTTTTTTTTTCTCATAAGCCTTTCAGCGACTTCATCTTTTCTTTTCCTTTCTTGTCTCTCTTCCCACAAATTGGTGAGTTTGTCTTCTATTTTCTTCTTCGATTCTCTTTACATACTCGGCATTGTTCTTGGCCACTTGCGGGTTGGCTACTTCATCGAACCCAGCCCAATAGATCCCTCCTTTCTTACCCGGATCTATATATTCAATGTTTTTTTGGGCGGAGGTCTCAGGTCCCAAACCTCTTTCTCCTCCATTGCTTCTTCCCCGCCTCGGACGTGTATTGTATGGGGCTTTTTTCCAGTGAGTGACCAGCAGAGTGATCGCGCAGATGGTCACGCCGCTGTTCTTCTTCACATAGCTTGAGGCCTTTTTCCCAATACAAATCCCAGGATTGGGCCATGGACATATTTACGAAGTAACCTCGGATGCGAGCGTCTTGAATTCATCAACGAGATCTTGGCTCGGTTTCGACGCCCGAAATGGCATCTGTGTCTCTTCCTTAGGAATGTCTCCATATTGTTTTAGTATATCCATCACTCGGGCATCCATCTTTCCTCCCACCTCATTCATCGCCGCTTCTACTATTTTTCGCTTTTTCCCCGTGGGTGCTGCGGAGTGTTGGAGCGATAGAGTCATCGGGATTTTCTTTGATGATATCACCGGTGTGACAAGTCCTTGTTGGGGGTTTAATCATCGGGGTCATATCTTTCGAACCTTCCCCTCAACAGATTTTCCCTTCTTCTCTCTTCTCGATTCTTTGTCTTCTCCTTCAAGTGCGTCCTTCTTCTCGACTTGAGTAACCTTTCAACGCTTTAGGTATTCCTCTTCCCCCTTTTTGGCATCATCAAAGGAGAGAGGACCCCCCGAAACAAGCCGACAATCATGAAGTCTAAGCGGTGATAGCCGAGTTATGCTTCAATCTGCTGCTAAGAGTATCGCACGGAATTCAGAGCGGGTGGCGTTGGATTCGACTGCCACCACTTCATTTCGGCCATGAGAGAGGCTGAATTTCTTCTCCATGTTCTCCTCTACGCATAAGCTCTTTCTTAAGAAATTCACGCAACATTTTGCATCTCGTGTTGTGAGATTCATGCATTCGATCGATGTTTTCTTGCATTCTTCTCTTCAAGCATTCTCACCCGCCGACTAGCAATTTATTGAACAATGTTCAAGTATCGAACTTGTTCTACGCGCATCTGTCCTATTCATTGTCGCCACCATTCCAGGATCGACAATTATTCTCGCAAATTGGCGGTAAGATTAGCGTCTCGGTTATCCGTCTCATGTCCAAGTGAGGCCTGGTGCCTCTCCATCTTCTCTATCTCTCGCAAATATGGCCTTGAAAACTTCTCGAACCTCATTTGTCACTTCACTCGGTTGGCAAACAAAGCGTCAAAGTGAAAGTTTCTTTGGGACGATGGTATCTGTTGGAATAACGGGATCGGAGTTTATGGAAAGCGTTCTTGATCTCTATCGATTCTTCAAGAAGGTCGGATAGCTCCAGAAAAGGGGAACGATTCTTCAAATGGATCATCACGGAAACGGGAATCGCTCAATGGTAACTTGGGCCCGTGATGTGCCTGGTTAAGTCGATTCTCTGCGGCTTGGGAGCTGCGCGATTGACTCTGTTTCACCGTGGTGCATTTGTGGAGTTGACCCGGTGGCCGAGCTCCTTGTCTTATGACTTCGTCGGTCTGTTGGTTTTCCCATATGAGTTGGATGGTCCTCGGCCTTATCGTAAGCGTCATCGGACGATGATGAGACTTGCATGGGTGGCTCATCATCAAAGTTGAAGGTTTGGCGAGTAGCCTTTAGATCGGACTTACTCGTGCTTGTGAGAACATCCTCGGTGAGTCCTTTGGATCGGCAAGAATGGGGATGACTCGGCCTCATCTTCACCTTCGATCCGAGAAAGGTTACATCGGGATCGTCGTGGGAATCGTGAAGAGCACTTATCTCCTTTTCGGATGGATCAATTATAGTAGGAGGGCTGCATTACGTGTTTCCGTCTCTTTACCCAGGGAAGTCTCAACCTCCCATTGGCCTTCACGCCTCCTGCAATCTCAGTGCGGCGAGGCTCGACAATCCTTCGGCGCACTCAATCGCCTTAGGGTCTTGAGAGGTGGCATCCACCGGAGTCTCAACTCCATGGATTGCACTTTCATCACCAGTGTTAACTCGGGCGGATCCCTCATGTGCCTCTTCTCGCTTCATCGCGTCATTGGCCTTCAAAGCGATTTGTCACTTGGAGCAGTCTCAATGTTTGAGCCTCGTCGTGTGACAATTTTGTGTATCCATTTGTTTTTTCCTTCTCCACTTCGCTCCAAGATTCGTTGTGGAGTCACCGCAACATTCTCGACCTAGCTACGAGAGGAGGGAGTTTCCCCCTCAGTAGGCACACCGGTGAGTGACTTGGATTGGGGTCACTTGCCTCTAGACTCCCGAGGTTGTTCCCTTTGAGTATTCAAGCCGTTGGGGTAGGTGGTAAGACACCTTCATTAGGGGTTAGGTCAACTGGGGTCCCCAAGTTCCCGGATTTCATTGCCGAGTTCCTTAATGCCTTCATCGTGAGTGAGCATGGGAAGTGGTAGCGACAACAACGGTTGCAATTCGCCGCACCACTCCCATAGGATCAATCTCCAAGCGTGATTTGGAAGATTCCCTTGGTCCTTCCATTAACCGTTGCTCATGGAGGACCCTAGATTCTCGAATGGCTTGCTTTGCATTTCCAATTCTTCTCAGAAGTGAAGCAGGGTCCGGATCCTCATCACTCTCACGAGAGGATGTCAAGATGAGGATGTGTATGATCGGTGGTTCGAAGGGGACAAATGCTTTGGCCTTCTCACGAGCTTGACTTCCTCGCGATCTCTGCTTCTCCTTGTCTTTGAAGATCGCAAGATATATCGTGCGATTTCTTCATCCGAGTCTTGGACCACAATGGTCAATCCGAGAAAATTCAACAGCTTCTTCTTCTTCTTCTTCAATAAACTCGGTCTTTGGAACTGTTCCTGGATCGACTCAGCTTCCACTTCCTCCATTCTCGCAGCGATTTTGGATGTCTAGATATGGTGGGGATAGGATCATCACATCATCATTTTCTTTATCATCATCTCCTTGGTGTCCTTCTTTTTCGGGAATAGAAGGCAACATACTTTTTTCGCTCAACTCCTTGGAAAGATCGGGGATAGGTGGAGATATAGTCTGTCGGCCAGGAGAGTCTGCATTGTCTCGCTTGCTCCTTGTTCTTGGTATCTGTCCCACGTCCACACTGGGTCTTCGACTTGCCTCTGCGATCGGCCAGCAGACTTGGCGATTGCATCAATAATCTCTCGGAGACTCTACTTCTCCAACTATTTCGCTGATCTGCTCGGTGAGTGGCGACTCAATTGTTTTCTCAAGCTCGACCGCTTGAAGAGTCTTCTCCTTTTGGTCCTTACCGGAGGAATTTCGGTTCGGATGCGGTTTCCTCCAAGTCCTGGCGGCGGGGCGTGCTATTGTCTTTTTTCGAGGAGTGGTCTTCTCGCTTATCGATTCTCCTTTTCTTAATAACCGGAAAAGGCATTTGGGATTCCTTCTCCATTGAGGGTGCAGGGGCATGTTACTCGATTGTAGGGGCAGTGCGGATTTCTTTTTCTTTCTTTGCGGGGGGTGATCTTCTTTGCATTTGTAGGGTCAATTTTCTTCCTGGGGAGAGGAGGAGATAGTTGTTTCAGGGCAGTGATTCTCCTCACTCATCGCCCTCTTGGCGTATGCTCTCTTCTATGCTCCGAAAGGTTCGATCGAACATTTTCTTGTTTACATGGAATGCCTTTCCATGTCGAAGAGAGGACTCCTTAACTTCCATCATCCGCCAATCACCAGGCCATATCCCAAAGATCCTCCAAACGAACCATCCTCCTTGAAGGATTTATTCCCAATATTCGGTAGAGTCACGTATACAAACTCGGACAGTTCACCTTCTTATCCTCCATGATCGCACCATCACGATCAACTTGGTTTTAGACGGTGATTAAAGCTTCCAAACTTGATATCTATGCATTTGGCAACAATGTCTAACAACTTATGGTAATCCTCCTTCAAAGTGACTTCTTATCAACTGTGTAGACAACCTGCGGCAAAGATCGGGCTTGGCTACTTCCTTCCAAGTAGCGGCCAGGTTAACATCACTTAATAAATCTCCGACACTCTTTCCGTCGGCAACAAACGATGTTTCGCGGATCCTTGGTAGTGATGGTGAAATCTTTCCGTGAACAGAGGACTTGATGCCCTCATCGTGAACTTCAAGCATTCACATAGAATCGTGCGACCTCCTCCACATAGGTCATATGAAACTCCATCGACAAAAAGGGTTTGATCGATTTCTCCAACTTCTCTGTTATTTTCTTCACAAGGGCTTCGTCGACCCTTGTTTGATCATGCCTTTGAAATCCACAAGTAGATCCCGTGTGGATTTGCTTTCCCAACTTGACGAAGTTGTAAGTAGATGCCATTTCTCGAAGATTTACCGAATGAAACTTTGAAAATAAGCCTTGAGGATTTGTAGGGTTTTGAGAGTAAAAATGCTTTCTTTGCTTTTGAGAGATCAACAGTTTTGGTAAAGTGAGAGAAAATTGGACGAAATGGTATATGTATGGGTTATGAAAGGGCGTGCGGGTGGTTTTGAAATTTGACCAAGATCAACGGCTCGATTTTGCACGCCGATTAACATTTAATTTCTCGCATTTAATGCAACAACATTTATATCCAATCATAAGCTTGGTATGCGACTTTTTTGATCAGACACGTCATAATTATGCCGACGTCATTCTTAAAAACATTCCCGCTTAGTAAAAATGATCTGCGTTTTTGTCATTTTGCTCATAAATGTTTGACTTACTCCTTAGCCGATTCAACTCTTCTTTCTTTTCACATAGGTACTCATTTGTCGCCTAACTCGATCTGGTGATTCTCCGATACTGGTGATTCACTTAGGCCGATTCAGAGTTCAACTCTTTTTCATCTTTTCATGTTACATCTCTTTTCTTTGAGTCTTCCGAGTGTCAACTCATTTCAATTAACCCTAATTCATGTTTGAGTTCTTCAAATCTTGATTCACATAATGGTTTTGTGAATATATCAGCTAATCGCTTATCGGTTGAGATATATTCCAAGGTGATGTCCTTCCTTTCTACATGATCTCTTATGAAGTGATATTTGACATCAATGTGCTTTGTTCTTGAGTGAAAGACGGATTCGAGTGATTGCAATAGCACTTGTGTTATCACACATAATTGGAATTTCCTTTTCTTCAACTTCATAGTCTCTCAAACCTTTCTGTCTCATCCATAAGACTTGGGCACCACATTTGCCGCATGCCTATGTATTCCTTGGTTGTGGAGGTGGCTATAGAATTTTGCTTCTTGCTAAACCAGGAAATTAATCTATTTCCAAGCATTTGACATGTACGATGTACTTTTTCGTCAACTCTACATCCAAAGATAGTCGTAGTCCGAGTAACCAATTAGCTTGAATCCACCTTTCTTCGGATACCATAAGCCAACTTCTTGGCTTCCTTTCAAATATCTCAAGATTCTCTTATTTGCGATCATGTGGCTTTCTTTTGGAGCGATTGAAATCTTGCACATACACTTACAACAAAGGTGATGTCCGGCCGCTTTGTGAGATAGAGCAATGATCCAATAAGTGCTCGTATCTTGTTTGATCCACAGCTTGCTATCGCATCCATATCCATTTTTGATGATGTATTCATTGGTATTTTCTGAGAACACTTCTCTTCCATACCAAATTTCTTCATTAAATCTCTCGGTGTATTTTGTCCGACTTATGAAGGTTCCATCCTTCAAATTTGTTTTACTTGGAGTCCAAGGAAAAATGTCACTCTCCCATCATGCTCATTTCAAATTTGCTTTGCATGAGATTTGAGAATTTATCACACAACTCCTTGTTTGTGGATCCAAAGATGATATCATCCATATATATTTGAAACAAGATACTCTTCCCATCTTGAATTCAAGAGTGTTCTATCCACTTTGCCTTTTGTGAATCCGTTCTCGATCGGAATTGTGATAATATATCATACCATGCTCTTGGTGCCTGTTTCAATCCATATAAAGCTTTCTTGAGTTTGTATACTTTATCTCCAAGAGTCTTCTCGCTCAAATCCACGGAGGTTGTTCAACATAGACTTCTTCTTCCAATAATCCATTCGGGAATGCACTTTTTACATCCATTTGATATACAATGAAATTCTTGTGTGCAACATAGGCAAGAAACATCCTTATTGCTTTTAATCTTGCAACAAGGGCAAAAGTTTCATCAAAATCTATTCCTTCTTCTTGGCAATACCCTTTGGCTACCAATCTTGCCTTGTTTCTTACCACGTAACCCTCTTCATTCATTTTGTTTCAAGACCCATTTTGTACCAATGACATTTTGATGAGTTGGTCTTTGAACCAATTCCCATTCCTTGTTCCTTTCAAACTGATTCAACTCTTCTTGTATGGTTTGAATCAATGTGTGTCATCCAATGCTTGTGACACATCTTTTGGCTCTATTTGTGAGATAAAACAAGTGAACATTGCTTCTTGTTAAGTCCTGGATCACGGTTTTCACACCTTCTCTTACATCTCCAATGATTAGTTCGGTGGATGGTCTCTCGGCCATCTTACATCAGGTTGGAGTAAGTTGCTGGATTGATCGTCTTGCGGTTTGTGTTATTTTGACCAGCTCTCTCATCAAGACTTAGTTGCAGATTTTCCATTGTCTTTGAGACTCGCCTATCTCTTCTTCATCCGGGTTCATAATTCCGGCTTGACTTCAACATAGGGACTCTTCTCGCATGGTTGGGTGATTGACTTGTCACCTAACTCTTCAATGTCTTCTTTATTTACCTTGGGTTCATCAAACACAACATGGATGGACTCTTCGGTAACCATTGTCCTCTTGTTGAGTACTCTATAGGCTTTACTTTTTTGAGTATCCCAAGAAGATACCTTCATCGACTTTAGCATCAAAAGCCTTTAAATTATCTTTGCCATTGTTATGAATGAAGCATTTGCATCCAAATATTTTAAAATATGCAACATTTGGCTTTTCTCCTGTCCAAATCTCATAGGAGTCTTTGTAAATTTTGTCTATTTATCATGCATCTATTTAGAGTATAGCATGCGGTGTTTATAACTTGACCCAAAATCTTTTAAGCGACCTGCTTGACTAACATGGTCCTTGCTACTTCTTTGAGAGTTCATTTTCCTTCTTTCTCGCAACTCCATTCTGCTTTGTGGAGTCCTTGCTAGAGATAGTTCATGAGCAATACCATTTTCAATACAATCGAGTTATTATTCCATTGACAAACTCGGTTCCTCTGTCGAGATCTAATCTTGATAATGGTTTGACTCTTCTCATTTTGAATTCTTTTCATCAGCTGTGGTAGCTTCTGCAAGGTTTCTTTCTTCTTACACATGAAAATTGTCCATGTATATCTTGAGTAATCATCTACTACCACCAAGGTGTATTTCTTTCCGCTTATGCTAGTGGTTCAACTGGACCAAATAGATCCATATGTAACAGGTCAATATTCTTGTTGAAGATGGACATGTCTTTTCTTTGAATGATGATTTGATCTCGCTTTCCCATATGGCATGCATCACATACACTCTCCTTCTTGTATCTCGAGTCCGGAAGTCCTTCTACAAGATTACTTTTTGCAAGTTTGTTAATAGTTTTGAAATTCGAGGTGACTCACCTTCTTGTGCCATAACCAACTTGATTGATTACGGTTGTGCTTTTTTGCTAGTAGACAAGTGATTGGTGTTGCGGTTGACCAATCCACCACATACATGTTCTTTTATCCGCATCCTTGTAGCACTACTTAATTAGATTGAGTGTTCTTGATTTGTCACACTCCCATATTGAATCCAACATTATAGCCCTTGTCACGAGTTGAATTATGCTTAGTAAGTTGAAATTGAGGCCTTCAACATATGCAACATCCGTAATTTCTAATCCATTTTTCTTGATGGATCCAATGCCTCTTATTTCTCCTGGAGCTTCATTCCTCCAAATATAACTTTTGCACCTCTAACTTCCTTGAATTTTGATAGATTTTTCTTGTTTCTGTCATGTGCTTGGAACAACCACTATCCATGTACCAGGTTCCTTGGCACTCACCGCTCCTTGAACCCGCAATCAAGGAAATTAGGTTTTAGGTACCCATACTTGTCCGGGTCCCGAGGGGTTAGTATTGTAAGATGATCCAACCAACCTATAGCCAAATGATTTGACTTTAATAGGTTGCCATCTATCGATGCCATAATCATAATTAACTTTGGCAAATTGCTTGGGGTTTTAGGTTAATATGTGTCTTTGAGGATAGCTCTTTTTCCATTGGAATGGTCTTTGTTGAGTTCTAGGCCTTTGCCATCTAGGCATGTATTCCATAGGTCTTTCTTTGATAGTTCACATTATTCCAATCACTTGGCTTGGATAATTTCTACCATTCCCATCATATGTGTTCCTTTTATAGAATTTCGGGGCTTTTGGTAGCTCTATTTCTTCTTTCTGAGTACTTCCTATTTGGAGTTTGTTGAGGAACTCGGCTGGATTTCTTCTGTTGTCCTCTCAAAGATACTCAATGGCTTTTTTCTTTTTCCTTTATAACCAAGGCCAGTTTGATTGTGATTGTGCTTTGGAATGAATGTGTGTGCACCATTTGGAGTTTTGGATTTTTGAGATGCTTCATTGCTTGAAGATCCTTTTTCCAAAATCACTTTGGGAGCTTGACTTAGCATAGAGGAATTAAATCCTAAGCCCTGTCTTAACTCCACATTCTCTTTGGCTCATAATAAGATCATCCAAAGATTTAGATGCCTTAGTGAATGAGGCAATCACATTTTGAGGTCATTTTCCCTCTTTTCTATAGCAGCTATCTCTGCTTTATTAACTTAGCATTTTCAGCCTTTATTTCTTTATTCTCATCGGTTATGTGACTCGAGTACTCAACTCCTTGGTCATTTGTGAGTTTTGGCTATTGAGCGAGTTGTTTTCCTCATTTAGCGGTGTGTGCGAGGATTTAATGTGTTCAAAGTCTTTCATCATTTTGCCTAATGAATCATAAAGATTAGTGGGTGATGAGGTGTGTGTGTCACAATCACTATCACTAGTGTCCGAGTGTGATGAGTTAGAGTGTACCTCATCTTCTTGGTCGAGGTTGGTCTTGTTCTTTGGCCATTAGACGGATCAAGGCTTCTTCTTGAGAATCACTTGAGTAGTCGCTTCACTATTCTCCGAGTCTGCTTTGTGTCTTTTGACTTGGTTGTCTCAATAGATCTCTGCTGACTAACATTGCCTTTTTATTTTCTTGTCTTCTTTCTCTCAAGACTTTTCTTTCCTCTTCATTCATGTATTTTTCACTACAGGATATGGGCAATCAATGGCATAGTGACCGGGTTGTTGCAGTTCAAAGATAGACTCTCAACTTTTTGATCAGCTCTTTCCATTCTTGGATTGTCAATTCTTTGGTATTCGATCTTTTGATGCTCGATCTCTTGGGTGGCCTATCTTCCTTGACTTGGAGGGAGCCGAGTGTCTTACGGAAGATTCACCTTTGCCTCTTTTGTAGTTCTTGTTGAAGAATTTGTTGAACCTTTTAACCATCGGGCAATCTCTTCTTGGTCAATGACTTCTTTGACTTGACTCTCTTCCCATCTTGACTATTAGAGCATTTGTTTTGGGCACAACTGTCTCTTCTTGATCTTTTCTTCTCGCCTCAAATTCATAGGCTTTGAGATCCGAGAATAACTCATGGTTGGATGTTTTTGATAGATCCATGGAATGTCTCAAGGCCATGACTTTCATTTCCCACTCACCGAGACTTCTTAGAATTTTCATACACATCTCTTTTCGTGTATATTCTTTCCCAAGTCTTTGAGTTCATTGGTAATTTGGTGAATCTAAAGCATCCGGTGATCCAAGGTTTCTCTGCAAGCATCTTAAAGTTTTCAAATTTTTGTATAGCAACAGATAGCTTATTTTCCTTGATTTGCTCGTAGCCTTCACATGCGGTCTTGCATGATTTGACTTTGTTAAACATGGCTTTGTCTAGAGTTTTGTAAAGAATGTCCTTGGCCACGTTGTCCAAGTTGTATCTTTTTCTCATCATCATTTGTCCATTCACTCTTGGTTTTTCAACCATAGCTGGTCCTGGGAGCAACATCCTCTTCTCCTTCAACCGCAATGACCCTCCTTGCATTTGTGTTCACTTTTAAAATTTGCAAAGTGGCCCATCTTCTATTACTATCCACATTTCATCGTGTAATCTTTGATATATGAGCATGCATACGAATTTTCCAATCATCAAATTCCTCAATTGTGAACATAGGGATGCGTGTCAAATTTTCTTCCATGATAATAACTTTGTTGAATAAAAGAGTTTTGAAAGATCAAGTGCTAAAGCAAGCTTTGAAAGATTGGAGATCTAGTTTAGTAACTTGTCTGCGGAAGGCTCAATGAACCAACCGCTCACGATACCACTTGTAGGTCCCAAGGGGTGTGAGTGTAAGGTTTAGAAGGGGTTGAATAAACCTTACCAACTTTTCGATTTAGTCCTTTTAAATAGTTCGAGTTAGTATTTCACAACCTAAGTCCTTGGTGACAGCTGACTAAGTTAGTTAATCAAATAGAGTTAGCCACTCAATGCACTGATCGAGCCGTTGATAGAATAACTCATCTATTTTGACTAAAACTTAACAAATGCTGTGTGATATGTTTTATTGGAAGACTTAACACCCTTGAATTTTGGTTTGAGTTTGTTTTAATACTTGATTATAGCACTTTGTTAATTATCGATGGACAACAAATTTATCAAAGCAAATATCAAAATAATATGCAATAATTAAAGTCTTTGAAATGTAAATGACACGATACATTTTTATAGAGGTTCGAAGATGGGGTAATTCTTCTACTCCTCTCTTCTCCAACTCCTGGAGGAATCCACTAAGTATTGATCAATGTACAAAGTGGTTATCATCCCGATGCAAGTCTTGATCACACGGTGACTTGATCCTTTGGGACTCGATCCGAGATGCCTTGGTCACACGGTGGCTTCTCGACGCGACTCGGCTTCTTCACAGGCGTTTTGCGCTTTGCTACTGAGCCCATTTGCTCAAGCTTCTTGGATTTGGTCACGAAGCCCTCCAAAAACTTGAGATGCTTTGTTTTGACCTTGAACCTTTCTACAATCCTTTGTGGAATGTAGACCCCTTGATTCTTCAAATGTTTCCTCTTCAACTGATTGAAGTCGTCTTTCCTTCACAGGTGAGTGTTGGATTGATTTCCTTCGTAATGTAGGCTTGAGGATTGAGCTTAAGTGACTTGAGAATATTTCGGGTTACAAATATTGTTTTCTTGCTTGTAATGGTTTTCTCAGGTAATCAAGGTTACCTTTTCTCAAGGTGATTCCTCAGCCTTTTATAGTGTTCTTTTGAAAATTTTGCCCGTTGAAGAGATAAGTTAATTTTCAAAAGACACTTGTGGTCGTTGGCTTGTCTTGTTGCGATCCTTGGAATTGACATTTCCTCGTATTGAATGAGTCTTGACTTTTCATAGTTCCGACGCAGTGTAGTGCTTCCCGTTGGTTTATTCTTTTTGCACGCTTTCGGGATCGAGCACTTTGAGAAAGGCGATATGGTAGTATTACTTGTTTAAGTAATTTTCTTGACTTACGTCAGGCAACGGATCTCTTTCGATTGTCTCGACTTGATCGCATTTCCTTAACTTCCCATGATGACTTGAGTCGCCTTCCAATCATTGGATGACTCATCCGTCACATCAACTTGAGACTTGGCTATCTTGAGTTGACTTGTCGACACTTTACTCTGTTGCATCTCATTTGCACTTTCGTCGAGTTCTGTCTTTTCTTCCTTGCTACACTCAATTTGTCTCACAATGAGTCTTCCTTCTAGTCTCCAGTTGACTTCTTGCATGTTCAGGCATAGGCGACTTAACTCACTCGACCAGCCTATCTATTACAATACAAATTACAAGAAAAATGGGGTGTCAACTTTCTATTCTAAGTTTTACATGGCATTCATCAAAATCTAAAAATTAATTTCCCAACAAGTCATTTGTGGCAAGGGTCCTTAGGGGATGGTATTTTAAAACATCTCGACATTATGAAAGCCCCTTTAGGAAATAAACCATCCTATATTTGGAATATATTTAGTTTGGAGTAGAGAGTTGCTTGAGAGGATGGTCATCTTGGCATGTAGAGGATGGTACTCATGTTGACATCTTTAAAGACCGTTGATCCCATCGCTAAAAGATCATATCCCAATCCCGGAAGCGCCAGGGACAAGATGAAAAAGTTTTGGACCTCATTATTAATGAAAGTTGGAACAACTGTTTCATAAGGTCTTTATTCCCTAGCTTCATTCGAGAAAATATCCTGGCTATCCCCGGTGATCGATCCTGGGATTCGGTATTGGAAATTTGATTCGAATGGGAACCTTCGGTGCTAGAAGGTTACAAGTTTTCCATTGGAATGTATAATCCGGACCAATCACAATCCTCGAATAATGCCCATAAGTGGTGGAAATTCATTTGGTCACTCAATATCCCTCCTAAGTGCACGTATGTTCTGGTGGAAGTTGTCCAAGGACTTCTCTCTTCAAGCCCGAGTAACCTGGCCAAACACCAAGTACTTGTGGAACCCTTTGTAAATGTGTCACCGATGGGAAGATTCCTCGGCTCACTCTCTTTTTCTTCCGCCCAATCATTAAATCGTCATGGAAATATTATGCGTTTGCGGCTTTGGCTTAAAGTTCCACATAATGGAACAACTCTTGACATATGTTATGGGATGCGCAAGAACATTTGAAAAAGGAATTTGAACTTTTTGCGGTGTGTACGTGGTTTTGTTGGAAAGAAAGAGAAGATTATCCATGAAGGAGGTTTTTTTTTTGTTATCAATAGTTAGCAATTTAACACTTTAAAGGTTTATCATCCAACTCTATATGTTGACCAAGTAGTTTGTGAGCCATGTTCGATTTATTTTATATTCATAAATTAATATTTAATATATTTAAACGTGTTTAGTATTTATTTATTTTTATCATGATGTGGTTGTACGAAAATGATGTTTAATAATTATACATTTGTGGAAATTGAGAATATATTATAGAGTTGTGGATATAGTTTAATACACGATGAGGGGTATATGATCGACTAAGTTTGATAGAAGAACTCAAAAAACTTCAATTTAATTTTAATATCGAACGACGTTGTGTTTATGATACTAATTTGGTGAATAAATCAGATGCACCTCGATTCGGGTCATTTCGGCTCGAGCCTTAGTAATTTCGATTTAGGTCCTGTAAAAGAGTGAACGTTAAGCTAGCGGGATGGTCCCCACCTAAGACCCTCGATGCCTAAGTCGATCCATGTGTAAGGTCGCTAATAACAACAGTAAGAGCGACGTGAGTAACAATAAATGAGATACATGTAGCAATGAGAAACTAGGGGTATTTATAGTTTTGGTTTGACTAGGTCATACATGCTAGCTCCACGTGTCTCGATCTCCAAGGCCTAGATGTCACCATCATCTGAATCAACGGTCAAGATTCCAGGTCAACCAGGATCACCACTTTGGGTCGGGTTTGGATCCTTGTGAGAAAATGGGGATCCTATATTGGAATAGGATGCAACCTAGGTGTCACCTTGCCTCGGGTCGGGTGCTCCTTAAAAGTGTCATGCCCACGCGGTAGGATCCGACCTAGGTGTCACCTCGCCTCGGGTCGTGTGCTCCTTAAAGTATTATCATGTCCACGCGATGACTCTCTTGAAAACCGAGCTCGTCTCCGGGTTCGTTCACTAGCTCGTCGGTTGGGAAAAAGAGTGAGGGCAATATGGTATTTTATTGGGATCCATATCATTACTCCCGATTATTTAGTCATTTTATGGCCGAGTAACTAACTTGTTTTGAATCATCTCTCATTCGTTGCTCAAGCTTCCACGAAATCAAGCTTTTGTCCAAGTGACTCAAAAGACTGTTTTGTATGAGTTGCATTAGATCACTTTGCTTTACAATATAGTATCTTATTGAGATCACGTTTCTTCCATGTCACGATCTTGTGTCATTTTGCTTTACATCGCGATCTTTCTTAGATCGCTTCGCTATATGTCGTAATAATTCTCAGTTCATTTATTTTATGTTGTGATTTTTACCAGATCGTCTCACTTTATGTCACAATATTTCTAAGATCGCTTCATTTTATCGCCATATTTCTCACATAGCTTCGCCTTTTACCGTGATAATATTTTTTAATGGAATTTAAGCTTTAAGTTAAGCAAGCCTCGTGGAGTAGCTATTTGCTCGTGCGATCTCTTTCAGATCACTTTTAGGCTATAAGCTAACGTGAACCTCGTGGGATCACTTTTTGTTGCCTGTGATCTTTTTCATCGCTTTTTAGGCTTTGTGTTATGCGAGCCTCATGTGATCTTTTCCCAATCCTTTTAGGCTTTAAATTAACGCGAGCCTCGTGGGATCATTTTTTTTGCCGCATGTGATCCTTTTCAGATCGCCGGCTTTAAGCTAGCGCGAGCCTTATGCGATCTCTTTCAAATCACTTTTAGGCTTTAAGCTAACGCGAGCCTCGTAGGATTGCTTTTTGTTGCATGTGATCTTTTTGATTGCTTTCACTTTAAGCTAGCGCGAGCCTTGTGCAATCTCTTTCAGATCACTTTTAGGCTTTAAGCTAACGTGAACCTCGTGGGATCGCTTTTTGTTGCATGTGATCTTTTTGAGATCACTTTTAGGCTTTAAGCTAGACATGTCTCTTGTGATCTATTTAGGATCACTTTTAGACTTTAAGTTAGGCGAGCCTCTTGAGATCTATTTCGATTGCTTTTAGACTTTAAGCTAGCTCGAGCCTCGTGGGATCGCTTTTTGATGCCTGTGATCTTTTCGATTGCTTTTTGGCCTTAAGGTTTGGCGTGCCTCATGCGATCTTTTTCATATTACTTTTAGGCTTTAAGCTAACGCGAGCCTCGTGGATCACTTTTTCTGTCTGCGATATTTTTAGATCGCTTCGCTTTGTTTTGCAATCTTTTCTCGATCGTTTCGCTTTGTGTTGTGATCTTTTTTGATTCTTACGCCTTGTGTTGTGATTTTTTCATCTCACTTCACTTCGCAATCTTTTTCGGATTGATTTTGGCTTTCCTTCATGCAATTCTTTTCCAGAGTTGCTTCGCTTTGTGTTGTGATCTTTTTTGGATCGCTTTCGCGATCTTTTTTGGATTGCTTTTGGCTTTCCTTTATGCAAATATTTTTCGATTGCTTCGCGTTTTATGTTGCGATCTTTTTTCGATCGCTTTGCCTATTCTTTACATAAATCTTTTTGAGATCACTTCGCATCGCGATCTTTTAGATCGCTTTTGGCTCTTCTTCACGCGAATCTTTTTAGATCGCTTTGCTTTGTGTTGCAATCTATTTTAGATCGTTTTGCTTTGTGATCTTTTTCGGATCGTTTTTGGCTTTCCTTCATGCAAAACTTTTCAGATTGCTTTGCTTTGTGTCATGATCTTTTCCGATCACTTTTGCCCCTTCTTTATACAAATCTTTTCAGATCGCTTTTGGTTCTTCTTCACGCGAATCTTTTTTAGATCGCTTCACTTCGCGACCTTTCTAAGATTTCTTTTGGGAGATACTTAATTATTTGTGAAATTCTGAAGAAATGAATTCAAAAATGGTGCTCTTTTGCACTTGTATATATATTAGCATTCATGTCATGATTGTTAAATACTTGACTATTTCTAATTATAAATATTTTATGTTTTTGGGAGCTCTATTCCTTGCATATTTTCTAAACTGTATTTTCCTTCTTTTAGCATTCTAACTACCTTGATGAACCTTATCTATTTTGCTAGTCTCTTACTTATTGGCCTTTTAAGAATTTCCACAAGGACCTCCGACGACCATTTGAATCATCCATTTTAAGGGTCGCTTTACTTAGAGAATCGCCTCGCTCAAGAATGCTCTCGTGGGCGTCTTATGTCTCTCTCCTCCTCGCGGACTCCCGTTCTACTTCGAGGTCGCGTAAGTGATGGTGATTTATGGTGTTGGGCACTTTCGGTGTTCATTTGTTCATCCTTTACAAAAAAGTTTTGTAAGTACCCTTGATAAATCAAATATTTGATCTCGTCTACCAAGTGAGAGCAATAAATGCATGTCATATCCATGATCTCTTCTTCTTAGGATCGCTCTCTCCCTTGAATTTGTCCGAGCCCATTCTTGATCTTTTAGAGCATTCATTTCTTCCTCTTGAATGTATTGTTGGGTCATTCCCATCAATTCTTCTTTATCGATTGGAGGGTCATGCGCTAAAGCCGATGCTCATTGTCCCTTCTTCAATCCATGGACTAATATATTTGTCAATATGTCGATCCTCATATCGCGCACCTTGAGATCTTCGTCATTGAATCTATTAATGAGATCTTGGAGCGATTCTTCTTCACTTTGTCTTATAGTGAAAAGATGGGTCACGATCTTCGAGTTCGCTTTTGACTTGCAAAGTGATATAGGAATTTCCTTGACAAATGTTCGTAAGATACGATGGTTCCCATGGGGAGCCTAGTGAACCATTCTTGGCCTTTTCCTTGAGTGTAGTGATGAATATCCTGGCATTTATTGTTGGAATTGGTTTTAAAAATGGGTTTTGACCCAATTTTGACCAATTATTTAAGTGGGTTCATTTATTTGAAGTGTGAAATAAATGAGATAAACGTCATCTACGCCCGCAAGTAGATGAGTTTAGCATTTTGAATTTCTCAAAACCAATGTCGGGTGAATGAGAAATAAATGCATAAAGTTGGCCACTTAGAATGCTTTTATATATGAAATATAAATAGGTGGGAATATGGAAAGCCATATCCCACATAGGAAACATATTAAATGTTTGACTAGTTAATAAAGAGCTTCACCACTAATAAGGAGTAATCAAGTGGAACTCCTTATGGTACACCCTAGTGGACCAAGTCAATTTTGACTAGCCTTTGGCCGCGACGTTGCACGTAGTCGCATTGGCGCTTTAGAGACGCACTTTGCACTTCGCATCATCGCGAAGAGCTTTAAAGTTTTGGAAAATCAAACCAGGGTTGATCCAGGTGGCTCGGTGATGTGGCGAGGCGCTCGGTGGCGGTGACTTGGCGAGAATAAATGCAGTGGCGACACGTGGCATCGATTGGATGCGTCTGTTCTTGCCGACGGCACGCGCGATTCGACACGCCTGTCCGATTGTGCGAGAGGTGTATACCAAAGGGGTGTGTTCCTTCGCATGATGCGATCAGGACCATCAAATCGGCCGTTACCCACAAGGCGCGATCGACGGTCAAGCCCCGATCCGGACAGGGGTTGCACCAAGTCCGAAGAGGCACCGGGAGCTCTATATAAACCAGCCTTAATCATTTCATAACATCGAAAAATTCGAATTTCTTGGTTCTTCTTCATTTTGCATTAGTCCATAAAAAGAGAGTTCAAAAACATCTAAATGTTCGTTGTGCTTTGCGATTTGTAGTGCAACTATTGCAAGTGTTTGTCATTGTATCTTGGGAGATAATTGTCGATACCGCACGCACCGTGAGCGGGCAATCTTTTCTTAAAGAGAAAGAGTCTAACTCCGCCTCGATATCTGTTCTCGTATTGAAACTCGCTTTCGATTTTTCAGCCATTCGATATACACCACCCACAATTTCTAACAATTTAAGACAAGATTTTCGTGTATATCAAAATGGTCTTCGACGATTCAGCCAAAGACCAAAGACCAAAGGAGAGATACTCGAGAAGTTTGGGGTTCGGACATCAAAAGATGGCAACATAAAATATTGTTCTATCTTACGACTACTCGAACCTTGCTCGTTTCCTTACAGAGGATACCCCAACGTGGGGGAAGAGGAGATCGATAAGGAGAAGAGAATGGCGTTCGATGCTTGGAGTCAAAATGACTTCTGTCTTTGGAACTACTTTGTCAACGGATCGACAACACATTGTATAATGTGTATTGTTCGCAAAGAGCGCTAAAAGAGTCAGAGAGTTCTTTAGAGAAAAAGTATAAGACGGAAGATCTTTGGCACAAAGAAATTTGTTGTCGGCAATTTCCTTGAGTTCAAGATGGTTGACACCAAGCGGTGATCAACCAGGTTCAAGAAATCAACTCATTCTCGCATGATATAATTGCGCGAAGGGATGGTTACGGTGATCACCAGGTTCAAGAAATCCAACTCATTCGCACGCGATATAATTGCGAAGGGATGGTTGTGAGTGAATCCTTTCAAGTAGCCGCTATTATCGAAGCTACCGCCTCTATGGAAGGATTTTAAAATTACCCGAAGCATAAGCGGAAGGAGATGGGTATTGAAGATTAATTGTCGATTGTGAATTGAAGAAGACAATCGCAAGTCCAAATTAAGTCCGGCAAGCTACCAATGGAGGCAAAGGCAAACTTGGTGGAGCTAAATGCTAGCAAGAAGAAGAGAAAGACACTGGAAATAGTCGGAAACAGGGAAAGGCTAAAAAGTTCAAAGGAACTACTTCAACTGTGGAAAGCCGAATCACAAGGCTAAAGATTGTCGTCTTCCTAAGAAAGCCAATCGGAACCAGTGCATGTGACCGAGGACAAACCGTGCCGATTGATATGTCCGAGCTTGATATCTCGTTGTTGTGTATGAAGGCAACAAGTGCTACATGATGGAGAACCCAAGAGAATGGTGGGTGACACGGGTGCTACACGCTACATATGCTCCGACAAAGACATGTTCTCAACGTATACTCCTATCAATGGAAGGAAGTTATACATGGGGAATTATGCAACGTCCGAAATTGTCGGTCTCGGCAAGGTGGTCTTGAAGATGACCTCGGGCAAGAGATGACCTCGTTGATGTCCTTCATTTTCCGGACATTCGGAAGAATTTAGTGTCGGGATCGTTGTTGGTCAAGGCGGGGTTTATATTAGTATTTGAGGCTCAAAAGTTTGTACTTATGAAAAATGGACGAGTTCATAGGGAAGGGGTACTTAGATAATGGGTATTCAAGATGAATGTAATGAATGTACTCGAAACTTTGAAAGTAATAAAATTAATGCTTCTTATTTGCTTGAGTGTTCAAATTTATGGCATGTTAGATTAGGACATGTGAATTTTAACACTTTGAAAAGGTTAGTAAACTTGGAATTACTACCTAACTTTAAAATAGATTCACATCACAAGTGTGAAATCTGTGTTGAGGCAAAAATGGCCAAAACACCATTCCACTCGGTGGAAAGAGAAACATAACCTCTAGAGTTAATTCACAGTGATATATGTGATTTAAAGTTTGTGCAAACTAGAGGTGGGAAAAAGTATTTTATTACTTTTATCGATGATTGCACAAAATACTGTTATGTATATCTTTTAAGAAGTAAAGATGAGGCCTTAGAAGCTTTTAAAAGCTATAAGAATGAGGTTGAAAATCAACATAGCAAACGAATTAAGATAATTCAAGTGATAGAGGTGGAGAATATGGAGCTCCTTTTGATGAATTTTGCTCGATTATGGTATTATTCATCAAACGATGACTCCTTATTCACCACAATCAAACAGTATTCTTCAACGCAAAAACCGAATTCTAAAAGAGATGATGAATGCTTTGTTGATAAATTCTGGTTTATCTCGGAATTTGTGGGGAAGCAATTCTCTCGGCTAACCACATTCTTAACAAAATACCACACAAAAATAAAGATAAAACTCATGAGTTATGGAAAGGTCGAAAACCTTCCTATAAATACCGAAAGAGTGGGGGTGTTTGGCTAAAGTAGAAATATCTAAGCCAAAACAAGTCAAGATAGGGCCTAAAACAATCGATTGCATGTTCATTGGATATGCAAATAACGAGAGTGCATATCGATTTTTAGTGCACAAATCGCAATTCGAGATGTACAAGAAGGTACAATTATTGAGTCGAGGAATGTTGTATTTTTCAAGACGTGTTTCCTTGTCATGAAAGGAAAAAAGCTAGTTCTAGCAAAAGAACACGTGATATCGCCGATGGTGATCATCAAAGTGATGAAGAACCAAGACGCGAGAAAAGGGCAAAAACAACTAAGTCTTTTGGTCCGCATTTTCTAACTTATGTGTTAGAAAATGAACCAAGGACAATTGGTGAAGCATTGTCGACCCGTAAGCTCCATTACGGAAAGAAGCTATTAATAGTGAGATAGATTCCATTATGCAAAACCATACTCGGGAGTTGGTAAATCTCCTCCAGGGAAATAAGCCTTTAGGATGCAAGTGGATCTGAAAAAGAAATATAAAGTCGATGGAACTATTGATAAGTACAAGGTCGGGTTAGTAGCTAAGGGATTTAAACAAGGAGAAGGCCTTGATTTCTTTGATACGTATTCACATGTGACAAGAATCACATATATTAGAGTTCTCATTGCTATTGCAGCATTGCATAACCTTGAGATACACCAAATGGATGTGAAAACGGCTTTTCTAAATGGTGAATTAGAAGAGGAAATCTACATGGAACAACCCGAAGGGTTTGTTGCTCCTGGACAGGAGAAGAAGGTGTGCAAACTCGTTAAGTCATTGTATGGCCTTAAGCAAGCTCCGAAACAATGGCACGAAAGATTTGAACTATCTTTGTCAAATGGTTTCAAAATTAATGAGTGTGATAAATGTGTTTACATTAAAGACACACCTAATGCTTATGTAATTGTCTGTCTGTATGTTGACGACATGTTAATTATGGGTAGTAATCATGATATAATCATGAATACTAAGAAAATGTTAATCAAACATTTTGATATGAAAGATATGGGTATAGAAGATGTTATTCGGGAATTAAAATCTCTAAAACATCGATGGACTTGTTTTATCACGATCTCATTATATTGAGACAAGATTGAAAGTTCAATGCTTATGACAGTCCTCGATTAAAACTCCTGTTGATTTAAGCTTACACTTACCTAAAAATCAAGGCGAGCCACAGTATCTCAACTAGAATATTCTCGGATTATTGGCGTCTAATGTATGTAACAAAGCGCACACGTCCGGACATTGCCTACGACTAATAAAGCGAGTAGATTTATGAGTAATCCTAGAAATAACCATTGGAAGGCATTGATAAGGGTTCTTAGGTATCTATGACACACCTTGAATTATGGATTACATTACTCGAGATATCCAAATTGTATTAGAAGGATACGGTGGTGCTAATTGGATATCCGACTCAAAAGATTCCAAGTCCACTAGTGGTTATGTTTTTACCATTGGTGGTGGAGCGGTGTCATGGAAATCCTCTAAACAAACATGTATCGCTCGATCCACAATGGAATCGAGTTTATAGGATTGGATAAAGCTGGTGAAGAAGCGGAATGGCTTCACAACTTTTTAGAGGATATTCTTGTTGGCCTAAGCCGGTGGTCGCAATCATGATACATTGTGATAGTCATCGGCTATAGGAAGGGCTCAAAATAGTATGCACAACGGTAAGTCTCGACATATACGTCGAAGACATAACACCATTAAGGCGAGATGATCTCAAATGGGGTTATTACCATCAATTTCGTGAAATCGAAAGAAAACCTAGCGGATCCGATTAACTAAAAGTTTGAATAGAGATCAAGTATCTACGCTTATCGAATGGAATGGGCTTAAAATCCACAAAATAAGAGTGTTCATAGCGGTAACACAACCTTGTGAATTGGAGATCCCAAGACTTGGTTCAATGGGACAACTAAGTTATGAATATTCGGATAAACACTTGGAGCCTATTACGGCTCATTCCTATCCAAGTGGAGAAACCTCTTTGAATGTGGTGAGGTTAAGTTATAAACTTTTAATGATTCCTATACTTTAAAGAGTATGGCGGGATACTCTTAATAGTAGATCACCTATATAAAGTGTGAAGACGAGCCACTTCAACGAAGCACTTATGAATACAAGATGTTGTCCAGGGCAAAATGGACACAACCGTGAGAACCAAATGGTGTTAGGAAAGATATTGTGTGGATGATGTTGTTTTGGTTTACATAAACAATCGAACGATTCGAGACATCGTGTCTTTGTGCGGACTTAGTAAACTGATAGCATTACACTAAGGAAGGTTCGAAGGCACAAGCTACCTCTCCCGATGCAATAGCTTTCCGTTTGAACTCTCTTAGTGTCTGCATACTCATATGCATTTATTTTCATTCATGTGGGGGATTGTTGGAATTGGTTTAAATAAATTGGGTTTTAACCCAATTTTGACCAATTACTTAAGTGGGTCATTTATTCAAAGTATGAAATAAATGAGATAAATGTCATCTACGCCGCGGGTAGATGAGTTTAGCATTTTGAATTTCTCAAAACCAATGTCGGGTGAATGAGAAATAAATGCATAAAGTTGGCCACTTAAAATGCTTTTATATATGGAATATAAAAAGGTGGGAATATGGAAAGCCATATCCCACATAGGAAACATATTAAATGTTTGACTAGTTAATAAAGAGCTTCACCACTAATAAGGAGTAATCAAGTGGAACTCCTTATGGTACACCCTAGTGGACCAAGTTAATTTTCACTAGCCTTTGGCTAGCTCAAAAGGCACCAAGGACGGTGCGCACCACCATCGAGCCGAGCGAGCGAGCGAGCGAGGCGGGCGAGCCGCGACATCGCACATAGTCGCATTGGGCGCTTTAGAGGCGCATTTTGCACCTCGTGACGCATCGTCGCGAGGAGCTTTGAGAAGCCTTAAAGTTTTGGAAAATCGAACCGGTGTTGATCCGGTGGCTCGGTGATGTGGCGCAGGCGCTCAAGTGGTAGTGACTTGGCAGATCGTGCGATTGGTGACACGTGGCATTGATTAGATGCGTCTGTTGGCCGACGGAGACATTTGGATGGACATGTTTGTCCGGTGTGCGAGGTGTATGCCAAAGGGTGTGTTCCTTCAGGACAGATCGATCGGGACCATCGGATCAAGCCGTTAACCATAGGGCGCGATCGACGGTCAAGACCGATCCGGACAGGGGTTGCACCAAGTCTTAAGAGGCACCAGAGCTCTATATAAATCAGCCCCTTTAATCATTTCATAACATTAGAAAAATTCGAATTTCTTGCTTCTTCTTCATTCGCATTAGTCCATAAAAAGAGAGTTCAATTTTCTTTTCAATATACACTAGCAAACATTTATAAGAAACTCATCTTCCATTTTTATTTATTTCTTTTGATGTATAAAAATATATTTTTAAGATAATAATAAGAAAACATAAGCCCCACAAGATGTCTAATTTAACTTACTAAAATGCATGGATCATGTAGCCTATAATAGCTTTTATCTAACAATATTGTGGGAGCAATGGACTAAAGTATATATACATATATAGATAGTAAATAAAATAAAAAAAAAGTTGGGGCGGGGCCCCCGAGCAACAACATAGTTCCGTCAAACGACTAGCCGCTTCTTCAACGTCCTTTGGCCTCTGTTTTTCTCTCCAACCATGACCTCTTTTTCCCTAGGTAACTCCCTTGGAGAGGAGACCATTGGGGATTTTCCTTCCTCCCTCTTTCATCCAACATTCTTTCTTACAATTTCTTAAAGTCACTTGACCGCATATCGATCATTGGATCTTGATTTCCTTCGATCTTTCGCTCCTCGATTTGCAGATGACGGGCATGCTCCCGAGGTGTGGTCTCCTTCGTCCTTATTGGTGTTTCGTCCATGTTCCGCCCACGAGGTGGTGTTCCTTTTGCTTTCACTGGAGTGTCGTCCATACTCAGTTCGACCTAATTTCCCACAGATAACGCCAGGCGATTTGGGTGAATAAATCGGATGTACCTCGATTCGGTTGCTTGGCTCGAGCCTTGGTACTTTTGGTTCGAGTCCTATAAAAGAGTGAACGTTAGGCTACCGGGATGGTCCCGGCTAAGACCCTCCAATGCCTAAGTCGAGAAAGTGTGTAAGGTCGCTAATGAATCAAGAGCGAGGTGAATAACAATAAATGAGATATCTATAGCAATGAGAAGCGAGGATATTTATAGTTTTGGTTTGGCTAGGTCATACATGCTAGCTCCACGTGTCCGATCTCCAAGGCCTAGACATCACCATCATGAATCAACGGTCAATATTTGGGTCAACCCATATCACCACTGGGGTCGGGTTTGGATCCTTCGAGAAAACGAGGATCCTATATTGGAATAGGATTCGACCCATGAGTCACCTCGCCCGGGTCGCGTGCTCCTTAAAGTGTTGTCATGCCCACACGGTAGGATCCGACCTAGGTGTCACCGCCTCGGTCGCGTGCTCTTAAAGTGTTTGTCATGCCCCGCGGTGACTATCTTGAAAACCGAGCTCGTCTCCTCGGTTCATTCACGAGCTCCAGTTGGGAAACAGAGTTAGGGCAATATAGTCTTTTATTAGGGTCCATATCGATACCATTATTGTTTGATTTATTAATGCTCTATCTATTGAGGGGTCGAGATGCTTGATTTGGTGCGAGTCTCCCGAGTTGTATAGTTATGTTAGTTGGGTGATAACTTAATATAACTCTCCTCATTTGTTCCTTTTCGCTCTCGCTTGGTCGCACACCTTATTCCTGTATGAAAGAAGGCACGTGAGATGAGAATTATGGGAATATGATTCGAAAGAGTCGATTAGATATGTATGAGTGTGAGATATTGGAAAATTGCATCCATATCTTCTAAGATAGGAAAGATTGTGCCAAATCAAAGGTATCCTTAATTGATTAACATGCATCTTAGGATTGCATCTAATATGGTAGGATTTGATTATGGTAGGGATTGAAATATCTTACAATTATAAGATGATCTCTCCTCATTCCTACACACACGTTAATTCTAATATCAAAGATATCTCACACATAGAATTTTTCTCTCTACGTTTCTTCTTGGAGAATCACCACTCAAGGTCTCGAGGGTTTAAGGTGTGCAAAAGTTGTGGGTGCTCTAGTAGTATTCACATCAAGCGGAGTGACGCACGGAGCGAAGCGGCGACATACATTCAAGTGTGCGATTCGAGAGGAGCTTGAAAGTAGCTATCGAGATCAATGGCTAACAAACGCGAATCGGTGAATTTATTCCACGCCAAGGAAAGGTATCATCGATTCCTTATTATGTGATTATGTGAAAATACGTATTTATTTGCTTACAATTAATATATTGGAATAATTATTTTCCTATACGGTTATATAGGAAGTGGAAAAACATTTATTTAAATATGTGATAATGATAGTGGTCGTAATGTTCAACAACCTATGTTATATATAAAGAAGTTTTTTCCAAAATTTATAATATTTTTTTCTTAATGTATAATTGTTTTATTAAGTTCTCATTTTATTTAAAAGAAAAGTTCTTTTTTTCAGATACGTTTTTGACGTTCCCTAATGACTTATTGTTCTATTTTTTTAGCTCATATTTATTTGTCTTTACATTTTAATTATTTAATAAAATTACAGACTTTGTAATCTAAAAATTTAAAATTATTTGTCTTAATATACACAAAATATTTTTATATAGTATTTGCACAAAATGTACAAAAAGTATTATATATCTAAATCAATTATACATATACGATTAAACCTCTATAAATTAATAACCCTGGGATGCCAAAATTTATTACTTTAGCAAGATATTAAAATTACCATAAATTAATAATCTATTAATTTATAGAAATATGGTTTGTAGAAAAATATTCATTTAAAAACTATTTAAAGGATTATAAAATATTAATTTATTTTTCTTGTCACCAAACATAACATTAAGAGATTCAACCTTGTGATGCATGTATTATACAACTAGATGTAGGTCCCAAAGAGGTGTAAGTAAGGTTTAGAAGGGGATTGAATAAACCTTACCAACTTTTCGATTTTAGTCCTTTTAAAATATTACAGAGTTAACACAAACAAAACTAAGTCCTCGAGGGACAACTAAGTTGGTTATTATGCGAGTTAGCCACTCAACATTTCGATAAGAGTTGATAGAATAACTCAACCTGTTTAACCCGAAACTTAACTTGGTTGTGTTGAGTTTTTAATGGAAGACTTAACACCCTTTGATTTGTTTTAAACTTGTTTTAACACTTGATTTTAGCACTTAGTTATTAATCGTTAGATAGCAATTTATCGTGAGATATAAATAAGTATGCGAGAAATAAAAGTGTCTTTGAAATGTAAATGACACAAATAATTTTTATTGAGGTTCAAGATGGGGTAATTCTTCTAATCCTCTCTTCTCCAACTCTGAAGGAATCCACTAAGTAATGATCGGTTCACAAAGTGGTTATCGCCCAGAGACAAGTCTTGATCACACAAGTGACTTGCTCCTTGGACTCGATCTAGAGATGCCTTGGTCACACAGTACCGTCAGCTCGTCGACTAAAGCCTTCTTCAGGTTTGCCTTGGTACTTCACTCACTTTCTCAAGCTTCTTGGATTTGATCACGGGGCCCTCCAATAACTTGAGACGGGTTCAACTTGGACCTTCCTACAATCCTCATTGGAAAGTAGACCCTTTGATTCTTCAAAAGTTTTCTCTTCGACAGTTTATAATTTCCTTCGAGATTTAGGCTTGAGGATTTTTCTTGAATATCCGGAGAATATTTTGCAGTTACTGATTTGAATAATGCTTGCTTGTTCGTGGTTGAGATAACCTTTTCTCAAAGAGATTCCTCGGCCTTTAATAGTGAACTTTCAAAAATCGATTGAAGAGATAGGCTGATTTTCAAAAGTCACTTGTGTTCATTGGCTTGTCTTGTTGCAAATTTCGCCTTGATGTTGACATTTCCTCGTATTTAATGTCTTGCAAGATTGCGGCAGATCGACACAGTGTGCGTTGCTTCCCATTGGTTTGTTCCTTTTGCACACAATCGAACTAACATTTTATCTCGACAACTTTAACAAAGTTACTATTCTCGAGTAACATTCTTGACTTTCATCAACGGATCATGTTCATTGTCTTAATTTGATGCGGTCTTTTATTCCCAGGGTGACTTGAGTTAGCTTCCAATTTTTGGATGACTCATCCGTCACTTCAACTTGAGACTTGGCTTCTTGAATTGACTTGATCGACTCTTCATACAGCTATTTCACAACCGATACATCTTGATCGAGTTCTTGACTTTTCTTCCTTGCCATACTCGGTTGTCTTGCAAATGAGTCTTCACTTGATCTTGATTAACTTCTTGTATTTCTAGGCATAGTGACTTGACTCAAAGCTTTTCCAGCTTTATCTATTACAATACAAATTACAAGGAAAATGGGGTGCCAAATTTCTAGTTTAAGTTTTACATGGTATTCATCAAAATCTACAAAATAAATTTCCAAAGCAATTTTCCCTTTTTGATGATGCCAAAACTTAAAAACAACAAAGATACATACAGACAATGCAAGAACAAAGAATGTATGCGTAGAATCAATCATTTTATTGATCATAACATTCTTGTCCTTTACACAAATTGTTTACAAAGTGTATCGAGCATATTTAAATCTAAGCAAATTACAAGCGTCTATGCCAAGATACAAATACGAAATATTTTATTGAAAATACGGATGACTTACACAACAATGTATTTACAAAAGTAAAATACATGAAGGGTTCACAACAACACTCATCTCCTTTCTTTGTCTCCTTCTTTCATATTGACTTTGTCATCATCAGGTTCCTTTCTTATTTTTTCATCTTCACCGCTTTCTTCTTTTCATAAGTTCTCTTCGCAGTGAGAATATTTTCTCTTCCTTTCTTCCCATAACGGTCTTGTCTTCTGTTTTCCTCTTCTATTCTTTTCACATAATCAACATTCTTTCTAGCCACTTCCAGATTAGTTACTTCGTCATATCCACCAAGTAGATCCTTCCCTTCTTACCCGAATCTACATATTCGATATTTTTGGGTAGAGGTCTAGGTTGAAAACCTCTCCCTCCACCACTTCTTTCCTCCTCCTCCAGGTGCATACAAGATGAGTCTTCGCTTACCAATTTGAATGGGCCGGTAGTCCTCCGCTATCACGCCTTTGCATAACTTCGGACCTTCTCCTAAGATACGGATCCCAGGCTTGGGCACTCGACATATTCTTGAAATAGCCTTGATTCGAGAGTTTTGAACTCTTCAACCAATCTTGGCTCGTCTCCATCATCCGGAATAGCATCTAGATCCTTCCCTACCGAGAATGCCTCCGTAAGTTTTTAATACTTCTTGAACACGGGCATCCGTCTTTCTTTCAATCTCTTTCATCCCTGCTTCCACAATTTTTCTCTTCTCTCGACATGGGCACAACAGAGTGTTGGATCGGCAGAGTCACCGAAGTTTGCCTGATAATGGATGATGTGACATGACCTTTGGCCGAGGGTCTCAAGAATCATTAAGGTCAAATCCTTTGACCTTTCCCCTCAATCGCTTTTCCCTTATTCTTCTCAACACCGCTTCTTCCTTTTTCTTCTCATTTGTTTCTTCCTTCAATTTCTCAAGTATTCCTCTTCCCCTTTTTGGCATCATCAAAGGAGAGAAGGAACATTCATGCGAGCATGAAGTCCGATTTCTTTGAGAGCCGAGTTCGCTTGAGTCCATTGCAAAGATGTCTTCGTTCGAAATTCGAACGAGTGGCCTTTTGATTTAGCCGCCACAGTTTCATTTCAGCCATGAGAAGGTGAACTTCGTATTCATGTTCTCCTCAACACACAGAATTTCTTTTCGATGAAATTCACGCAGAACTCCATTTCGAGTTGTATGGGAGACATGCAATCTTTCCATATACGCTTGCATCCTCTCGCTTCATATTAGCATTGTCGAACTCCAAACAAGCATCTTATTGTACAATGCCTTAAAATATCAAACTTGTTCGTATCACATTGCACTCTGCTTTGTTGACACCACTCCCGATCCTTACCACAATCCCTCTTAAGTCTCTTTGTGAGGTTGGCATCTCTATTGTGCGACGCAGATCTAATGAAGCCTGGTGCCTTTCGATCTTCTCAATCTCTCCACAAATTTTCTTGAAGGCTTCATGGATCTCGGTGTCACACCGATTCAATTGGTGGCACCATTCAACATCAAAATCAAAGTCTCTTTGGTACAATGGAGTCGGTAGGGATGATTGGATATTCTCGAACGGTGTATCGATCTTTGCTTTTTAGTTCTCTTCCTCTAGATCCGGGAGCTCAGTGAAAAGGGAAATAGTTGCTCAAAAGTGTCATCTCGCACATAAGGGATTGAAATTTTAGTCTCAGGCTCTGTGATGATCCTGGTGGAGTCGTGACGCTGCAGACTATGGGAGTCTGCACGACAGATGACTCGGTTTCACTGGCCTTTTTGAGTGGGTTGGACGGTTGACCGAGCCTCAATGTCTTAACGGCTTCTTCGGCCTCGAGATTTTTCTAAGTGAATTACCTGGTCCTCGGCTGCATCATCAGCGTCATCGGAAGATGATGAAACCTGGGGGCTTGGTTCATCATCGAAGTTGAAAGTTTGACGAGCAACTTTAAAACTCGACTGACTCGTCTGTGGGAGAACATCCTCAGCTGGGTCCTTTTGATGTTCAACAGGGGTGGACTCAGCTTCATCTTCAGATCCCAGAAATGATATGTCAGGATTGTCCTGGGAATCATGAAGTGCACTAATCTCCTTCTCAGATTCAACAATGTTAACAGGAGGGATGTTCTGAACTTCTTGAGCTTTACCCAGGGAAGTCTCAACCTCCCTTGGGCCTTCAACACCTCCAGCAGTCTCAGCTGCAGCGAGGCCTTCTTCATTCCCTTCGACAGTCGCAGCTGTCTTAGGGTCTTCAGCAGTGGCATCCATAGGAGTCTCAACCCCTTGGATTGCACTTTCATTGCCCACAGTGTTAACTCCTGGGGCATTTCCATCTCGTGCTTCGACCGCAATAGCGGTGTCCTCACCGACTGCAAAGAATCGACACTTTAGCGGGACAGACTCAACTCGTCCGAAGCCACAATGTCATTCATTCTCTGGGGTTCTTTTTCGGTTTCCTCTTTGCCTCCTTTCTTCATTGTGGAGTCATCTCGCATCATCCTCCGACCCGTTGTAGTGGAGTGAGTTCCCCCTTACCCGGCACACCGGTGAAAGTGATCGACGATGGGGTCACTCTTCTCCGACTCACGGCAGCCTTCCGTTGAGTGCTCAATCGCGAGGCGGTGGTAACACACCTTCTCGTAGGGGTTGGCTCAACATGGGTGCCCAAATTCCCGGTTTCATTGCCAAGTCCCTTGGACCCATCTTGAGTGTACTAGGGATGTAGTTGCAGCTATAATCGTGGCAATTTGTCGCACTACTCCCGGTGGGTCTATCTCGCAGGAGAGATTGTGAGGACTCTCCTGGTCCTTCAAACAGACGTTGTTCATGCATCATTATGGATTCCCTCAAAGCTTGCCGCATGTCCGACTTTTCTTTTGCAAAAGCAATGGGGTCCATGTCTTCATCACTCTCGACAATACGTCCGGATGAGGGTGAGTGTGTTCCGAGTTCCAATAAGAGGACATATATCGGCTTTCTTGAGAGCTTGGCCTTCCTCACCGCTCCGCTTATTCTTTCTCCTTCAAGATCGTAGAATATTCGGCTATTTTCTTCATCGGGGCCTGAATTACTTTGGCGATCGAGAAATTCGAACAACTCCTCCTCTTCTTCTATGAACTCGGGGCATTCAAACCGCACCCGTGAGTGACTTAGCTTCCACGCCCTCCATTCACGTAGATAGCGCTGGATGTCCGGATATCTTGGAGAGTACATGATGACATCATCATCCTCATTCTCATCTTCTTGTCCTTCCTTTTCTCGGAATGGAAGGTAGCATGCTCTGTTGCTCTTCTCCTCCAAAGGCGTCCATAGCAAGCGGAGAGACAACTTTTTCAAGTGAAGATTCGATTGTCTCGCTTGCTTCTTTTTTCCTCGATTGTGCTCTCCACAGTGGGTCTTCTTGGGGCCTCTACCGATCACCCTCGGCGAGACTTGGCGTTTCATCGATTACTTCAGAGACCGCACTTCCGAGTGTCGCCATCTTAGAAGCTTTCTCGAGTGAGGGAGACTCAACTGTCTTTTCACGCTCGACTTTTTGACTAGCCTTCTTCATTTGGTTTTAACCAGAGGAATTTCTGCCTGTTTCCTCCGGTTCCTCAAACGTAAAGGCCTTCGAGTTTCCTCAGAGGCGGTGCCTTTCTAGGCTTGGAAGTCCTCTTCTTCCTTATGGCCGAGAAGGTATTTGGGCTTCCTTCTTAGCCTCTATGCAGGGGCATGAGACACGACCGCTCGGGCGGGTGACTCGGTTGCGGGCGGGGAGCGTTCTTTTTCTTTTTGCAGGGGCAACTTTCTTCTTAGCTGCGGTAAGCGCTCTCTTCTTGGGGGGGAGGAAGAATGTGTGTCCCGGGGTCGGTGATTCCCCTCACTGTATCCGCCCTCTTCATAAGGGCTCTTTTCTCGGCTTTCAAAGATTAGCCGTGAACATCTTCTTGTTTACATGGAATGGCTTTCCATGTTGAAGGGAATGCCCGTCACTTCCATCGATGGCCAATTACAGGCCATATCCAGTGATCCTCCAAAGGATCCGTCTTCTTGTATGATTTGTTCCCAACATTCGGCAGAGTCCGTTGTACACAAACTCATTGATTGACTCTCTTACCTCGTATGATCGCAACCATGACGATCGGCTTGGTTGTTGGGAAAATTTAATTAGTAGATTTTGATGAATGCCATGTAAAACTTAGACTAGAAAGTTGGCACCCATTTTCCTTGTAATTTGTATTGTAATAGGGTTGTATCTTAGCCGAGTCAAGTCGCCTATGCCTGGACATACAAGAAGTCAATCAAGATCGGTATGAAGACTCATTGTGAAGCGGTGAGTATGGCAAGGAAGAAAAGTCAAAAACTCGATCGAAGGAGTATCGGTTGGGATACAACGTGTGAAGTGTCGTCAAGTCAACTCAAGAAGCAAGTCAAGTCAAATTGAAGTGACGGATGAGTCATTCAATCATTGGAGCATACTCAAGTCACCTGGGGAAAGGCGGTGCAAAGAGGAGTTAATCAAAAGAATACATTTGCCGTAAGTCAAGAATATTACCTAAATAAGTAATACTTCCATCTTTGCTATGTCGTAAAGTGCTTAGTCCCGAAGCGTGCAAAAGGAATAAACCAATGGGAAGATCGCACTTTGTGTTAGACTCAAAAGATGAATGTTCATTTAATACGAGGAAATGTCAATATCAATGATCGCAACAAGACAAGCCAATGAACACAAGTGAGTTTTAAACAATCACCTATCTCTTCAACGGGTAGATTTTTAAAATTCACTATAACAGTGAGAATCACTTTGAGAATAGGTTACCCGAACTACGAACATTCAAGTTATTATTCGAATCAGTAACCTGGAAAATATTCTCAAGTTATTCAAGCAAATCCTCAAGCCTAAATTTGAAGGAAATCAATCCAACACCAAGTCAAAGGAAAGACAACTGTTAATTGTTGAAGATGAACCTTTTGAAGAATCAAAAGGGGTCTACATTCCAAAGAGGATTGTAGAAAGGTTCAAGGTCGAACCAGTCTCAAGTTATTGGAGGGATTCGTGATCAAATCCAAGAAGCTTGAGCAAGTGAGTCAAGTGAAGTAGCAAGGCAATTGCCCTGTGAAGAAGTTCGAGTCGGACGAGAAGCGGTTTGTGTGACCAAGGCATCTCAGGATGAATCCCAAAGGATCAAGTCATTTGTGTGATCAAGACTTGCATTTGGGTGATAACCACTTTGTACTCGATCAATACTTAGTGGATTCCTCCAGGAGTTGGAAAAAGAGAGGATTAGAAGAATTACCCCATCTTCGAACCTCTAGAAAAATTATTGTGTCATTTACATTTCAAAGCATTTAATTTACGCACATCATTTTATATCTCACGATAATTTGCTTCCCAACCGATAATTAACAAAGTGCTAGAACCAAGTGTTAAAACAAGCTTAAACCAAATTCAAGGGTGTTAAGTCTTTCCAATGAAAATTTCATCTCAACCAAGTTAAGTATTAGACTAAACAATGAAGTTATTCTATCAACAACTCGGTCAGTCATTTGAGTGGCTAACTCTTTGGTTAACTAACTTAGCGCCCATCAAGGACATATTTGTGATATTAACTCGAACTAAATTTAAAAGGACTAAATTCGAAAAGTTGGTAAGGTTTATTCAACCCCTTCTAAACCTTACTCATACCCCTTGGGACCTACAAGTGGTATCGAGCGGTTGGTTCTTGGAGCCTTCCGTGACCAGTTCTTGAACTAGATCTCCAATCTTTCAAAGAAATTTTTAACACTTGTTCTTTCAAAGCTTTTCTTAAAAACAAGAAAGTTATTATCATGGAAGCAAATTTGACACGCATTCCTATGTTCACCATTGAAGAATTTGATGATTGGAAAATACGTATGCGAGGCTCATCTATCGACTTTACATGATGAGTTGTGGATAATGATAGAGGATGGGCCATCGCAAATAATGAAGGTGAACACAATGAAAGGGAGTGCTTTGCGGTGAAGGAGAGGAGGTGCTCCTCCTAGACCAACTATGGTTGAAAAACCAATAATCTGAATGGACAAATGATGACAGAAAAAAGATACAACTTGGACAATGTGGCCAAGGATATACTTTACAAGACTTTGGACAAAGCCATGTTCAACAAAGTCAAATCTTGAAAAACGACCAAAGAAATCGGGATAAATTAACCTTAACTTGTGAAGGATCTCGAGCAAATCAAGGAAAACAAATTATCTGTTGTTGTTCAAAAATTTGAAAACTTTAAAATTCTTGCGGGTGAAACGATGGACCAAATTGAATGCTAGATTCACCTGAAATTACAAATGAGCTCTCAAAGACTTGGGAAAGAATACATACGAGAAGGAGATGTGTATGAAGATACTAAGGAGCCTCCCGGTGAGTGGGAAATGAAGACCATGGCACTAAGGTACTCGATGGACCTATCAAAAATATCCAATTATGAACTATTCTCGGACCTCAAAGCTTATGAGTTTGAGCAGAGAAGAAAGGATCAAGAGGAGATAGTGTACCCCAAAACAACCTGCACTCATAGTCAAGGAAGGGAAGAGAGTCGAGACCAAAGAAATCATAGACCAGGAGGAAATCGCCTTGATGGTTAAAAGATTCAACAAGTTCTTCAACAAGAACTACAAAATAAACAAAGGTGAATCCTCCGAAGGCATTGACTCCTCCAAGTCAAGGGAAGATAAGCCACCAAAGAGAGCCGAGTATCAAAAGGTTGAATATCAAAGACCCGACAACCCAAGAAATGAGAGAGTGATCAAAAAGTTGAAAACCTGTGTTGGGTGGGACAACCAGGACACTTTGCATTATTGATGTCCATATCCTGTAGTCAATAAATACGGGAATGAAGAAGAAAAGAAGAGTTTTGAAAAAAGAAGACAAGAAAAGAAAAGAGCAATGTTGGTCGGCCGAGATCGTCTGACCCAAGTCAAAAGGACTTAGAGAGTAGTGAAGTGACTACTAAAGTGACTACGAAGAAGAAACCTTAATCTATCTAATGGCTAAGGAACAAGATCAACTCGACCAAGAGGATGAGGTACACTCTAACTCATCTCATTGATTCTAGTGATAGTGATTGTGACACACACTTCATCACCCACCGATCTTTATGATTCAATAGGCAAAATGATGAAAGACTTTGAGCACATTAAATCCTCACACTCACTATTAAATGAGGAAAACAAAAAATTAAAAGCCAAAACTCACGGTGACTAAGGAGAGTACTCTAAGTCACATAGCCGATGAGAACAAAGAGTTGAAGGGTGAAAATGCTAAACTAGTAGCGAGAAATAGCTGCTATAGAAAAGAGAGAAAATGATCTCAAAAATGTGATTGCTTCATTCACAAAGGCATCTAAATCATTGGATGACCTTATCATGAGCCAAAAAAGAATGTGGAGACAAGACATGCATATGATTCAATTCCTTTGTGCAGTCAAACTCCAAGAGTGATCAGGAAAAAGGATCTTCAAGTAATGAAGCATCTCAAAAATCCAAGACACCAAATGTTGCATACACATTCATTCCAAAGCACAATCAAAAACAAACGGCCTTGGATATAAAAGAAAAGGAAAAATGACCGATTGAGTATTTGAAAAAGACACAGTGAGAAGAAATCAAAGAAAGTTCCTCAAAGCAAACTCCAAACGAGGAAGTACTCTATGAAGAAGAAACAGAGCTACCAAAATCCCCTTTAAGTTCTATCAAAGGAACACAAATGATGGAAATGGTAGAAACTACCCAAGTCAAGTCGATTGGAATAGTGTGAAACATTAGCCAAGACTATGGAATACATGCCAAAATGGCAAAGACCTAGAACTCAAAGAAAGGTCATTCCAAAGGAAACAGAGTTATCATCAAGACACATATGCACCCAAGCAATACACTCAGAAATATCACAACAACCCAAAGAAGGCAATCGCTAAAACACACACACAGCATACGAGACAAAAGAGACAATTTGTATGAACCTAAAGCCCCAAGAAATTTGCCAAAGTGAATTATGAATATGGCACGGATAGATGGCAACCTCTTAGAGTCGATCATTTGGCTATAAGTTGGTTGGATCATCTTACAAGATTAACCCCTCGGGACCAGGCAAGTATGGGTACCTAAAAACCGATTTCATTGATTGCGGGTTCAAGGAACAGTGAGTGCCAAGGAACCTAGTACATGGATAGTGGTTGTTCCGGACACATGACAGAAACAAGAAAAATCTGTCAAAATTCAAGGAGATTAGAGGTGCAAAAGACATATTTGGAGGAAATGAAGCTCGGGGAAATAAGAGGCAATTGGATCCATCAAGAAAAATGGATTAGAAATCGCAGATTTCGTGATACGTTGAAGGCCTCAACTTCAACTGTTAAGCATCACCAACTCGTGACAAGGGCTATAATGTTGGATTCAATATGGGAGTGTGCCAAATCAAGGACATGAATCAAATGAAGTAGTGTTGCAAGGATCCGACAAAAGAATGTGTATGTGGTAGATTGGTCGATTGCCACACCAAGCACTTGTCTCGCTAGCAAAGAGTACAACCGAATCAAGTTGGTCGTGGCACAAGAAATTGAGTCATCCAATTTCAAGACAATCAACAAGCTTGCAAGGAGTAATCTTGTAGAAGGATTGCTGATTCAGTGTACAAAAATGAAAGTGTTTGTGATGCATGCCGATGGATGGGAAAGCGGATCAAATCATCATTCAAAGAGAAGTCAAGTCCATCTTCAACAAGAATATTGCATCCGTTGCATATGGATCTATTTGGTCCGATTGAGCCAGCTAGCATAAGTGGGAAGAAATACACTCTAGTAGTGGTGGATGATTATTCAAGATATACATGGACAATCTTCATGTGTAAAAAGAAGAAAACCTTGAGAAGTTACCTCAACTAATGAAAAGAGTTCAAAATGAGAAGAGTCAAACCATTATTAAGATAAGATCGATAGAGGAACCGAGTTTGTCAATGGAATAATAACTCAAGATCGTATTGAAAATGGTATAGCTCATGAATTATCCGCAACAAGGACTCCATGTGAGAATGGAGTAGCGAGAAAAGAAAAGCAGAACTCTCAAGGAAGTTGCAAGAACCATGTTAGTTGAAGTGGATTGCCTAAAAGATTTTGGGAAAAGTTATCAACACCGCATGCTATACTCAAAATAGATGCATGATAAATAGCAAAGCGGTGACAAAGACTCCTATGAGATTTGGACGGGGAGAAAGCCAAATGTTGCATACTTTACAATATTTGGATGTAAATGCTTCATCCACAACAATGGCAAGGATAATTTAAAGGCTTTTGATGCTAAAGATGATGAAGGTATCTTTTTAGGATACTCGGTGAAAGTAAAGCCCATAGAGTGCTAAACAAGAGGACTATGGTCACGAAGAGTCTATCCATGTGGTTTTTGATGAACCCAATGTAAATGGAGAAGACATATAAAAGTTAGTCGACAAGTTGAATCACCAACTATGCGTAAGAGTCCCTATGTTGAAGCCGAAGTCGAGCAATTAATCAAGTGAAGATGAGATAGTTGAATCTCAAAGACAATCGGAAAATTTGCGGCTAAGTGATGATGAGAGAGCCGCTCAAGACAACACAATGCAAGACGATCAACCCAACCGACTTTCCAACCGGATGTGAGATGGCCGAGAGACCATCCACCGAGCTAGTCATTGGAGATGTAAGAGATGGTGTAAGAACCAGATCCGAGCTCAACAAGAAGCTATGTTCACTTGTTTTATTTCTCAAATAGAGCTAAAAGATGTGTCCCAAGCACTGGATGATACACATTGGATTCAGGCCATGCGGGAAGAGTCAATCAATTTGAAAGGAACAAAGTATGGGAATTGGTACAAAGACCAACCCATCAAAATGTTATTGGCACAAAATGGGTTTTGAAACAAGATGAATGAAGAAGTTTCTTTGGTAAGAAACAAAGCAAGATTGGTAGCCAAAGGGTATTGCAAGAGGAAGGAATAGATTTTGATGAAACATTTGCTCTGTTGCAAGATTAGAAGCAATAAGGATATTTCTTGCCTATCCGCACACAAAAACTTTATTGTATATCAAATGGATGTAAAAAGTGCATTCTTAAATGGATTGTTGGAAGAAGAAATATATGTTGAGCAACCTCCAGGATTTGAGGAAGACTCTTGGAGATAAGGTGTACAAGCTCAAGAAAGCCCTATATGGATTGAAACGGGCACCTAGAGCATGGTATGATACATTATCTCAATTTCTCGACGGATAATGGATTCACCAAAGGCAAAGTGGATGTAACACTCTTTAATTCAAGATGGAGAGAGTATACGCTTGTTCAAATATATGTGGATGATATTATTTTTGGATCCACAAACAAAGAGCTGTGTGATAAGTTCTCAAACCTCATGTGATGGGAGAATCGACATTCTTTCTAGGACTTCAAGTTAACGGTGAAGGATGAACCTTCATAGGTCAAACAAAGTACACCGGAGATTTAATGAAGAAATTTGGTATGGAAGAGAAGTGTTCGTGAAGATACCAATGAATACATCATCAAGATGAACATGGATGCGGATGGTAAACCTGTGGATCAAACCATATACGAGCACTTATTGGATCACCGCTCTATCTCACAAAGCAAGTAGGCGGACATCACCTTTGTTGTAGGTGTATATGCAAGATTCCAATCTGCTCCAAAGGAAAGCCATATGATTGACAATGACTAAGAGAATCTTAAGATACTTGAAGGGATGCCGGGAAGTCGCTTATGGTATCCAAAGGAAGGTGGATTCAAACTTATTTGCTATTCAGACTCGACTATCTTTGGATGTAGAGTCGATCGCGCAGCTCCCAATGCCGCAGCGAGAATCGACTCAACTAGACACATCACGCCACAAGTCATTGTTGAACATATTCCCTATGTCCGTGATGATACATTTGAAGAAGCATTCCCCCTTCTCACCGAGTCGCCGACTGGATGAAGAATCGGCTAGAGAGCGAGACGCTTCCACAAACCCGATCCGATCATTCCCACGGATACCATCGTCCCAAAGACATTTTGATTTTGATGATGCTTGGCCGCTTGGTGAGACGGAGATAACGGTGAGGTTCGAGAAGTCTTCAAGGGAATTTTTGCGAGAAATAGAGAAGATGGAAAGGCACCAGGCCTCATTGGACATGCGTTTGGATAACAGAGATGCAAACCTTACAGTGACCGTCTGCGTGGAATAGTGGTCGAACCGGGAATGGTGGCAACAAAGAACAGACAATGCGAGTGGAACAGTCCGATATTTCAAAGCATTGTACAATAAAATGCTAGTCGGGAGCGCCAATAATCTTTGGCATGAAGACGAGGATGCAAGAAAATATTGATAGGATGCATGCCTCTCATACCACTGAAACGGAGGCTGCGAGAATTTCATCGCAAAGAACTTCTCGCGTGGAGGAAAATATGAATGAAAAGTTCAACCTTCTTATGGCTGAAATGAAGTGGTGGTAGCCGAATCAAAACCCACCCGCTCGTAATTCCATGCAAAGATACTCCGCAGCAGACTTCAAGCAAAACTCACTATCACCGCCTAGACTTCATGCTTGCTGGCATGTTTCCAGGGGTTCCTCTCTCCTTTGATGATGCCAAAAAGGGGGAAGAGGAATACCTAAAGACGTTGAAAGGGTCGGAAGTTGAGAAGAAGGACGCAGCTGTTGAGAAGCAGAAGAAAACAACAGCTGAAGTGCAGAAGAAAGATAAGGGAAAATCCGTTGAGGGGGAAGGTTCAAAGGACATGACTTTAATGGTTGCTAGAACCCCCAACAAGGACTCATCACAGCTGACATCATCAGCAAACTTCCAGTGACTCTGCCGCTCCAACACTCTGTTGTGCCCATGTCTGAGAAAAGGAAAATCGTAGAAGCAAAGATGAAGGAGGTCGAAAGAAAAATGGATGCCCGTGCAATGGACATATTGAAACAATACGGAGGCATTCCGGCAGGAAGAGACACTGATGCCATTCCAGACGATGGAGACGAGCCACGATCAGTGGAAGAATTCAAAACGCTCGAATCCGAGGGATACTTCAAGAATATGTCCATAGCCCAAGCCGGGACTTGTATTGGGGAGGGAAGTCTGTGCAAAGAAGGCCGACAAACAAAGCAGACTATGAGAAGTCACTCTGCTTTGGTCACTCACTCTTTGGAAAGAAGAAGACTCAAAGATAATATACGCCCGCAGGAGGAAGATGAAGGAGTGGTGGAGGCAGAGGTTTTTAACCTAGACCTCTACCTAAGAATATTGAATATGTAGATCGGGCAAGACGAGAAGGATCTACCGTGGCCGATATGACGTAAGTAGCCAACCGGGAAGTGGCTAGGAAGAATGCTGACTATGTCAAAAGGATCGAAGAAGAAAATAAGAGACAAGATCAGATGTGGGAAGAGAGTCAACAAAGATAAGAAAGAAAAAGAAAAGACGAAGCTGCTAGAAGAGCCTACGAGAAAAAGAAAGCGGTGAAGAAGAAAAGAAAAGAAAGAGACCAGGTAAGACGATTGAGTCAAGAGGAAAGAATGAGGCGAAGGTGATGAAGTGTTCTTTGTCCACCCCTTCATGTATTTCACTATTGTAAACACATATGTATGTAAGTCTTCTGTACGATGAATAAAAGTTATGCAATTTCTATATTTTTGCTTATATATAGAACACCATATTGCTTTGATACACTTTGTAAACAGCTGTGTAAAGGACAAGAATGTTATGATCCATAAAAAGATCGATTCCACGCATACATTCTCTGTTTCTACATTGTCGTATGTATCTTTGCTATTTACTCTTTGTATGTATGTCTTAAGTTTTGGCATCATCAAAAATGGGGAAATTGTTGAGAAAATTTAATTATTAGATTTTGGTGAATGCCATGTAAAACTTAAACTAGAAAGTTGGCACCCCATTTTCCTTGTAATTTGTATTGTAATAGATAGGGATGTACTAGCCGAGTCAAGTCGCCTATGCCTGGACATACAAGAAGTCAATCAAGATCGGGATGAAGACTCATTTGTGAAGCGGTGAGTATGGCAAGGAAGAGAAGTCAAGAACTCGAGTGAAGGAGTATCACCGGGGATAATTTGTATGAAGTGTCGATCAAGTCAACTCAAGAAACCAAGTCAAGTTGAAGTGACGGATGAGTCGCTCAATCATTGGAGCAGACTCAAGTCACTGGGGAAAGGTAGATGCAAGTTAATCAAAAGAATCCGTTGTTACGTAAGTCAAGAATATTACCTAAACAAGTAATACTTCCATGTTGCTATGTCGTAAAGTGCTCGATCCCGAAGCGTGCAAAAGGAATAAACCAATAGGAAGATCGCACTTGTGTCGACTACGAAAAAGTGAATGTTCATTTAATACGAGGAAATGTCAATATCAAGGATCGCAAACAAGACAAGCTAACTAACACAAGTGAGTTTTAAAAAATCAGCCTATCTCTTCAATGGGCGATTTTTAAAATTTACTATAAAAGGCCGAGGAATCACTTTGACAATAGGTTACCCGAACACGAACATTCAAGTTATTATTCGAATCAGTAACTGCGCAAAATATTCTCAAGTTATTCAAGCAAATCCTCAAGCCTAAATTTGAAGGAAATCAATCCAACACCAAGTCAGTAAAGGAAAGACAACTTCTAATGTTGAAGAGGAAACTTTTGAAGAATCAAAGGGGTCTACATTCCAAGGAGGATTGTAGAAAGGTTCAAGGTCGAACAGTCTCAAGTTATTGGAGGGCTTTGTGATCAAATCCAAGAAGCTTGAGCAAGTGAGTCAAGTAGCAAGGCAACCGCCTGTGAAGAAGTCGAGTCGGACGAGAAGCCGGTATGTGTGACCAATGCATCTCCGCATCGAGTCCCAAAGGATCAAGTCATTTGTGTGATCAAGACATGCATCCTGGATTGATAACCACTTTGTACTCGATCAATACTTAGTGGATTCCTCGGGAGTTGGAGAAGAGAGGATTAGAAGAATTACCCCATCTTCGAACCTCTATAAAAATTATTGTGTCATTTACATTTCATCATTTAATTTCGCACATCATTTTATATCCGATAATTTACTATCCAATCGATAATTAACAAAGTGCTAAAACCAAGTGTTAAAACAAGCTTAAACCAAATTCAAGGGTGTTAAGTCTTCCGCTGAAAATTTCATCTCGGCCAAGTTAAGTATTAGACTAAACAATCGAGTTATTCTATCAACAAACTCGTCCGAAAGTGCATTTGTTGAGTGGCTAACTCTTTGGTTAACTAACTTAGTGTCCATCAAGGACATAGTTGTGATATTAACTCGAACTAAATTTAAAAGGACTAAATTCGAAAAGTTGGTAAGGTTTATTCAACCCCTCTTCTAAACCTTACTCACACCCCTTGGGACCTACAAGTGGTATCAAAACGGTTGGTTCATTGAGCCTTCCCACATCGGAGTTCTTGAACTAGATCTCCAATCTTTCAAAGAAATTTTTAACACTTGTTCTTTCAAAAGCCTTTCTTAAAAACAAAGCAAAGTTATTATCATGGAAGCAAATTTGACACGCATTCCTATGTTCACCATTGAAGAATTTGATGATCGAAAATACGTATGCGTGCTCATCTATCGCCTTTACATGATGAGATGTGGATAGTGATAGAGGATGGGCCACCGCAAATAATGAAGGTGAACATGCAAAGGAGAGCTGCGGTGAAGAGGATCTTGCTCCTCCTAGACCAAACTATGGTTGAAAAACCAAGAATCGAATGGACAAATGATGAGAAAAGGATACAACTTGGAGAGGAGACTTTTCTTTCTTCTTCATCCCTATCTTGTTGGATCGTGGATAGGCAGTTAATTGCAAAATATCCTGGTTTCGCAATTCCATCACAGTTCGCAGACTCTTTGATCAACTCTTTCGTCCTTGGGTTATCGGCTCTTTGATACTCAACCTTTGATGCTCGGCTCTCTTGGGTGGCTGTCTTCCTTAACTTGGGAGGAGTCGAATGTCTCTGGAGGATTCACCCTTGTTTCTTTTATAGTTCTTATTGAAGAACTTGTTGAATCTTTTAACCATCGGGCAATCTCCTCCTGGTCTATGGCTTCCTTGACTTGACTCTCTTTCCAACCTTGACTATAAGTGCAACTGTTTTGGGTACAACTGTCTCCTCTTGATCTTTTCTTCTCGGCTCTAACTCATAGGCTTTGAGGTCCGAGAATAGCTCATGATTGGATGTTTTTGATAGGTCCATCGAATGTCTTAGAGCCATGACCTTCATTTCTCATTCGGTGAGAGGCTTCTTAATCTTCATACACATTTCCTTTTGTGTATATTCTTTCCCAAGTCTTGATAGCTCATTTGTGATTTGATGAATCTAGATCCGGTGATCCAAGGTTTCACCGCAAGCATTTTAAAATTATCAAATTTACGTACAACAATAGACAATTTATTTTCTTTAATTTGCTCGAGATCCTTTACAAATTAAGTTAATTTATCCCGCATTTGTTTTGCGATTTGGCAAGATTTGACTTTGTTGAACATTGTTTTGTCCAAAGTTTTGTAAAATATGTCCTGGCCACATTGTCCAAGTGTATCTTTTTCTGTCCTTGTTTGTCCACTCGATCCTTGGTTTCTCAACCATGGTTGGTCTTGCCTCGCCCACAACTTCTTCTCCTTCACCAGATTTGCTCTCCTTCTTGGGCCGTGTTCACTTTCGATGATTTGCAGTGACCCATCTTCTATCACTAGCCACATTTCATCATGTAAAGCGAGATAGGTGAGCCTGCGCATACGAATTTTTCTAGTCATCAAACTCCTCAATAGTGAACATAGGAATGCGTGTCGATTTGCTTCCATGATAATAACTTTTACTAATAATGAAAGATTTTTTTTTTTAAAATACAAGTGTTAAAAATCTTTTAGAAAAGATAGAGATCTTGTTCAAGAACTGGTGCGGAAGGCTCAATGAACCAACCGCTCCGATATCACTTGTAGGTCCCAAGGGGTGTAAGTAAGGTTTAGAGGGGGTTGAATAAACCTTACCATCTTTTCAATTTTAGTCCTTTTAAAATATTACGAGTTAACACAAACAAGCTAAGTCCTCGAGGGACGGCTAAGTTCGTTATTTCAGAGTTAGCCACTAAACAAACACGATAGAGTTGTTGATAGAATAACTCAATTGTTTAACTTGAAACTTAACTTGGTTGTGTTGAGTTTTTCAATGGAAGACTTAACACTCTTTGATTTGTTTTAAACTTGTTTTAACACTTGATTTTAACACTTAGTTATTAATCGTTAGACAACAATTTATCGTGAGATATAAATAAGTATGCGAGAAATAAAAGTGTTGAAATATAAATGACACAAATAATTTTTATACGAGGTTCGAAGATGGAGTAATTCTTTTAATCATCTCTTCTCCAACTCCTGGAGGAATCTACTAAGTAATGATCGAGTTCACAAAGTGGTTATCGATCCAGAGACAGATGTCTTGATCACACGGTGACTTGACTCTTTGGACTCGATCTAGAGATGCCTTGGTCACACGGTTGGCTTCTCATCCGACGCAACTTCTTCACAGGGCGGTTGCCTTTTTTGCTACTTGACTCACTTTCTCAAGCTTCTTGGATTTGATCACGGAGCCCTCCAATAACTTGAGACCGGTTCGACCTTGAACCTTCCTACAATCCTCCTTGGAAAGTAGACCTCTTTTGATTCTTCAAAAGTTTCATCTTCAATGATTTGAAGTTGTCTTTCCTTCATGACTTTGTGTTGGATTAATTTCCTTCGAGATTTAGGCTTGAATATCTTGAGAATATTTTGCGAGTTACTGATTTGAATAATGCTTGCTCGTTCGTGGTTCTGTAACCTTTTCTCAAAGAGATTCTCGGCCTTTTATAATGAACTTTCAAAATTCTCGCGTTGAAGAGAGGTGATTTTCAAAAGTCACTTGTGTTCGTTGGCTTGTCTTGTTGCGATCTTGATGTTGACATTTCCTCGTATTTAATGTCTTGCAAAGGCAACAGATCGACACTCAGCAAAGTCTTCCCATTGGTTTGTTCCTTTTGCACACAATCGAACTAACACTTTATCTCTCGACAACTTTAACAAAGTTACTATTTTGAGTAACATTCTTGACTTTCATCAACGGATCATGTTCGATTGTCTTGATTTCGATCGCGGTCTTTTATTCCCGTGAGTGAGTTGAGTTAGCTTCCAATTTTGGATGACTCATCTGTCACTCAACTTGAGAGACTGGCTTGAGTTGACTTGATCGACTCTTCATACTGACTATTTCACGGTGATACACCTTGATCGAGTTCTTGACTTTTCTTCCTCGCCATACTCGGTTGTCTTGCGGAGTCTTCACTTCGATCTTGATTGACTTATTATTATTTCTAGGCATAATCGACTTGACTCAACTTTTCTCTATCTATTACAATACAAATTACAAGGAAAATGGGATGCCAACTTTCTAGTTTAAGTTTTACATAAAGATTCATCAAAATCTACAAAATAAATTTCCCAACACTAGAGATGTTGAAATTGCGAATTGTTGATCGATGAACAAATAATCAAGAGTGACATGTGATCATGAAGTTAAAAAAGTAATTCTATTATAGACGCTCTTCTCAAAAGGAAGCTCAACAAGGCATTGAATTTTTTTTTGTTTTGCTACTAGGGAAAACTACTCTAAAATCTTTTGCTACCTTAACAAAATTAGAAATGATATTCAAGGTGACATTAATTTCAATAAGAAATATACGACAATCGAGTCATTTTTTATAAAATCTTCATAGATTAATCATTAATGTAGTACATATAATGGGATTATTAATTTATATATTACATACTATATGAATTCTCATATATGTATTATCTTATAAATTTAATGAATTATTAATTTAGCACGTCAGCTCCGACCGATAAAAAATATTAGTTTATTAATTAATCAAATATTGAATTATCGAGGTTTTATGTAGTTGTGTGTATATAAAATCTGAAGTTAAAACAATTTATCCAAATTGAGTGCTTTATTTCCCAGTATCGTGGGCTGCACACCAATAATCTATTTTCTTGACAATAAAGAAAAAAGATTACGTTAGTAGATATTTTACCACTAATGTTTATTTTCTTCCATGGAAAAGAAATAAAAATACAAGAGACGCATAGTACCAAATCCATTATCCTAAAATTTCAGAGTCATATATATGGGGGAGGTTTAATGTTTACAGGTAACTCCACCCCCTTCGCCGCCGCAACGCCGCCCGCCACCAGAAACTTCCACACACCAGCGACGATTTCTGGTGGAAGTCAGCCAAGCTCTCAAAAAAATGGCGATTACATTTTCGGGTCAGTCCCATCTCGGGTTGAAGTTGAAAGGGCAATTCTTGATCTCCAAAGGTAAAAGATTGAAAAATTTATTCTTTTAATTTTTTTTGTTTTAGGTGTAATTATTAGCGTCCATGATTTTAATATGATGTTTGTCTTGGACATTTTTAGTTATTATTTTAAGTGGGAAATGGGATAACATGACTACATTTTAAGATAAATTGATATATCGTAGATTTCGTGTTTCTCTTAGTACTTTGTGTCAGGTTTATGTTTTTCGTGTTGCGTCATAAATTGCCACTCAATAGGGTATGAAAAATTGCAAAACTAGTCCTTGTATTTATAAGAGTCTTGCAATTGTAGTTCTAAAGCTTTTGAAGTTACAATTTTAGTCTTGTGATAATTTTGCCCCTCAACAAAAATAAAAACTTAAATTTTGTATTAGAATCTAACAATTTTAGTCATATATTTTGTAGTTGTGGTAATTTCGGTCTTATTAGTCAAAATAAACCATTTTTTGCCAAATTTATACGTGTTTTGTATTTCCATGATTAGAAATAATACATGCAGAACTCATATCTCGATTCATAATTCTAAAATTCTTTTCTCATTAGGTAACCTATACAATAAATGATAAATAAATTCAACTCATAAATGTAAGTTCGGATACCATTTTCTACTTGATATTAGGTATATTGAATATTTTGGCTACAAAAGTATTTTGGGAATAAGTAAAATATTGAAATAACCCAAAAGACTAAATTTGCACCGACTTAAAACTTATAGGATCGGGAAGGTCTCTTGTGAGACCGCCTCACGTGATCTAAATTCGTGAGACGAAGCCTCACATGATCCCTTCCATTCTCTTTCCCTGGTCTCTCTCTTTTCTTTCTCCACTCTCACCCACGTTCTCATCCTCTCCATCTTATCTCTCCCGGTCCCCATTCCGCCGTCCTCTTACTTCTCCTCATCTTTCTCTCTCCTCTCACACATCCCACTCATCATGGTCTCTCCTCTCTCTATCCTCACGTGTCCCGTCTCTCACTCCTCAGTCCACTCATCTCTTCTCCACATGCAAAGTTTTACATACAAAAATATAATATTTTTTATTTATAAATATAATACTTAAAACTCTAAAAACGTATATTTTTAGTAGATTGTTATTTTTTTAATAAAAATGATACTTTTTTGAAGTGGTATTTGTTTTAATAAGAAGTGGTACTTTACAAATAAGAAATGATACTTTTTAATAAAGTAATACTTTCTTTTAATAAGAAGTGATATTTATTTTAATAATAAATGATACCTTTTTTAATAAAAAGTGATTTTTTGTTTAAATAAGAAGTGATATTTGTTTTAATAAGAAGTGATACTTTTTTAATAAGAAGTTATACTTTTTCCATGAGAAGTAATACTTTTTGTAATAAAAATTTATATGTTTTTAATAAAACCGATATTTTTCATAAAAAGTGATAGTTTTTCCATAAAAAGTGATACTTTGTTTTAATAAAAGTTTTACATAAAAAATAATACTTTATTTTAATAAAAATTATTACTTTTCAAGTCTAATGTGATTCTATGTCATCGCCTAATATTACAAACATGTCATCACCCCAAAATATGTGGAGGGTGACAAATGAAAAGATGGAGGGAAGGTCCAGGTGTTGAAATAACTACGAGAGAGTTTTGTGGCGAGTTGGAATCAATCACGTTTGTTTCCATCCCTTATTTAATTTCTTTTGTGTCTCTTCTTATGGATATTAATTTTTTATTACAAAATAAAGACTAATTAAGGAGTGGAGTTGTGGAGTGTAATCCATCTTCTTAATTGCGCTGCAATTTTTGTTATTCTCGTTTCTCTCTCTTTTTATCAAGAATGAAGAAGAGAGAAGACTAGTTTTATAAATAAATGTTTTGGGGAATATCGAAACTGCAGGTTGCTATCTCGCGATTCTCGCCCATGTAAGAGTAACAACACTTCCAGTTGGATACTTGCCATCTTGACAAGCCCATGGGCTTGATGTGGATCGATCTCACGGATTCGGTCTCACATAAGTTTTTGCCTAGGACGAGAATTACACAAATCCAAAACTTAAGATCAAAATTGCGAAAACACAAAAACATATAGGACTAAAATTGTAATTTTAGAAGTTATCGGACTAATATTGCAACACCCCTATAGAAGTAGGACTAATATTGCAACACCCTATAGTCACTCATCTCTTCTTTTAATCGAAGTTAACTAGTAGAACATGAACTCTAGTTTTGGAGTTTGCAGAAGATTGATCAATTTAAAGTTCATTTACAAATCTAGTGGCTGAGCTAGACTGCAAGATATTAAATTAAATTCGTAAATCATATGTCACTATAATCCAAGCCTACAGTATTTTGTTTCTGCATCACTTTATTGTAAGCATACAGTCAACTTTAAAAAGTGACCATAAATTTGTCTCATGCCTCTGACTTTATGTTGATCATACTATCATATACTCAGGTTTATGCAAAGTCTTTCAATTAATCGTTCAGAACTTGATGGGCTTCGGGGCTTGCTGCATCAAAATGAGTCGAAAATGCTGCAATCTCATGGATTTGTTAAATTTTGTGATGCTTTCTCTATGATGCAAAAAGAACCATCTTTTCAGGTACAATTTCATTCCATGAATTGGTGCAGAGTTGCATTCTATCAACTGGCATTGTTGTTTGATTTTGTCCAATATAATTGCAATTCAATTATTAGCATTATTGTTGTTTATTAATTTCTCTAATTCTGGCTAATTGTTTTGTTCAGAACATGGTGATCTCCATTTCATGTGATGAAGCTGTTTGGGAAGCCATCTTGAGTAATAAGGCCGCTCAAGATCTACAAGCCTCTATCCCTGCAGGTTAAACTGCGTGTCTTGTGATGTTAGAACCTTATTGAGTCTGATTTTAGAGTAAATTAGAAAAACTACCTCTAAGGTGTAGCCTAATTAAAAAAAAGGCCAATTATCTTTTAAAATTACAAGTACCTCTCTTGATGTTAGTATTTGCTTAACAAATACTCCTCTCTAAAAGTTAAGTAGATCCTCGGTGAAACCCCTTTTAGAAAGAACGCATCTCTCAGTGCCTCCAAGTGGACTTTTGGTTAATTTCCAGTTGATGGTGTCTTGATAAACTAAACACCCAACTCCACTTCTTGTATACTACCAAGAAAGACGAGATAAAAATTCAGATCTTGTTCTTTGGACTGATTATGGCATTTGTTTTACTTGAAGATGCTTATATTGAATAGGGATAATTTCCACAGGTTTTGGAAATTGCAAAAAGCTCAGTGAGGTTGGATTCTGTAATAAACTTTACCCCTTCATATAATAAGAAGTAAAAACATTTCAAACACCCCCTTACATTTATAAAAGTATTGCAATTACCCCCTTATATTAACTACAAAATCAAACCTCAAGGATATTTTTTGTAATTTTCAAACATCTATGGGTTTTTTTTTTTTTGTAATTAACTCAAAACTTAGAGGCAGTTTTTGTAATTATTATCCCTATAAATTACTTTGACCTACTTGAGTTTCAAAATTTTCATATATAATTCACTGTGCTATATTAATCCATGCAGCTAAAGAGGAGAAACTTGTGAGCTACACTGAAAAACCAGACATAGAAATCCTTATCTTGAAGTGGATCATGGGATTCACAAAGTCAAAGGTTTTAGAGATCTTTGAAAAGTTCGTATTGCTGGTAAATGAAATTTTCCGATCTGATCAAAAGGAGAAACCTACTTCAGAACTCACGGATCTTTTGGAAGAGAAAGTCCGATCATCGTTGTTACTCTCCGTGGTTATCCTTGTGATCGTTGGTGTCACCCGGAACCAGGGATAATCAACTTCACAAACTCGACTGTTCTGTCTAATAGATCCTTAAGTTGACCAGCTAAGTTAAATTTGTTGATATTTAGTTATTTGATCATCTGTCTTTCTAGTTGACAAGAATGTGTAGTGTTGCTAGTATCTTTTTCTGTTTTATTTGTAGTGTTACTTAAATTGTTTGTATGGTTTTTTTGTTTCAACTTTTGTCAGTGTTTTTCAATTTGATCGCCTTTCTTGATCAATGCTGAAGTTATTTTGAACGTAGCCAAAACTATGCTATTGCACACCAAGAGAAATCATGACGGTAAGTTTATAGTTACAATCCATATTGCTAGTAAACTTTCTTTATTTTCAGACTTTCCAACCCAGCTTTTGATCAGAGGATGGATTAATTACTGGAGTGTCGAAAAATTTCCGTATTTGTTAATTTTATAAATTTCTTATATAATTATTAAAATTTTAAAATCTTGCCCTCGTAATGTTCATTTTTGGCTCAGTCCCCGATCCCAATCTTCCGCTTGCTGCCGTATATACCCACACCTTGAGGATATTAAGATGATCTTGTCTGATAATACTTAGATATATTTTTTTCCTAGGCTAAGCTTTAATTTGTTGTAAGCTATAGATTTATAATATGATGGATGGGTGCATGTCTGAGGAAATACTTGACATGAATTTGATGAAAAAATTGTCTCAAGTTATTTTTTACATTTACATATAATGTTATCTTTAAACAATGCAAGTACCCTATTCATTTGCTTTAATCTTACAAATTGTTAGGCTGGTAATGAGTGACATGCCACAAACATGATATGATTACAAACACGAATTATAGAGAGAGAACACAATAAGTCACGATCGACACAAAAGCACAAAATTTTAAAATTAAGTTAAAATTACAATTATTGTTATATACAATATTTTTTTTTAAATAAATAGAAATATATAAAGAGAAAAAAAAATGTCTTGATCTGTTCCTTTGTAGAAAAGAAAGTAAAAACAATGCAAAACTTCAAGAAAATTATTATTATATACAACATTTAAGATCAAATAAGATAGATAATTTGAAAAGCGGTAGCGGTAGTGCGACACATGTGACACGATTTGTAACTCCTGCAAATTGCACTCAATGCATCCTCAAGATGAGATGTTTACTAAATAAATACAAATCTCAATTAATGAGGTTTTTGTATTTTAAAAGATAACTTTTTTTTTTGTAATTAGGCTAAACTTTGGGGATAGTGTTTGTAATTATCCCTAAAGCTCCATTTGTGAAAACTAGTCTCAGGCCTCAAAATCTTAAGTCTAGCGGTCTTGCAAACAATAGTACAATGAGATTGATGTCGCCAATTAAGAACACTTAATTAATGGGGGTTGATTTATTGTATATTGAGTAATTATCACATTTATTATTGTGTCTAAAGTCCCTTGGACGAGGACATGAGCAGTAATAACTAATAAGTCTTCAATGGCTTATTATTGACAGGTCTATTATGTTAAAAACTGCCAAAACATTTTCGTTTCATATTCTTGTCTAAACGTACTAGGATTCCAAGATTTCAACAAAATATCACACCAATGTACTATGCATTTTAGAAATGTTCTGCAAATAATTCCTTTTCGTAGGACCCTATTTGTTTTTGGGTATTTGTGGTCCAATGACGATGGCCATTCTTAAATATGTTAAACAATTATATAAACATGGCCGTCATCGACACAGGATGAAACAGTACATTTGATGACTTCTAAAAAGTAGAAATTGTAAAGCAGGGCCGACCCTCACCTTTTTAGGGCCCATGCAAAAAAAAAAAAAAACTTTTATAGAGATAACAAAATAAGAATATTACACATGCAGTTTTTCTTTTTTTCACCATCCAAAATATTGAAATTAGAAATAGTGCACCACCGCTAAACTTACCAAAAAAAAAAAATCAAATAATTATTTAGTAAACTTAGATATTCTAGCATTTTGCGAAGAAAATCAACAAAAAGTCTTCAAAATCATTTCTTTCCAACATTTTATTTTCAATGCATATGGGACATAGACTCGAGTTGAACGCAAGTATGACTTTATTAATTTTAGTTTTGGAAAACTTTTTCAGCGATCGGAGATTTGTTGTTGTAGTCTAGTTGTATGAGAGAAAAAAATGTAAAAGATAATTCTAGAAATTGAAGAAGATATTGAATGATCTTCCTACTTTTTTTGATTTTTGGGAAAAATAAATTCAATTAAATATTATATGGGCCTCAATCAAATAAGCAATTTTTATGACCAAACCAAAATTTTCTTTTACAAAATTTACAGATATAATAAATTATATATAGTTATATATATTATATATATATATATCTATATACTCATATATAAATTTGGGGGCCCCAAGAATTGGAGGCCGGCCCTTGGCGGTCGCCCATGCACCCCACCGCTCCTAAGGGCCGGCCCTGTTGTAAAGAGATCTCACCCCTTCAAATGTTGCCTTTATCTGATGATATCAGATTGTTCAATTAATAATTTGAAAAAATACATTTTATATCACGTGACAACATTTGATGTGATATATGTACAAGACTTGCTATATCATGTGTTGTGCATACATGTCTGGAATCTTGGCATGTTGGAAATACAAAACAAAAATGTTTACGCGTAAAAACACTTTAATTATTAGTCCTTTTTTCCTTTGTTTTTTCAATATAATTCTTCTTTTTCATTCTCTATTTCATATGGTGTTCTAATGCATTAAATAAATACAATAACATCTTACATACATCTAAATTTGTGGAATACAAATGAAATAGAAAACTTGTGTCTTTTTTGGTTCATTTTGAACTTTTTGAAGGGCCGATTAGTATTTCATTTAGAGCTGACAATGGATTGGGTCGGACCAAAATTTCGCCAGACTGCATTTCTTGTGGCCTAGCCCAACCCAATCCGAATACTATTGGTCGGGCCAAAGTAGACACGGTCTTTTTAGGGCCTCTAAAAATAAGCTTAGTCCAACCTAACCCTACATGCTGGATGACTGGGTCGACTCGTCGGATCGGACCAATTTTGCTAGCTATGTATTTATACCTTATAGCATGTGCTCTCTCTCTATCACACCACTACAAGTATCTTTTCGTTTCTAAATTAAATGGGATAAATAAACTAGTTGGAAGACTTGAAACAAACTAGTATATGAAGGTTGGTACCATTTTTTTAATTGTACAGATATTTATCATACTTATGCAGCGTGGTGCGGTAAAGATGAAGCAATCACTAGAAATTAACCTTGAGACATTGGAATCATATTTTACAAGCAAAAGACAGCAAAAGAACTTTAAATTACTATTTCCCTCTTTAATTATGCAAAAATATATGCATTTACTGTCGATTTTTTTAGATCTTCAAGAACCTTTTAGTAGATTCTAAGTGTCAAATGTGCTATATGATCCACATCTTATTCTGTGCCTTTTCTTTAACTGTATCCTTGTAAAGCTTACATATATATATATATATATTGTGTATAGATAAGAATTAAGATGCACAAAAGAAGCATTGGAGTTGCCACATTATTTGTGGAAAAGCAATTGATGCATTTGTTTCCCACTTAAAAGAAACAGAAGGGTTGACCTTTTCTTCCTTTCTTTCTCTCCTTTTTCTCTTTTTTCCCACCTCCCACTTTACTAATATGATTGATTATGATTCTATGAGAATTACCTATTCAATAAATTATCTTTCTAAATATTAAAGTTATAAAATACGCACTTATAACTTACAAAACTCCAAAAGAATATGATATTCAAATCCTATTTATCCTTACGAAATCTGGGGGAAAAAAGTATAAATTTAAAATAGAAATGGATAATTTTGCCCGTTAAATTTTTGCGCCTGCCTCAACTACAAAAATGATCAAAATTAATATAAATCTATTAAATTTTCAAATTTGGTTATACACGCATATACTAGTGATTGAATGGTGTATGTCAAATCAGATGTCACTATGTTGTGCATTGTAAATAACCACATGGAGGTAAATGTAATATTTTATCTATATATATGTATATGTGTATTTTTTTGTGTTTTTTTTACATTTTCTCGAGATTCATTTTTTCTTTCTCATTTTTGAGTCGTTGTAAAAGAAGCATTTTGTATCCTAAGTTCTGTAAAAGATTTATCCCAATACTAATTTAAGGATGCTACCAATTGTTGGAATTGGTTTTTATAAATTGGGTTTTGACCCGATTTTGACCAATTATTTAAGTGGATTCATTTATTAGATGTATGAAATAAATGAGATAAACGCCATCTACGCCGCCGATAGATGAGTTTAGCATTTTGAAAATGTTTGACTAGTTAATAAAGATCGCTTCACCACTAATAAGGACTAATCATGTGAAACTCCTTATGGTACACCTAGTGGACCAAGTCAATTTTGACTAGCCTTTGGCTAGCTCAAAAGGCACCAAGGACGGTGCGGAGCACCGTCCGAGCTGGAGCCGGGCCCGCGCACGTCGCACATAGTCGCATTGGGCGCTTTAGAGACGCACTTTGCACTTCACGTACACATCGGATGCGTCATGTGGAGCCTTAAAGTTTTAGAAAATCGAACTAGGGTTCAGTCCAGTGGCTCGGTGACGTGGCAGCGGCTCGTGGTGGCGATGACTTGGCGAGAATCGTCCCGAGTGGCGACTTGTGGCATCGATTGGATTCGCCTGCATTCACGACGACGAAGTATTTGATCGACACGATTGTCCGGTGTGCGAGGTGTATGCCAAAGGGTGTGTTCCTTCGGGTAGATGTGATTAGGACCATCAAATCAGAATCGTTAACCACATAGCGCAATCTAGTGGTTAAGGCGATCCGAATCGGGGTTGCACCCGATGCGGGAAGGCACCAGGAGCTCTATATAAAGCGAGTCCTAGAATTCATTTAAATCATCAGAAAAATTCGAAATTTTCATATACTGCTTAAAAGTCTTGAGAGTTCAAAACACTAAAAAGTTCGAAGTGTCTTGTGATTTATAGTGTTGCTATCACAAAACGTAAGTCGTTGTATCTTGGGAGGCGATAGCCGCCCGTTACACACTGGGCAATTTCGTCTTAAAGACAAAGAGTCCAACTCTTGCCTCGACTTTTGTTTTCGCTTTCGATTTTCTTCGGCCATTCGATATACACCATCCAATTTATCCAACAGTTTAAGACGAAAATTTCATGTGTATCAAATGGCATCGACATCATTAGTTCAAAGACGAGCACCAAAGACCGGGAAAAACCAGAGAAGTTTGGTGGTTCACACTTTAAAAGATGGCAACGAGAAGATGCTATTCTATCTTACGACTCTAAACCTTGCTCGTTTTGACGACAGATATGTTAAGTTGGTATTTTACCAACTTATTTGAGTATTTTAGATTAGAATTTGGTTTTTTTTGGGTGTTTTTAGAGTCGTTAGAGTCCAATTTATTTCAATTAGTGTCAATGTAGAGTCAATCTGATTTGGTAGCCGAGAAATGAAGAAAACGATGAAAAATGGCTCGAAGAAAGAAGAAATCGCGTATAAAGAAGGAAAAAATCGCACTTTGGCCAAGGACGGACAGGCGCGCAGCGGCCAGCCAAAGCCACTGGCACTCACAGCGGCATGCGGCGGATGCATGTGGGAGCATGCACCAACACCGGTAACACCCGCAGCAGCGCCGGCGAAATTGTTGATGTTGCGGGTGGCGCTGCGCATTTAACGCCAGCCTGTAGCCGCAGGGCGATAAGTTGCCTACGTGATTGATGGCGCTGCGCGCCATGCGCTTGGGCGCCGCAGAGCCCCGGCGGAATTTCCTGTGCTCACCTACCCCTTTCTTGGATTTTGTGGACTATATATACTAGCCTTGGGGCTTGAAATTATGGTATCTTGGAACCCTTGGGAAGACAAGAAAAACAACTACAAGACAAGGAAGAAGGATTGGAGCATCTTGAGAAGAATTTGGAGAAGAAGATTGGAGGCTTCTATCATCTAGAAATAGAGAAGATCCTCTACTCTTGTTCTTATTTTGTTGCTTTCTTCATATCTTGTAAGATGTATTGTTGTATTTTCATGGATTCATTTTCTTTAATCATGAGCTAAACTCTATAATTCTAGAGGAATGATGTAATCTATGTTTCAACTTATGTTTTGAGATTGTGGTTTGTCAATCTAGATCTATCAATTTATTTGTGCTATTTGGATCTATTGCTTCTAAATTACTTGATCAATAATTTAGATTATTTGGTGTATTTGATTTGTCACTTGAGAAATGTAATTGAATACATGACCTTGGAATAACATAACCTAGGATTTCATAGAATTGAGAGATTTGTGAATCCTTTGAAGTCTTTTATCAAGATTCATAGCTTTTATTGAGATTTTAATTGGTGATTTTTATAGAGATATTGATTTCCCAATTGAATCTAAAATCATTTGGCACTTGAGAGAGGGAATGATTATTGTAGAAATCTTGACTTATAAATTGGTAATTGATGATTGATAAACCATATTGACAACATAAGGGATAACTAGATTCATCATACCTCTAGAATTCATTTAATCATTTAGATAAACTCATTGATATTTTCATATTCTTGATTTAGTTTTGGTATTTTTAGTATAATCAACTCCATCAAATATTGAATTTCTAAATAAAGTTAGACTACTATATTATAGTACTTAGCGATAATTCGATAATTATTCCCTGTGGATTCGACAACCTTACTTCTCTATATTAAAACTTGACACCGTAGACTTGCGGTTAGAAAAATCTCTAACAAGTTTTGGCGCCGTTCGGGAATAATTCATCTTATTTGCGCTAATATTATTACTTAGTAGTTTTACTTTAATTTAGATTGGTTTTTTTTTTGTTACAATAGGGTTATTGTCATTTTTGCATTTTATTGTTGATGCGAAAAAATAAAAGTGCTAATTTAATCTTATTTGATCCAGAAATTGAAAAAACACTTGAAAGATTAGAGCGCACAAAGAATTGAATTTGCAAAAATGGCGGAAAGCGGTGATGATGAAGAACGCATACCTATTGTTGCACCACGAGAAAGGGCCATTCGGGACTATTTTCGACCAACCACGAATCAAAATTATTCGGGCATTGTTCGCCAACCTATCAATGCGAATAATTTTGAATTGAAGCCGCCCTAATAAACATGGTGCAATAGAATCGGTTTGGGGAAGTCGTAGGCGACCGAACGCTCATTTGGCTATTTTTCTCGAGATATGTGACACTACCAAAATGAATGGGATTCCGATGAAGTTATTCGGTTGAGGTTATTTCCGTTTTCACTTCGTGATAAAGCTAGACAATGGCTTCAAACCTTCCCTTTGGAAGTATTACTAGTTGGAATGATCTCACTTTGAAAAATTCATGGCAAAATTCTTTCCACCTAGCAAGACACTTCAACTTAAAAGTGAGATTGCTCAATTCCATCAACTCAACTTTGAGCCACTCTACGAAGCTTGGGAGCGATTCAAAAATTATTGAGGAGGTGTCCACAACACGGGTAATTGATTGGCAAAAAGTTCAAGTATTTCTACAATGGTATGAATGGGCATTCGAGAACTATTATAGATCTTTGCTGCGGGAGGTACATTGATGGCTAAAACTCCAAGTGAAGCCATGCTTTTGCTCGAAGAAATGGCTGCCAATAGTTATCAATGGCCTTCGAAAGATCTACGCCAAGAAAAGTTGTCGGTGTTCTTGAACTTGATACTATGTCCGCATTGGCCTCTCAAATTTCCTCTTTGCCAAAGCAAATTGCTACTCTAAATCCGGGTGGAAAACAACAACCAGAGGTGGTTATGGAGATAAGTCAAGAAATTGTGAATCGATATGGAGCAAAGCGAATTATGTGAACAATCGGGGTTTGAACAATCAAGGAATCAATTGCCGACACATTATCATCAGGGACTTCGCAATCATGAAAATTTCTCGTATAGCAATACGAGAAATGTGTTGCAACCACCTCAGGGATATCAAAATCAAGCAAGTGCAGTACACATATGGGAGAACAAAAGCCATCTTTGGAGGAATTATTTAGTTCATTCCTTGTAGAATCAAGAGCAAGGATGAACAAGGCCGATTCTAACATAGAAAATTTGGGTTCAAGGGTTACAACAATTGAAAGTCATCTCAAATCTTTGGGGACACATGTGGGTCAATTGGCCACGGCTATTAATTCACAAACGAGAAAGTTGATACGTTTCCAAGTAACACCGGGTGAACCCCGGGAGCATTGCAAGGCCATTAAGTTGAGAAGTGGAACGGAATATGATGAACCAAAGATGCCTACTCACGCCACCAATGAACTGAAGCAAGCTCGAAACACTCCACAATGAAGAGGGCATTGATAAGCAATCGAAAAAGCGAAAAATGAGGTAAAACCAATTTCCAATTCGATAATGTGTTACCAAATTCTCTTACTTTTCCACAGAGATTTGAGAAGAAAAAGTTGACGCGCAATTTTCCAAGTTTTTGGAAATATTCAAGAAAATTCACATCAACATCCCTTTTGCCGATGCACTTGAGCAAATGCCAAACTATGCAAAATTCATGAAGGATGTGATGTCGAGAAAGAAAAGGTTGGAGGCATACGAGACGGTCAATCTCACAGAAGAATGTAGCGCCATTTTACAAAGAAAGCTACCACAAAAATTAAGAGATCCGGGGAGTTTCACTATCCCTTGCACTATTGGTGATTCTTATTTTAATAAGGCTCTTTGTGATTTAGGTGCTAGCATTAATCTTATGCCGTTATCTATTTTCAGAAACTTAGCCTTGGAGAAATAACGCCATCCACCATCACATTGCAATTAGCCGATAGATCACTCACCTACCCAAGATGAGTGATTAAAAGATGTGTTGATCAAAGTGGATAAATTCATATTTCCGGCGGACTTTGTGGTGTTGGATATGGAAGAAGATCATGAAATGCCATTGATTCTTGGAAGACCTTTTTCTAGCAACAGACGAGCTCTAATTGGCGTGCAACGAGGAGAGTTAACATTACGGGTAAATGATGATGAGGTCTTGTTTAACATTTATAAAGCAATGAAATTTCAATAAGCACCTCACACATGTCATTTTATTGATATGATCGAACAATGTGATCAAACGGAAGTTATAAAACAAGATTTAAAAGATCCGTTAGAACATTGTTTGATTAATTCAATAATGAAATGTGATGAGGAAGATAATGATGATATTGATTTGCTTGAGTTTATTCTTTCCCTTGAGGCTAAAGAAATTATAAAAGAAAAACAAAAAGAAGCATTAGAAAATGTCAATATTGAAAATATTCCGAAAGGTACTTTAGAACTAAAGGAACTTCCGGAACATCTTCAATATGCATTTTTGGGAAAAGATAAAACTTACCCGGTAATTGTTTCTGCTTCATTATCTTCACCCGAATTGGATAAGTTGTTGCGTGTGCTTCGTGAACATAAGTCGGCTTTGGGTTGGTATATTTCTGATTTGAAAGGTATAAGTCCTTCCATTGTAATGCACAAAATTTTAATGGAAGAATCTTATAAACCATCTATTGAGCATCAAAGACGACTTAATCCCGCAATAAAAGAAGTTGTGAGAAATGAGGTTTTAAAGTGGCTAAAAGCGGTATCATTTATGCCATTTACGATAGTTCATGGGTGAGTCCGTGACAGGTTGTTCTGAAAAGGGAGGTATGACGAGTTGTGAAAAATGATAACAATGAATTAATTTCTACACAAAGCATCACAGGATGGCGAGTATGTATTGATTATAGGAAATTAAATAAAGCTACTCGTAAGGATCATTTCCCTCCCCTTTATTGATCAAATGTTGGACGGAGGTTGGCGGGATTTACGAATACTATTGTTTTCTTGATGGCTATTGATGCGATCAAATCGCCATTGCCCTCGAAGATCAAGAAAAGACTACTTTTACATGTCCATATGGTACTTTTGCATTTCGCAGGATGCCATTTGGGTTATGTAATGCACCGCTACTTTTCAGAGGTGTATGATGGCGATTTTTCATGGTATGGTTGAGGAAATCATGGAGATTTTTATGGGACGATTTTTCGTTTTTGATACTTCTTTTGACCATTGTTTACATAACTTATCTCTGGTTTTGCAACGTTGTGAGGAAACTAATCTTGTACTTAATTGGGAAAAATGTCACTTTATGGTCAAAGAAGGATTGGACTTGGGCATCGTATTTCTTGTACGGGTTTGGAAGTTGTGGGCGAAAGTTGTGGCTATTGAAAAGCTACCCCACCTTCAAATGTGAAAGGCATAAGAAGCTTTTTAGGGCATGCAGGATTTTATAGGAGATTTATAAAAGATTTTTCAAAAATTGTTAAACCACTTTGTAGTCTCCTTGAAAAAGATGTTATCTTTTGCTTTGATGAGTCGTGTTTACAGGCATTTGAGCAGATAAAAAAGGCACTCGTTTGACTCCGATTATGATAGTGCGGATTGGGCTCAACCATTTGAGCTTATGTGCGATGCAAGTGATTATGCGGTGGGTGCCGTTCTTGGTCGAGGCGAGACATAATTTTAAAGCAATTTACTATGCAAGCAGGACCATGGACAATGCCCGGCAAAACTACACCACCATGGAAAAGAGATGTTGGCGGTAGTTTTTGCATTCGATAAATTTCGAGCTTACTTGGTGGGTACAAAGGTGATTGTTTATACGGATCATGCGGCAATCCGATATCTTTTCTCCAAAAGGATGCAAAACCTCGGTTAATTCGATGGATTTTGCTCTTGCAAGAATTTGATATTGAGATTTGGGATAAAAAAGGAAGTGAAAATGTGGTTGCCGACCATCTATCCGCGCCTTGAGCAAACCGCACGAGGTGATTGAAAGCCCAATAAAAGAATCATTTTCGATGAACAAATTATGCATGCCGAGACATCATTACCTTGGTACGCTTGATTTTGTTAATTACCCGCGGGAGGAGTTTTGCCACGGACTTGACTTCACACCAAAAAAAGAAAAATTCTACATGATGTTAAGTCTTATTTGTGGGATGATCCATTAATGTTCAAAAGATGCGGCCTGATTCTATCATTTGTCGTTGTGTTCTAAGGAAGAAATTGGAGAGATTGTCCGGCATTGTCATTCCTCATCTTACGGGGGGACATTTAAGCCAACCCGAACATTTGCAAAAGGTACTACAATCTGGTTTTTATTGGCCAACATTATTCAAGGATTGTTATGCTTTTGTGAAGACTTGTGATCGATGCCAAAGGGTTGGTAATATTTCACGGCGCCATGAGCTTCCTTTGACAAACATAATGGAGGTGGAGTTGTTTGATGTATGGGGTATTGACTTTATGGGGCCATTTCCGCGTCTATGGAAATTTGTACATTTTGCTTGCGGTTGATTACGTCTCCAAGTGGGTTGAGGAGATTGCTACACCAACGAATGATGCTAAGGTAGTACTCAAATTCTTACACAAGCATATTTTCACTCGGTTCGGTGCACCTCGAGCTATTGTAAGTGATGAAGGTACGCATTTTTGTAATAAATTATTTAATAACCTTCTTGCTAAATTTGGTGTGCGCCATAAGATTGCGCTTGGTTACCATCCTCAATCTAATGGTCAAGCCGAAATTTCCAATCGTGAAGTGAAACAAATTCTTGAAAAAAACGGTGAGTTTTAATCGAAAGGATTGGGCACAAAAGCTCAATGATGCTTTGTGGGCTTATCGCACGGCTTATAAAACACCCATTGGTATGTCACCATATCGATTGGTGTTTGGTAAAGCATGTCATTTGACGGTTGAACTTGAGCATCGATCTTATTGGGCAATTAAGAAATTGAATTTTAACTTGAAAGAGGCGGTGAAAACCGATTACTTCAATTAAGCGAAATGGAAGAATTTCGTCAAGAATCATATGAAAATGCCAAAATGTATAAAGAAAAAACAAAAAAATGGCATGATCAAATGATTTTGCGGCGTGAATTCTTACCCGCCAACAAGTATTATTGTTCAATTCTCGATTGAAACTCTTTCGGTAAACTCAAATCACGATGGTCCGGACCGTTTGTGGTTGAACGTGTGTTTCCATATGGTGCCGTCGAGTTAAGAGGAACGATGGGAATTCGTTCCAAGTGAATGGACAACGATTGAAACATTATTTCGGGAAGCGAAGTATGGAAGGTTTTAAATCTTCCACTTGGTGATGAAATTTCTTGAGCCGAATAGTTGAGTCCAACTAACGACTATAAATTTAGCGCTTCTTGGGAGGCAACCCAAGTGCTTTTCGTGTGATCGAATTTTTTGTGTGATTTTATTTTATTTTTTTATTTTTTTGTTTGGTGTGTATTTATTTGAATTTTGGTGTGATTTTTGTGTGAATTAATTTATGTGTGATTCTAATTTTTAATTAGATTGTGATTTTAAATTTTAGATAAAAAAAAATTTTGGTAGCAACAGGAATGGGAATGCTGCGGTATTTGATGAATGACGACAAAAAAATTTTTGGGCATCTTGGCTGCTTTGCAGCGCCAGGCCCAGTGGAGCTAATTAAGGTTCTTGCAGCCTTGTGTTTTAAAACACAACACACACATACCCTCACGCCTCATCTTACTTTCTTCTACAAAAATCCCACCTAACATTCACTTTAACATCATTCAAATGGGCAATTGAACAAGTTGATCATCAAATTCATCTTCTTCATCAATTGGGTAAGTGAGCTTCAATTGTACACCAATTTTCTTCAAATTTTCAAGCTTAGGTTAAAAATGTGGGAATTTTCATTATCATTATAATTTGAAATTCTTGATAAATTCTTGATAAATTGTGATGATATATGAATAATATTGTGCTTGAATTGGGTAGTGTTGAAAAATGGGCATGAATTGAATTTCAAATTTAGTGTTCTCTCTTTCTTTGCATATATGCCTACAAGGTGTTTGTTAAAATGTCTCAATGAAAAATATTACACCTAGGCATTTGATTCTTGTCATCATTGTGTACTAAAGGTTATTTGATCATGAATTGATGATAATGATGCATAATTCTTGAGTAGTTGCAAAATTTCTAACCCCTAACTCGTATTGTCGTTCTCGTGTTATTTTGCTTGTGTTATTTTCAGGTGATTTTCAAATCAATTACAATGCCAAGAACAAAGAACCCAAGCAAGGGCAAAAAGGTGGCAAACGTCCGAGGAAAATGTTGAAGACCGTTTTTGTAACTTGGAAGCACATGATTGTATTATGACACATTATGCTCGAAGAGTATAACGGCGGAAGGGATTACAACAGGGGCGAATGATGGTGAACTTGCACAAATGATAGATCGAAGCAATGGAAAAAACTTTGTGCACAACCTAGACCATTCGCATCGAATATAGTCCGAGAGTTTTATGCGAATGCGACGACCAAAAATGGATATAACTCGGAGGTTTTCATACGTGGAGTAGACAAGGTATACACTCATACAAGAGCGATAAGAGAATATTATGGACTCCGGGAGGTGGATCACTCACCGTATGTCGAATTTATCTCGCAACCACCGAGTATGGATGAGATTTGTAATACCTTATGCCGACTGAAGCGTGGTACGTCATATAAAAGTTGTGGGAGGTGCTCTTGCTTTTCCGCACACGAGTCTTAGTCGATATGGGCGAGCTTGGTACCACTTCATATGCAACAATTTGATACCAACCAAGCATGTCGGTGATGTAACTAAGAACGAGCCCATCTTCTATATGCAATAGTTCTTGACATACAATTCGACCCCGGTAATTATTGCAACGTCCCTTTATCACAAAATGCTACACCCCAAAACAGGGGACTAATCTTACCGAGTTTAATTTGTGGGTTATGCAAAAAGAGCGGTGTTAAGTGGGATAGCTCGAGCCGTTGGAAAATCCTAAGGGACCTATAGATTCGGCTACTATTGCTTCTTATGACGAGTGGGCGGCGGTGTGCCTAATCCAGAAGGGTGCGGGATATATTCTTGATCCCGAATTTGCTTTACCACTATTGAGCCTGGTACTCATGCCCAACCACAGAATATCGCGCTCCATCCGATTCGGCGGCAAGGCGTTTCGTTCTAGACGCTCACATCACGATAACAACCCTTGGGACGCACTAGTTCGCGAAATACGAGAATTGAGAAGGGCTTTTGTAGGGTGAGCAATGCCATAGAGCGCACGAGAAGAATATGAGAATGAGCACAATAAGTACTTGCCGGATATATAGACACACCCATGATTCGTTCCCAATACCACCACCACCGGGTCCTATTGCTCATTTTTCACCACACGACTCCGATGAGGAGTCCTAGGCGCTCCGGCTATCAGGAAAGTTTTCTCACTCTCCATTGAGGACAATGTTCAATTTAAGTTTGGGGGGTGTGATCTGTATTTGTGTCTTTTGAGTCGTGGCAGAGTCGTGTCAAAAAAAAAAAAAATCGAGTTGAGTCGAGTCGGGTAGTTTGTTGAACTATAGAACTGCATGACTAAGTAGATTTGTTGATCACGAGTTGAACTGTCACGAGAGCATGCTTTTAAGTGGTGATCTATATTTTGCTTCATTGATTTCATATTCATGCATAATTCAGTTAACTTATTTGAAAATGATTAATGAAGTTGAGTGTTGCTTGTATGATCCCACCGGATTCTAGAACTTGTTTGATCACTAATTGAGGCGAAATCCTAGGTGAATAACATAAGGAAATGATTTAGGCCATCTTTGAATAAGCTAGAGCCAAAATGACTACCTTTGTGCGATATAATTTCACTAGTGTCCCCTTTTGAGCCTATTAAACTGTTCTTTGGCAACCAATCTTTTACCTTGAGCTTACATGTGAAAATCCTAATTACCCATCACTCATACACACAAAATGATTAAAGGTTGAGGAGGATGTGATAAGTAAGGTAGATGTTCACTCGCATGAAGTTCCGAGAAAAAGAAAATATGAAACCCCATGTGTTCAAATATGCAAAAGATCAAGTTTGGGGGTTTCGGGAAAAAAATGTGTTGAAAATAGAGGCTCGTAAAGGGAAAATAATTGAAAATTCAACAAAAGTGAAGGTAGCCATTTTGTTTGGCAATTGGAGTTGAAGAGATAATTGTGTGTTTAGGTGAGTTGAGCCACTTAATCCTAAATTTTCCTACCCGACCCTAAGCCACATTACAAGCTTTGAAAGTCCTATTGATCCTTGTGTTATATTAGCCTACATTAGTGGAGATTAGTGTGAATAACAATCTATGGAATCCGATAGTCATTATCTTTTGATACTTAGAAGTGGATCATCTTGATAACGTTTGATTGCGTAAATCAATTTGAATAATGTAAGCGGAATTTTCATGAATACTCAACACTTTTGATCACAATGTTAAAATGCATGCTTGATTGATAGTGAAATGAGTTTTAGACAAATTTTATTGGTTTATGGAGTTTTGTAGTTGCTTGTGTTGTTGTATTGTTTGTTTTTCATTTTGGAGTTATAATTGTTTGAGGACAAACAATAGCTTAAGTTTGGGGGTATTTGTTAAGTTGGTATTTTACCAACTTATTTGAGTATTTTAGATTAGAATTTGGTTTTATTTTGGGTGTTTTTAGAGTCGTTAGAGTCCAATTTATTTCAATTAGTGTCGGTGTAAAGTCAATCTGATTTGGTAGCCGAGAAATGAAGAAAACGATGAAAAATGGCTCGAAGAAAGAAGAAATCGCGTATAAAGAAGGAAAAAATCGCGGTTTGGCCAGGACGGGCGGGCGGCTGAAGGCCGCAACGCCTGGCGCCTGGACAGCATGGCATGCGGTGGGAGCATTGATGTTGATGTTATGACTGCAGCGGGGCGGAAATTGTTGATGTTGCGGGTGGCGCTGCGGCTAGCGCCAACGCCCGGCAATTGCAGGTGGCCGGGTGGTAAGTTGCCTACGTGATTGATGGGCGCATGGCGCCATGCTTGATCCGCATGACACCGGGCGGAATTTCCCGTGCTCACCTACCCCTTTCTTGGATTTTTGTGGACTATATATACTAGCCTTAGGGCTTGAAATTAGGGTATCTTGGAACCCTTGGGAAGACAAGAAAAAAGCGACTACAAGACAAGGAAGAAGGATTGGAGCATCTTGAGAAGAATTTGGAGAAGAAGATTGGAGGCTTCTATCATCTAGAAATAGAGAAGATCCCTCTACTCTTATTCTTATTTTGTTGCTTTCTTCATATCTTGTAAGATGTATTGTTGTATTGTCATGGATTCATTTTCTTTAATCATGAGCTAAACTCTATAATTCTAGAGGAATGATGTAATCTATGTTTGAACTTATGTTTTGAGATTGTGGTTTGTCAATCTAGATCTATCAATTTATTTGTGCTATTTGGATCTATTGCTTCTAAATTACTTGATCAATAATTTAGATTGTTTGGTGTATTTGATTTGACACTTGAGAAAGGTAATTGAATACATGACCTTGGAATAGCATAACCTAGGATTTCAAAGAATTGAGAGATTTGTGAATCATTTGAAGTCTTTTATCAAGATTCATAGCTTTTATTGAGATTTTAATTGGTGATTTTTATAGAGATATTGATTTCCCAATTGAATCTAAAATCATTTGGTACTTGAGAGAGGGAATGATTATTGTAGAAATCTTGACTTATAAATTGGTAATTGATGATTGATAAACCATATTGACAACATAAGGGATAACTAGATTCATCATACCTCTAGAATTCATTTAATCATTTAGATAAACTCATTGATATTTTCATATTCTTGATTTAGTTTTGGTATTTTTAGTATAATCAACTCCATCAAATATTGAATTTCTAAATAAAGTTAGACTACTATATTATAGTACTTAGCGATAATTCGATAATTATTCCCTGTGGATTCGACAGGATGCCCCAACTGTGGGCGAAGAGGAGACTGATAAGGACAAGAGAATGGCGTTCGATGCTTGGAGTCAAAGCGACTTCCTATGCAGGAACTACATTCTCAACAGACTGGACAACACATTGTATAATGTGTATTGTTCGGTAAAGATTGCTAAAGAGCTGTGGAGCTCTTTAGTGAAGAAGTATAAAATGGAAGATGCTGGTACAAGGAAATTTGTTGTCGGGAAATTCCTAGAATTTAAGATGGTTGACACCAAGACGGTGATCAGCCAGGTTCAAGAAATTCATAATTCTGCACGATATAGAAGGAATGGTTATGAGTGAATCCTTTCAAGTAGCTGCCATTACCGAAAAGCTACCGCCTCTGTGGAAGGATTTTAAAAATTACCTGAAGCATAAGCGGAAAGAGATGGGGTTTGAAGATTTAATTGTCAGATTGCGAATTGAAGAAGACAATCGCAAATCGAAATTAAGTCTTGAAAGCTTCCAATGGAGGCAAAGGCAAACTTGGTGGAGCCCAATGCTAGCAAGAAGAGGAAACACCCGGGGAATAGTCAGAAACAGGGGAAGGCTAAAAAGTTCAAAGGGAACTGCTTCAACTGTGGAAAGCCAAATCACAAGGCTAAAGATTGCCGTCTTCCTAAGAAAGCCAATCGGAACCAGGTGCATGTGACCGAGGACAAATCAGTACCAATTGATATGTCCGATCTTAATCTATCGGCTGTTGTGTTTGAAGCTAACAGGTGCTACATGGTGGATAACCCGAGAGAATGGTGGGTGGACACAGGTGCTACACGCCACATATGCTCCGACAAAGATATGTTCTCAATGTATACTCCTATCAACGGAAGGAAGTTATACATGGGAAATCATGCAACTTCTGAAATTGTCGTTCTGGGCAAGGTGGTGCTGAAAATGACCTCGGGCAAGGAGCTGACCCTCATTGGTGTCCTTCATGTGCCAGACATTCAGAAGATTTAGTGTCAGGATCGTTGTTGGTCAAGGCAGGGTTTAGATTAGTATTTGAGGCTCAAAAGTTTGTACTAATGAAAAATGGATAGTTCATAGGGAAAAGGTACTTAGATAATGGGTATTTCAAAATGAATGCAATGAGTGTACACCAAACTTTGAAAGCCATAAAATTAATGCTTCTTCTTATTTGCTGGAGTGTTCAAATTTATGGCATGTTAGATTAGGACATGCGAATTTTAACACTTTGAAAAGGTTAGTAAACTTGGAATTACTACCTAACTTTAAAATAGATTCACATCACAAGTGTGAAATCGTGTTGAGGCAAAAATAGCCAAAACACCATTCCACTTGGTGGAAAGAGAAACATAACCTCTAGAGTTAATTTACAGTGATATATGTGATTTAAAGTTTGTGCAAACTAGAGGTGGGTAAAAGTATTTTATTACTTTTATCGATGATTGTACAAGATATTGTTATGTATATCTTTTAAGAAGTAAAGATGAGGCCTTAGAATCTTTTAAAAGCTATAAGAATGAGGTTGAAAATCAACTTAACAAATGAATTAAGATAATTGAAGTGATAGAGGTGGAGAATATGGAGCTACTTTTGATGAATTTTGCTCGGAGTTCGGTATCATTCATCAAACGACAACTCCTTATTCCCCATAATCAAATGGTATTCTTTGAGCACGCAAAAACCGAACTACGAAAGAGATGATGAATGCTTTTTTGATAAATTCGGGTTTACCTCGAATTTGTGGGGAAGCAATTCTCTTGGCTAACCACATTCTTAACAAAATACCACACAAAAATAAAGATAAAACTCGTATGAGTTATGGAAAGGTTGAAAACCTTCCTACAAAACACGAAAGTGTGGGGGTGTTTGGCTAAAGTAGAAATACCTAAGCCAAAACAAGTCAAGATAGGGCCTAAAAGCGATTGATTGCATTTTCATTGGATATGCAAATAATGAGTAGTGCATATCAATTTTTAGTTCACAAATAAGCATTTCGGATGTACAAGAAGGTACAACTATTGAGTCGAGGAATCTTTGTATTTTTTGAAGACGTGTTTCTTTGTCAAGAAAGGAAAGAAGCTAATTCGGCAAAAGAACACGTGATATCTGGCTGATGGTGATCATAAAAGTGATGAAGAACCAAGACGCTGATGAGAAAAGGGCCAAAATAACTAAGTCTTTTGGTCAGTTTTACGACTTATATGTGTTAGAAAATGAACCAAGGACAATTGGTGAAGCATTGTCGATCCGAAAAGCTCCGTTACGGAAAGAAGCTATTAATAGTGAGATAGATTCCATTATGCAAAATCATACTTGGGAGTTGGTAGATCTCCCACCAGGAAATAAACATTTAGGATGAAAGTGGATCCTTAAAAAGAAATATAAAGTGATGGAACTATTGATAAATACAAGGCGGATTAGTAGCTAAGGGATTTAAACAAAGAGATGGCCTTGATTTCTTTGATACGTATTCTGTGACAAGAATCACATCTATTAGAGTTCTCATTGCTATTGCAACATTGCATAACCTTGAGATACACCAAATAGATGTGAAAACGGCTTTTCTAAATGGTGAATTAGAAGAGGAAATCTACATGGAATAACCCAAAGGGTTTGTTGCTCTGGCGATAGAAGAAGGTGTGCAAACTCATTAAGTCATTGTATGGCCTTAAGCAAGCCCCAAAACAATGGCTCGGAAAATTTTGAGAACTATCTTTGTCAAATGGTTTCAAAATTAACGAGTGTGATAAATGCGTTTACATTAAAGACACACCTAATGCTTATGTGATTGTCTGTCTCTAAGTTGACGACATGCTAATTATAGGTAGTAATCATGATATAATCATGAATACTAAGAAAATAATGACCAAATATTTTTATATGAAAGATATGGGTGTAGCGAGATGTTATTCTGGGAATTAAAATCTCTAAAACATCGATGGACTTGTTTTATCACGGTCTCATTATATTGAGACGATCTTGAAAAGTTCAATGCTTATGATGGTCTTCTAGCTAAAACGCTTTGTTGATTTAAGCTTATACTTAGCTAAAAATCGGGGTGAGCACGTATCTCAACTAGAATATTCTCGGATTATTGGCGATCTAATGTATGTAATAAGCGCACACGTCAGGATATTGCCTACGTGATTAATAAATTAAATAGATTTACGAGTAATCCGGAAATGACCATTGGAAGGCATTGATAAGGGTTCTTAGGTATCTAAGACTCACCTTAAATTATGGATTACATTACTCGAGATATCCATTTGTATTAGAAGGATACAATGATGCTAATTGGATATCGACTCAAACAATTCCAAGTCCACTAGTGGTTATGTTTTTACTATTGGTGGTGGAGCGGTGTCATGGAAATTCTCTAAACAAACGTGTATAGCTCGATCCACGATGGAATCGAGTTTATAGCTTTGGATAAAGCTGGTGAAGAAAGCGGAATGGCCGCAACTTTTTAGAGGATATTCTTTGGCGGCCTAAATCGGTGGCTGCAATCATGATACATTGTGATAGTCGATCGACTATAGGAAGGGCTCAAAATAGTATGTACAATAGTAAGTCTCGACATATACGTCAAAGACATAACTGGTAGGCGGAGTTGATCTCAAATGGGGTTATTACAATCGATTATGTGAAATCGAAAGAAAACTAGCGGATCCGTTAACTAAAGGTTTGAATAGAGATCAAGTACCTTTGCTTATCGAAAGGAATGGGCTTAAAATCCACAAAATAAGAGTGTTCATAGCGGTAAAGTGAATTGGAGATCCCAAGACCTTGATTCAATGAGACAACTAAGTTATAAATATTCGGATAAACACTTGGAGCATGTTATAAACTGCTTGAATATGGTGAGGTTAAGTTATAAACTTTTAATGATTCTATACTTTAAAGAAGTGGAGTATGGCGGGATACTCTTAATAGGAGATCACCTATGTAAGTGTGAAGACGGATTTGCTTGTGAAACACTTATGAATCAAGATGTTGTCCAGGGCCAAAATGGACACAACCATGAGAACCAAATGGTGTTAGGAAAAATGTTGTGTGGATGCTGTTGTTTGGTTTACATAAACAGCTGAACAGTTCAAGACATCGCGTCAGCATCGTGCGCCTAGTAAATCCGATAATATTCCACTAAGGAAGGTTCAAAGCCACAAGCTACCTCTCCCGATGCAATAGCTTTCCGTTTGAATTCTCTTAGTGTCTGCATACTCATATGCATTTATTTTCATTCATGTGGGGGATTGTTGGAATTGGTTTTTATAAATTGGGTTTTGACCCAATTTTGACCAATTATTTAAGTGGTTCATTTATTCGATGTATGAAATAAATGAGATAAACGTCATCTACGCCCTTGAGGTAGATGAGTTTAGCATTTTGAATTTATCAAATCTAATGTCGGTGAATGAGAAATAAATGCATGAAATTGGCCACTTAAAGTGCTTTCATATATGGAAGATAAAAGGGTGGGAATATGGAAAGCCATATCCCACATAAGAAACATATTAAATGTTTGACTAGTTAATAAAGAGTTTCACCACTAGTAAGGAGTAATCATGTGGAACTCCTTATAGTACACTCTAGTGGACCAAGTCAATTTTGACTAGTCTTTGGATAGCTCAAAAGGCACCAGGGGACGGTGTAGAGCACCATCCGCGCGGAGCCGGAGCAGTGGGTTTAGGCCGCGCACATCGCACATAGTCACATTGGGCACTTTAGAGGCACATTTGCACCGCGCGTACGCATCATCACGAGGAGCTTTGAGGAGCCTTAAAGTTTTAGAAAATCGAACCAAGGTTGATCCGGTGGGCTCGGTGATGTGGCGAGGCAACTCAGTGGCGATAACTTGGCATAATCGTCCGAGTGGTGACATGTGGCGCGATTGGATGCGTCTGTTCAGCGACGAGGCACCATGACTAGACACGCTTGTCTAGCGTGCGAGGTGTATGCCAAATGGTATGTTCCTTGAGCGGATCTGATCGGGACCATCAGATCACAATTGTTAACCACATGGCATGATCTGACGGTCAAGACTGATCCGAATCAGGGGTTGCACCCAGTCAGAGAAGGCACCAGAAGCTCTATATAAAGCAGTCCCCAGAATTCATTTAAATCATCAGAAAAATTCAAAATTTTCGTAGCATACTGCATAAAAGTCTTGAGAGTTGAAATACTAAAAAAGTTGAAGTGTCTTGTGATTTGTAGTGTTGCTATCACAATACGTAGGTCATTGTATCTTGGGAGGCGATTGCCACTTCCCGTTAACACCATGAGCGGGGCAATTTCGTCTTAAAGACAAAGACTCCAACTCTTGCCTCGACTTTCTGTTACTCTACTCGATTTTCTTCGGCCATTCAAATATACACCATCCAGTTTATCCAACACCAATAAGGACGACACAAGCCTATTAAAAAGCGTTATAAATTGGAAAAAGTACCTACACTTACTAAAAAGCGTTAAAAAAGTCAATCTAATTAAACTTTTATTGAAGTATCATTATTTTAATAAAACCACTGACTTTTTTAGTTGCGTCCTTAAAATAAGAACCTTAGCAAAAAGCGTCATAAAATTGAAGACACTTTAGATTTTACTTATGTGCAAACCAAGGTTTTATGATTTACGTACTCTTTGATTATTTGCCATTAAAGTGATGACTTATTAAAAGGGTCACAAAGTGAGAAATTATAATACCTATCCCACATCAAAAGATAAAAGCGTGGAGAATGATCATAAGAGAGTAAATAATTAAAGATCATGTGGTGCATAGTTTTCTAACAACACTTATATTCAAAATAATTAAAATTAAATATTTAGTTTATTTTTTAAAAAATTAATAAATTGACTTGTAATCAATTTATAAAAATAGAAATTAATGTAATTACGTCACAACTTCAATGATACTAATTTTCAAAAGCGTCGCTACTTTAAAGATGCAAGCTTAATAGCGTCTTTAAATTTAATAGCGGTTTTAGCATCGACAAAGTTTCATTAAAATATGGTAAATTTTAGTATCGTGACATAAAGTAGTATCACCACATAATGACGTATTTGATTAAAAGCATTAGGAAATGGATCTTACCTACTTATAGATTTGTGTCATGGATACTTTCGTGACAAAAAAATCTAACAACGCAACTCATGACACTTTCAAAAGCATAGGTAATGTACATTGTGATGCTAATAAATGTCACGAAGTGAAAATTTAAATTAGCGTCACTAAACATTTTTTTTTGGTATTGTGTGAACATTTATTTTGAGCATGTTCATCCATTTATAGGTTTTGTTGTATAAATATCCCCTAAACTTTGATAATACATTAGTGTTTACGGGAGATAATTCTATAGTTTTGTTTTGGCTCGATAATTGGTGGCTTACACTATTCTTTGATAGAATCGTATTCCGCTTAAGTATTGGCACTATTTTTACCATTGCATTTGAATTTCATTTTTGAGGATTCATGGCATTTCACGATTTCTTTTGTGGAGATGTATATAGATTTAGTTCGGGATATTGTCTGTTTCCGATTGTTCGATGCCATCGGACAAGAGGATCTACACACACTCTATGGATGAAGATGTTTCATCTAAATCCAAACTCATATTTATGATCCTATTTTCCATCTGTTGAATGGGACTCTTGTATTTGGTCTTTCTCTATTCTAGAAAGGAGGTCTATCGTTGTTTGGAGAGCCATCTTCGATTGCCTCACGGTTTTGGATGTTCTACGGCATAGAGGCTTCATTGGGATTTTGATATGTTGTTTATGTCATGCTCATTCTGAATCTATTGATCACATATTTGTTTCTTGTACTTTTGCAGGGGTGCTTTGGAAGTGGATTTTTGATGCCTTTGCGATTAATTTCGATTTGCTCTTAGTTTTAACGAATTCTTGATTCAGGCGATGACCTTTAGGTTTAGCGATCATATTTATTTTATTACGTGTGCTTTTATCTCATGTATTTGGCTCATTTGGCACATCCACAATAAGTTCTTTTTAATGATAAACCTTGATGCGTTGATCTTTGCTATTGTACAACTTCAAAAACATTCTTATTGTGGAGTCTTCCATGATGGACGAGTTGCATGAATAATGATCAAGCTAACATTGTTTGTCTTGAGAGACTTCATGTAGTAGACACACCTCGAGAAAGCCCTAAAATCGTCCAGATTGTGGTCTTTACCTCTTCCCGAGTTGATCAAGATTAATACGTATGGCGGTCGGGAGGCGCACCAGGACTCATGCAAGGCCTCTAAGATTTTTTTCGTACATCTAGGGGCTTTTTAGGGACGTTTTGTTAAGTGTTGTGGTGTTTGTTATGTATTTGAGGCTGAATTAATGGCGGCCATGTTGGATATTTTTATTGCTTTTACTAAAGGTGGCGTCGACTTTGGTTAGAATCGATTCCACTTGTGGTTGATATTTTTACGGCTCAAGGTCGGTTCCATTCCGTGGTGGCCGTAGAGAGATGGAGATACACTTTACACTTGCTATCGCAGATTGATTTTGTCATTTCTCACATTTATCGAGAAAGAAATAGGATGACCATGAGACCAACTTAGCAAGTTCGATGGTCCGTCTTCCTAGAGGGACACTCTTCCGATGGATATAATTTCTTTACTCACTCGATGACTATATTGGCGTTCACAATATAGATTTGTTACTTAGTTTTGTCTTTGTTTTTCTAGATAGGGTTTTGAACTATCGAGTTTTTATTTTGACTATGGGGCCATGGGGGTACTCTTTTCCTTCCATGGGTTTTTATTTTACCCTGGAAGGTTTTAAAGAGACCCTAACTTTTTGCTATCTAGTCGGCTTGTGATCAAGATTTTTCTTTTTTTATATATATTTTCATTTATTGAAAAAACATTAAGGTTTGGTGGTTTTAAGAATATATGTTTATTGTTGCTTTCATTTGCAAATAACTGGAATGCAGTCATCTAGATGATTGCTAATTTTTAAAATGCAATGTACGTATAAGGTTTCAACTAGCGATGCGAATCTTCTATTCTCTATGTTATTTATTTGGTATTTTGATATATTGTATAAATGTTATGTGTACAATAATAATATCATTTTACACGCATGACATTCATTTGGCGTATTGAGACAACATAGAAACGCCGTAATAAACTGATCTTGTGTGCTCGATTAGGCCATGGTTAACTACAACCGTAAAAGAGCATTTTGGTTGCGGTTCATAAATGGTTGATCGATGAACATACCTTATGGGTCGATCCGATCTCTTATGGTATTTCATCTTGTACAATATCATGTATATAATGGTGACATCATTTTATATATGCATGTGAAATTCACTTAGCACTACAAGAAAAACTAGTTTACCTATAGAAAAATCTATAGGTAAGTATCAAGAAAATTGCAAAGTGTAGTTAAAATAATTGTAGGTAAATATTTACCTTGAGAATCTAAAACGGTTGATAAATACCAACGAGAAAATCATCGATAATTGAAAAATTGTCGGTAATTGTCGGTATAATTTGGGAAAAAATGTTTTTATTCTATTGGTATTTTGTAGGTAATTGTAAAATTTAGTGACAAAATCATTTTTATCGATAAATTCGTTGGTAAACCTGGAATTTTCTTGTGTAGTGAATAGTATACTAAAATACCAAATGAAATAAATAGAAATCATGCATGCTTTTATGCTCATGGGCTAGGAATGCGTAAAATAATCATGTTTCAAACAACATTCTAGAGTCGTCCAACAATTAGCATGCATGTCTTCATATAACAAACTATGACACGCACACACACACACACACACACACACGAAAGGAACTTATTAATTTTTTTCTTATTCTTTTGGGGTATGTTCATGTTGGAAGGTTTTAGCAATAAAGTAAGTCTATCTTTGACAAAAAAACTACAAAAATGAAAAATGTATGAAATGGTTGAAAGAGTGCAATTTCGATTTTTGAATGTTTTTACGGAAAAGAGAAAAATCTCTATAAAATTCATTATTTGTGTTAATTTCAAATACTTGGCCGTAATTTGCTTTCGCACAAAAGCTAATAAATTAGTTATGGTAAAAATAATGAATCATTGTCATGCTCAAAAATATATTTAATATAATTGTTATACCCCGTAAATGATTTAAATAAAAATAAAAGTATAATAAGTATTAAAGATAATAATTGAAATTATATCCTTGTTTTTTTTTTTTTGTATCATAATAATATTTAATTCACAATTAATTTGAAAACTCAAAAATAACTTCCTAATTTTATATCCTTGATTTTTGGGATTATTTAATTTATTGATTAAATGTTTTATTTGGATTTTAATAGTTATATAAGGAAATAGGAAATTTAATTATTAAGTTGATGATAAATTGATAGTAAATTGATATAGTAATCAATATATAATTGGAAAAATAAGGTGGTGTCATGGTTTGCCACATGGCTAAATATGAAGGTGACACATGGATTTGGAAGAATAAGGTATTGACACATGTACTAAATTGCTCGGTGAAGATCTGTGGCAACTTGTTTTTTCTTTTAGTATATAGGGTTGATTTGAAACTTGAATGATTTCCCTTATCAATAGTTCATTTATAAAAAAATTGATTCATTTAAGTAATTGTGTGACATATTGAATTTTCCACTAATGCATTTGTTTTTGAAAAAGATCGCCCAATCATTGTAGGTACTCGAATCCGAAGTCTCGTCATTGCGAGTAATACCCATGGCCACTGGGCTAACCCCATTGATTTTTCTACTAATGTAGTTAAGACATATGAGTTCCTTAAAATAACGATATATGTTTGATTGCCAGGAGTTTTTAGCCATTCCTTATACTCTAAAGCTGTTTTTTAGCTTTTTTTTTTTTAAACACATAATTTTTAGTCATTTTTTTAAACACATATTTTTAGCCATATTGACATGTGAAAAGCCGAAATGCCCGTTAAGACATTTTACACCATTTCGAGTCACACACATACCCATAACTCGCAAAATTAACTTGGGACCAAAAATTGATTAGGTGACTAGCAAACATGGTTTCGATGACGGCCGGTATTAGTGGTGCAACATGTAATTCTCAACACTTCGTTCATTTCATTGATTTACGAAGGTCCCAAGGGGGTGTGAGTAAGGTTTAGAAGGGGAGGGGGTTGAATACACCTTACCAACTTTTCGCTTTTTGTCCTTTTAAAATATTACGAGTTACACAACTTAGTCCTTGATGGACATCTAAGTTAGTTAATCGTGAGTTAGCCACTACTCGAAAGAGATGTTGATAGAATAACTCATTGTTTAGGCTAAACCTTAACTTGGTTGTGATGAGATTTATTGGAAGACTTAACACCCTTGAGTTTGATTTAAGTTTGTTATAACACTTGATTGTTAATTATCAATTGGATAGCAAATTATCGCAGATGTAAAGTGATATGTATGCGAGAAATAAAATCTTTGAAATGTAAATGACACAATAATTTTTATAGAGGTTCGAAGATGGGGTAATTCTTCTACTCCTCTCTTCTCCAACTCAAGAGGAATCCACTAAGTAATGATCGGTGTACAAAGTGGTTATCGGTCCGGATACAAGTCTTGATCACACGGTGACTTGCTCCTTTGGGACTCGATCGGAGATGCCTTGATCACTCATCCGGCTTCTCGTCCGACTTAGCTTCTTCAGGCTGGTATTTTGCCTTGCTACTTGACTAACTTGCTCAAGATTCTTGGATTTGATCACGAAGCCCTCCAATAACTTGAGGGTTCGACCTTGAACCTTTCTACAATCCTCCTTGGAATGTAGACCCCTTTTGCTTCTTCAAAAGTTTCCTCTTCAATGAGTTTGAAGTTGTCTTTCCTTCACAACTTAGTGTTGGATCGATTTCTTCGAGATTTAGGATTGAGGATTTGCTTGAATAACTTGAGAATATAATGCGAGTTACTGAGTTTGTATAATTGCTTGATTGTTCGCGGTTGAGGTAACCTTCTCTCAATGAGATTCCTCGACGCCTTTTATAGCTAGCTTTCAAAAATCGCCCGTTGAAGAGATAGGGTGATTTTCAAAAGTCACTTGTGTTCGTTGGCTTGTCTTGTTGCGATCCTTGATGTTGACATTTCCTCGTATTAAATGAATGTTCGACTTTTGAGAATCGACACGAGGTGCGATCTTCCCATTGGTTTATTCCTTTTGCGTTTCGGGTCGAGCACTTTAAGACATGGCAGCACGGAAGTATTACTTATTTAAGTAAATTCCTTGACTTACGTAACGGATTCTTTTCGATCGTCTTGACTTCAAGTCCTTTATTCCCAGGTGACTTTGAGTTAGCTTCCAATCAATGGATGACTCATCTGTCACTTCAACTTGAGACTTGGCTTCTTGAGTTGACTTGATTGACTCTCCATACGATTGTGTCTCGGTGATACTCCTTGATCGAGTCCTTGACATCTCTTCCTTGCCATACTCACTGCTTCCAGCGTGAGTCTTCATCCTAGTCTTCAGTTGACTTCTTGTATATCCAGGCATAACTGACTTGACTCAGCTCGTACAACCCTATCTATTACAATGTAAATTACAAGGAAAATGGGGTGCCAACTTTCTAGTCCAAGTTTTACATGACATTCATCAAAATCTAAACAATAAAATTCCCAACAATTTCCCCCTTTTTGATGATGCCAAAACTCAAATACATACAAACAATATGTAAATAGCAAAGATACATACAAACAATGCAGAAACAATGAATGTATGCGTAGAATCAATCTTTTTATTGATCATAGCATTCTTGTCCTTTACACAACTGTTTACAATGTGTATCAGAGCAAACATAGTATTCTATATCTACGCAAAAATATAGAAATAACAAATTTCTTATGCAATGTCTGAGAAGAAGACTTACATACATATGTATTTACAAAAGTAAAATACATGAAGGGGTTGGCGACAACACTTCATCGCCAATTTGCCTCCTTCTTTTCTTCTTGAGATCTGTCTTCGTCGGCTCTCTTTCTTTTCTTTTCTTCTTGTTTGCCTTCTTTTTCTCATAAGCTCTCTTGTGATTCATCTTTTCTTTTTCTTTCTGTCTTTCTTGCCACGGTGATCTTGCCTTTTGTTTTCCTCTTCAATCCTCTTTACATATTTAGCATTCTTCCTCTTTACTTCCGGATTAGCTACTTCATTGTACCCAACCCAATAGATCCTTCCCTTCTTTCCCGGATCTATGTATTCAATATTTTTGGGTAGAGGTCAGGTATAAAGCCTCTACCTCTACCACTTCTTTCTCCTCCTCTCGGGCGTGTATTGTCTTGAGTCTTCTTCTTACCATCGAGTGACCAGCAGAGTGATTGCTAGTAGTCTGCTTGTCGCCTTCTTCTTCGCATGACAAACAGACTTTTTCCCAAAGTACAAGTCCTAGGTTTGGGCTATGGACATGTTTTTGAAGTATCCTTCGGACTCGGCGTTTTTAATTCTTCAACAGATCTTGGCTCTTGTCCGTCATCCGGAATGGCATATGTATCTTTTCTGCCGGAATGCCTCCAAATTATTTTAACATCTCTTCAACACGGACATCCGTTCTTTTATCAAAATCCTTCATCTCTGCTTCTACAATTTTTTTCTTATGAGACATGGGCACTGTGAGTGATAGAGTGGCAGAGTTACGGGAAGTTTCTTTGATTATGCTATTTGTGACATGACCTTCTTTGAGGGTTTGAAGAAACATTAAGGTCATATCCTTTGACCTTTCCCCTCAACAACTTTTCCATTCTCTTTTCTCTTCTCAACAATTTTGATCTGTCTTTTCTCTGATGACTTTATCCTTCAAACTCTTTTGGTATTCCTCTTTCCCCTTTTGGCATCATCAAAGGAGAGAGGAACCCCGAAACATCCCAACAAGCATGAAGTCCGGTCGGTGATGGCTGAATGGTCTCGCTTGAGTCGGCTCAAGTATGATGTTTGAAACTACGGCGGGTGGCTTTGGACTCGGCTGTCACTAGTTTTATTTCAGCCATAAGAAGGTGAACTTGGCATTCATATTCTCCTCTACGCGTAGAAGTTCTTTGCGATGAAATTCACGACAATTCCATCTCGATTGTATGGGAGACATGCAATCTCTCCATAGGTAAGAGTCGCATCCTTGCCTTTATGTCGGCATTGTCGGCATTCCGGTCGGCATTCGATTGTATAGTGCCTTGAAGTAGCGAACCGCCGAGACGCATGGCACTCTTTGTTGAGACCATTCCCTTATTCTCGACCACCACCTCTCAAATTTGTTGTGAGAGTGGCATCTCTCTTGTCCGGGCGCATGTCGAGAGAGGCTTGGTGCCGTTCAATCTTCTCAATCTCTTCTGAGATCTTCTTGAAGATTTCACGCATCTCGGTATCGACTTGAGTCGGTCACCGCCACTCGCTTCAAAATTGAAATCAAGCGCAATCGAATCGATCGAAATTACGGGATCTTCTTGGACGGTGTAGAGATCTGTTCTCTTGCGATTTCTTCTTCGAGCATGGGCGCTCATGAGAAAACGGAAATACTTCTTCATAAGCATCGTCTCGCACTTGAGATATTGTGTGCGAGGTGGTCTCTATTGTAGCTCGGAATCTGCTTGTGATTGATCGTGATTCATTTGGGGCCTTTGATGGCATTGACCCGGTGCCGAGCCTCATTTGTCTTAACAACTTCTTGATCTCATTTGGTTTGTCCTTTTGAGTTGATTGTTCCTCGGCCGTATCGGTAGCATCATCGGAAGATGATGAGACTTGAGGTTTGGCTCATCATCAAAATTGAATGTTTGTTGAGCAGACTTTGAAGTCTAGCTTACTCGCACTTAGAAGAACATCCTCTAAGTCTTTTTGATGTGCAAGGGGGTGAACTAAACCCTTCATCTTTAGATCCCGAAAAAGATATGCCAGGGTTGTCTTGGGAATCATGAAGAGCACTTATCTCCTTCTCGGTTTCTTCAATGTGAATAGGAGGGATGTTCGCATTTGTCTCTTTACAGGGAAGTCTCAACCTCCCACAGGCCTTGATTACCTCCCCGCAATCTCAACTGCAGCAAGGCCTTGTACATTCCCGTTAATGACGCAGCTTGTCTTAGGGTCTTCTGTGATGGCATCCATAGGAGTCTCAACTTCTTGGTTTGCACTTTCATTGCCCAGTGTTAACTCCCGGCGAGATCCATCCTATGCCTCGATCGCATCAATGAGCATCCTCGGCTGCATAGTGTTGGCACTTCACTTCGGTGAGACAGACGTGAATCGCCTGGGGCTTCGCCGATGACAACTTGTTGTTGTTCTATTTCTTTTTCCTTCTCTACCTCACCTCCTTTCGCATTATGGAGTCATCTGCAGCATCCTCCGACCTAGGCTGCGGGTGGAGTGAGTTTTCCCTCGGTGCGCACTAGGTGAGTGATCGATGGTGGGGTCACTCTGCTCTAGACTCCCCGGTGCTTCCTTTGAGTGCTCGGTAGTGGGCGGGTGGTAAGACACCTTCAACGGGGTTGGCTCAACAGGTGCCCAAATACCCGGTGTCATCGCCATTTCCCTTAGATCCGTTCTCTGAGATGGGAAGCGGTTGCATCAATAACTGTGGCAATCTGCTGTACCACACCCAACGGGTCGATTTCCAGCTGAGATTTGGAAGACTCTCCTGGTCCTTCCCTCAGCTGTTGCTCATGCATTAATCTGGATTCCCACATGGTTTGCTGCATTTCCAACTCCTCCGTCATAGCAGCAGGTTCCACGTCCTTATCACTATCCGAGAGCATGTCAATGTGAGGATGAGTCTGTTCGCTGGTTCCAGTGAGAGTACAAATGCTGGCTTTCTCACGAGCCTCTGCTTCCTCAAGCTGCTCTAGCCTTTTCTTGTTCCTTGCGAATTTGCGGCATATTAATACGATTATCCTCATCCGGGGCTTGCAAAGACGATATCAACTTTAAGAAACATGAATAGTTCCTCTTCTTCTTCTTCAATAAATCCGGGATGTTCAAACTGCGCCTTAGAGTGACTCAGCTTCCACTTCCTCCACTCTCGCAGATGGCTCTGGATGTCTGGGTACAAGGGAGAGTACATAATTATGTCATCATCATCATTCTCCTCTTGTTGGCCTTCCTTCTCGGGAATAGAATGTAGCAAAGTCTGTTGCTCTTTACCTTGGTAGCATCGGGGCGGTGGAGACACAACTCTTTTGTCGGGAGATTTTTTTGTATGTCTTGTCTCTCCTTCCTTTATTCTATCCACACAGTGGGTCTTCTTTGCCTATGCTTTGATCGGCCCTCAGCAGATTTGGTCGTTTTCATCAACAACCGGGAGATCGCACTTCTTGCGAGTCTCGAAACTTTTTCGGTGAGTGGCGGACTCATTTGTCTTCTCAAGCTCGAGAGTTTGGTAATTTTTTTCTTCTTTTTGTCCTCACCAGCAAGTTAAGTTGGATACTTCTTCTCGGCCTTCCTCGGCGGCGGGGCGGTGCATCTTTCGTCTTTGATCGAGGAGCCGCCTTTCTTGGCAAGCGATCCTCTTTTTGTTGATGGTCGGAGAAGGTATTTGGGGTTCCTTCTCCACCTCGGCTGCGTGGGCGAGGAGACACGGCTGGGGTAGGTCGTCTTTTGTCTTTCTTTGCAGGGGTAGTTTTCTTCTTTCCAGTGCATGGGCGCTCTCTTTTTAGGAGGGAGGGCCTTGTTGTGTCGACGGGGTCAATTGATTCCCCCTCTGGTGTCACCCCTTTTGGCATAGGCTATCTTCGGGCTCAGGAGAGATTGGCCCAAAACATCTTCTTGTTGACATGGAATGGCTTTCCATGTCGAAGGGGAACACCCTTCACCTCCATCAGATGGCCAATGACTAGGCCATAGCCAAGTGATCCTCCAAAGGATCCATCCTCCTTGAAAGACTTGTTGCCAATATTCGCAAAGTCTGCTGTAAATGAATTCAAATTGATCTCGCTTCTCTTCCATGATCGCATCCATGGCTATCACTGGTTTTGGACAAGCGATGGAAGCCGCCAAACTTCATGTCTACACACTTCGCAACGATATCCATGTTTGATACATGTTTTTATCTTAATTTTGATGATTTTATTTTTACACCAAAACAATGTTTTTAATTGTTGTCCAAATACTCCTAAATGATTTAAAATGATTTTAATATTTTCGGAGTATTTCTTCAAGTTTTATTTTAGATAAAATTGGACAACACTTTTAATGATTTTATGATTATAAGTTTTTACTTCAAAACAAGGTTCCTAAATGTTGCCTAAATACTCCCGATTGGTTTAAAATGTTTTTACTAAATTTTCGGAGTATTTCTTGAGTTTTATTTTCGACAAAAATTGGACAATATTTTTTCTCGAGGTCAACCTGGTCGCCAGAGAGGCGGCCCGTACTGAAGATGAATTTTGGAACAAAAAAATGAGACGGACTTGAAAAAGACCAGGTCGATCAAGTCGACACTCGTCGACGACGGTGTCGGCCGGTGGCGTCGACCGGTCGACCCCCTGTCGACCGGTACCTAGGAGCAAAACATTGAAACAGAACATTGCTCTTCGACAAAACCATTGAGGGGGACCGGTCGAGTCCAGGTCGGCCGGTCGATGTCCCCCGGCCGGTCGCCCGTGTTATTTTTGTGTATTCTTCAAACGTCTATTTCGTGCGACCGATCGTCGCCTATCTTTGACAAATGACAAAATTCGACCGTTCGACAATGAGACAAACTTTCCTTAAAATGTGGGATTGATTTCTAACAGCTATATTCTTGATTTTAATTGTATTTTTCGTAGATTTTCAATCCCCAAGAGGAGCCTATGCTTGACCAATCATCTCCTATAAATAGAGGAAGTTTTGGAGCAACCAATACAACAATTGAGATACAACACAACAAGATACACTTCAAGCAAATATTTGTTCTTCATAGTTATTATTCTTGTTGTAATTTTGCCTAGCTTATCACTTTCACGTCCTTGAGGTCGAGGCTATTCTTGATTACACTTTACACTCATATTGTAATATTCATTATTGAGTTGTAATCTTGATTTTTGGTCATCATTCAATACAAGACATCCTTGTGAGTATTCTTGTGATAAGAATACACTTGGGTGATCTAGGTGATATGTGTTTCAAGAGTGTGGTGCTCTTGAGGTGTTGAAGAATTTGGTATTCTCCAAGATTGAAGATTGTGGTGATCTTCAAAGGTGCCGTTGAAGGAAGATTGTGGTAATCTTCAAAGGGAGATTGTGGTAATCTCCAAAGGTCGTGTTGAAGAAGAGTGTGGTGCTCTTCAAGGTGTTGTAAGTTGAGTTTGTATTAATTTTGGTAATTAATAAAATTCTTTTTCTTTTTAAAATCCATCCCGGATATCTTGGGGTGGCGGAGGATTAGGCCCTAGGTGGGTTGAACCTCTATAAATTGACGTGTGTTGTTTACATTCTGCACCTTTATTATTGTCTTTGAGCATTTCATTCGAAAAAGAGGGTAAAATCGAAAAGATGGAGATAATCTATTCAAGTGGTATCAAAGCCAAACTCTTTGGCAAGCTCGTTTCATATCGCGAGTGAAGAGGAACGATTGTCGGCAACGAACGCAGCTCAACTTTCCAAGCACCTCCACCACCAAGCCACCTCTATTTGATTCCAAAAATGATATATTTTGGAAAGAAAGAATGGAATGTTATCTACAAGGTTGTGGGTTCGATATTTGGAACATCATCATAAATGGAGAATCCATTCCGATGAAAGATACACCATACACCTCCAAAGCTCTCAAGGAGCTCAATGACGAAGAAAAGAAAACCGTCTCCTTAAATGGTAAAGCTCTCAATATTTTGTATTGTTCACTTACTAATTTGGAATATGAACATATTGTAGGAATTCGATCGGCACATGAAGTATGGCAAAAATTAGAAGCCATCTATGGAGTATTTGTAAATGAAAGGAGTCAAAACAAAAGCATCTACTTCTCAAAGGGATACAAGTTCAAATCTAAGGAACAAGCCTTTTACAACTTCCAACTATGAAGTAGTAGAACAATGTTTTATGGGCATCGAAGAAGAAAACGAGGTATGTCTTAAACCCTCTACTTCCTATGATATTGTTATTCAAAATGATTATAGTAATTTGCAAAATGATTTTGATGATCTTCAAAATGAATTCCATAATTTACTTGTTAAGTACAAAAATTTGAAAAAGGAATTCATTGTTTTGAAAAATGAAAAGGATAGTTTATTTACTTCCTACATGAATCACTATCATGTGCTCACACCACCACACTTGACAAGGTTAGAAACCTTGAAAAACAAAATAGTACTCTTGTTGAGGATATGAATTGCATGAAAAATGATTTATCAAAATCAAACTTGAGTACCAATAAATTGCCCAATAGTGTGAATGTTAATGATTGTGATAGTGAATTTGATCATGAGCCTAATATTGTCAAGCATATGAAAAAGAATCGAGTTCCTATGCATGTTAGTAATATTACTTGCTTTTATTGCGGTAAGAAGGGACACACCGTAAATACTTGTCGGGCTAGAAATAGCTCAAATTATTATTGGAGACCTAAAAGTCTCAAAGCTAATCCCAAAGGACCCAAGCACTTGAGGGTACCACAAAACAATGTTATATTAGGTACCGTGAAATAATAATCGAAAAAAATTCATACCGACAAAAAGACATCAAATGACCTTTTCATTTGATCAAAGAAGAAGACATCACCAAAATGAATTTCCAAGAAGGAAATATTTTCAACAAAGGGAAGAATATAATCCTTGGAGATGGAGCAATTGGAACAATCATTATCAACAAGAAGATTTTCAAAGGGAAGATATCATCAACAACGGGGCAGCACAACCCATGGAAATGGCGTAATTGGTAAACCGTATCTCCCCATTTAAATATGCATTTTATTTAGTTAGTATGCATGTTTTTATTTATGTCTAAATTGCAAATGAGTTTTCATAATTTTAAAATTAAGGTCCTCAATAAATATTTGTGTTTTTAAAATCCTTTGAAAATGAGACCTTACATGTTGTTTTTAAACTCTTATGAATTTTTATAGCATAAGCATTTTTATTGTGATATCTCTTATTACTTGCCTACACTTGTGCTATTATATCTTGTGCAAAATTTGTTTAAAGTATTGTGTAGGTTATATATTTCCTATTTATTGACTATCGACTCTTAAACCATCGAGGTATGTTCACTCGTATTTTTCTTAGAACTCGATATTATGTTCATGTCATGTTTATGCACATGTCTTTCAAAATATTTCATTTCAACCCCTTAAGTGCCTCTAAATGATTTTTGTAAATTTTTCTTAAAAGGGCACTACTCGTAAATCTCGTTTTTCGTATAAGTGTTTTCTCGAAACTCATATTTGTTGGATTTAGTCCATAATTATCTTTTTGAAAAGTTTTGAAACATTTGGGGTGAAAAATTGAATTTTGAAAAATCGGAGAATGAAAAATTGCCTTTGGGACGGTCAAGGCGGGGTCGGCCGCCCGCACGCCGTCGGCCGGTCACACCCCACCTCAAAAGCTGGCTTGGTTGGTGTCTTTTCATATTCAAAAAAGGCCCCCATGCTCTCACGGTCCGCTTACCGAGGAATAGAAAGGAAGGACCCGGGGCGAGCAACGGATGCTAATGTGTCTATCGCTACGATTCTTTGTTGAATTAGTGAAATGGATTCGATCACTTGCACAAACAATTAGAATTTGACCTCCTGTGGATTAAAGAAAGGAGGAGGCCTCGTCGAACCATGCATAGCTGGTTGAAAAGCGGATGAGTAATCAAGATATCTTGCTTGAGTTTTTCTCATCGTGTTGAGGCAAATGGATTTTCTGGCGGCATTTGGCTCCTTTGGAGCGATGTCGCCCAGTGCAAAAATTTTGGGTTTAATACCGTCTGTCTTCACTTTCAAAACAGAACATATAATTCCTCAAACCTCGACCTGCGCAAAAATTTCCCCTTTCTCTAAAATCTTCAATTATTCATCAATCTTTGTGATTCTTGTTGCTAATCCACTTCTTTTTGCAAGAATTTTACATATATGGCACCTCCAAGAAATTCTACCGGTCGAAATCCCACCTCCAAGCATAGAAAGGGCAGAGAGGGTTCTTCGAGAAATCGGCAAGAAGAAGCCGAACAAAGGTATATTCGAGCTACCCAAATGAATGTGGCTCAAGAACGTGACGATATTCAAAACCCAGACTATCCAATCCTCAAATTGCCGAACTCCAGCGGGACGATTTCATTCAACAATTGCCGTTGGGCAAAAAGTGGACTCCAAATGAAATTTGTCGGCTTTTACATGTAAGAGAAGGTGGTTGGGACTATTTCTCTTGTGCTATTTGGAATGATGAGATGTTGGGGTTTCTATGAGAGAAGTCAAGACTTATTTGAGCGTATGGCCAAAGTATTCATTGTTGGCGATGACTCTTGAGCACCGGATTATATCCGTTATTGCCGCCTATTGCATATGTGGAAAAGCGGGAAAAATTCATAGCAACATGGACTATTGTTTGACTTATAAGATTGCTAGAAGGAACCGCTTAACTTTGGCGCTATTCTTATTCAATGTCTAATTGAGTCTATTACTCAAGGAAATAAGAAGTTTGTTATGGGCAATTAGATTTGTAAACTTCTTATACAATCGGGACTACCTTCGTCGGAGTGTAATTGAGGTATTTCAAAATGACTTTGACATTGATAACATCTCCCAAATGGTCACTATGCTTAAAAATATGGACATCCACCAACTAAATCGGCTAGAGGAAGAGGCCAAGATTCCCCGGATCCAAACGACTTCTTTGATAATGCCGAGGCCGTGAGATTGGCGGAAGAAGGCGAACCGAGCAATCCGGAGGGTAATACCGGTGCTCAACCATCTAGGAGGTACTCCCAAGCCGAGTATGATGATTTAAGAACATTTCATGAAGCTAGGTATGAGGCTTTGGAGTAAAAGACCTCCAAAATGCAAAAATCAATCGGCAAGTTGAAGAAATTCATCAAAGATCTTATTCCGGAACTTGCTTTTCTTGGACGAGGATTAATGTCCCCACCCCTTTATTATCTTAGCAATTGTTTTTTCCTTGTTGTTTTATGAACTCTTGTAAAACTCTATTGCACTAATGGATTTGCTTGTTTTCTTGAAAGGGTTAAAATAGCAAGTTGATAATGACTTGTGGATGATCATGATATTGATGGAGTATTTGATGGTAAAAATACTCTAGTTTGGCATTGTTTGATAGTTGGTATGAAGTACTTGATGGTAAAAGTGCTTCTTTTAATTTTTTGCATTTGAGATGTCTTGATCATTTTGTTTGGGACATTTGTAATGTCTTATAGGCATTGTTTGATGCTTGACATGTATTACTTGATGGCTCTTTAATTTTTGCTTGATGACATTCGTAATTCCTTGATATCTTATTTGGCTAAAATTATCTCAATTGGGTCGAACCCTTGAGAATTTACTTTGTTAGGCCTATTATTTGTTGCATATATGTTGAAAATTGTTTTTGGTGATGATATGAAAAACTTGGCTTAATTTCATTTGCAAGGGCTATATACATTTTCTTCAAATTTTGACGCCCGCCAAGTGTTCGATAAAACGCTCAATCAATAAAAACTCATCACCTACATGATTCTCTTATTTTCAAATGTCTTAAATTCTTATTGAGATCATGTTTTTGGCTAACAAATAAGCTTATGGATTTCTTATGATACATCTCTCCCATTTTTCTTTGGATTCCAAGCTTAATTCTTTCAAAGGATGATAAATCGTATTGTTGGCGCACTTTGTTAAATTTATATGATGTTTTTATCATCCTAACATTCTTTTGATGATTCCAAAGGGGGAGAAATAGGAAATTGGCTCAAAGAAGCTAATAAAAGCTCGTTATAAAAGCTACAAGCCATGGCTTCTTAAAGCCATAAGTTGTGAATTATATTTAGTCCAATTGTTGTTTGATGGACTAATATACTCGTTTGGAAATTTTGGTTGCTTCCTAACGGTTAGATATTTTACTTTGGAAAATCGTTTTTAAAATTGTCCTCCTAATATTTCTAAAAATTGTTTTGGTTTTTAATCATAAAAAGGGGAGATTGTTTGATACTGTTTTTATCTTAATTTTGATGATTTTATTTTTACACCAAAACAATGTTTTTAATTGTTGTCCAAATACTCCTAAATGATTTAAAATAATTTTAATATTTTCCGGAGTATTTCTTCAAGTTTTATTTTAGATAAAATTGGACAACACTTTTAATGATTTTATGATTATAAGTTTTTACTTCAAAACAAGGTTCCTAAATGTTGTCTAAATACTCCCGATTGGTTTAAAATGTTTTTACTAATTTTTTGGAGTATTTCTTGACTTTATTTTCGACAAAAATTGGACAATATTTTGTCTCGAGGTCAACGGGTCGCCATAGAGGGCAACCCGTGCACGAAGATGAATTTTGGAACAAAAAAATGAGACGAAATTGAAATAGACCAGGTCGGCCGGCCGACAGGGTGTCGACAGTGGCGTCGGCCGGTCGACCTGTCGGCCGTTGCACTGGAGCAAAACATTGAAACAGAACATTGCTCTTCGACAAAACCATTGAGGGGACGGTCGGGGTCAGGTCGACCGGTCGATGTCCCCCTCGACCGGTCGCCTGTGTTATTTTGTGTATTCTTCAAACATCTATTTCGTAAATGCGACGGCCGCCCTATCTTTGACAAACAAAATTCGACCGTTTGAAAACAGACAAACTTTCCTTAAAATGTGGGATTGATTTCTAACAGCTATATTCTTGATTTTAATTGTATTTTTCTGTAGATTTTCAATCCCCAAGAGGAGCCTATGCTTGATCAATCATCTCCTATAAATAGAGGAAGTTTTGGAGCAACCAATACAACAATTGAGATACAACACAACAAGATACACTTCAAGCAAATATTTGTTCTTCATAGTTATTATTCTTGTTGTAATTTTGTATAGCTTATCACTTTCACATCCTTGAGGTCTAGGCTATTTTTTATTACACTTTGCACTCATATTGTAATATTCATTATTGAGTTGTAATCTTGATTTTTGGTCATCATTCAACACAAGACATCCTTGTGAGTATTCTTGTGGTAAGAATACACTTGGGTGATCTAGGTGATAGGTGTTTCAAGAGTGTGGTGCTCTTGAGGTGTTGAAGAATTTGGTATTCTTCAAGATTGAAGATTGTAGTGATCTTCAAGGTGCCGTTGAAGGAAGATTGTGGTAATCTTCAAGGGAGATTGTGGTAATCTCCAAAGGTGGTGTTGAAGAAGAGTGTGGTGCTCTTCAAGGTGTTGTAAGTTGAGTTTGTATTAATTTTGGTAATTAATAAAATTCTTTTTCTTTTTGAAATCCATCCCGGATATCTTTGGGGTGGTAGAGGATTAGTCCCCAGGTGGGTTGAACCTCTATAAATCGCGTGTGTTGTTTACATTCCGCACCTTTATTATTATCTTTGAGCATTTGATTCGAAAAAGAGGGTAAAATCGAAAAGATGGAGATAATCTATTCACCCCCTCTAGATTATCGTAGCGCTTGGACTTACAATCCATAAGTTTATGGTAATCCTCCTTCAGCAGCCTTCTTCTCATTTGTGTAGACGACTTTGCAAAGATATTCGAGGTTTGGCTACTTCCTTCCATGCATCAGCCAAGTTGACGCGTCGGCTTCATATATTTACGGCATGCCCTCCGACGGCAATAAATAGTGCTCTGCAAGGTCCTGCAGTGATTAGAATGTCCTTGCGGTGGACGGAGGATTTAATCCCCGCCCCGCACCTCAGCGTTGGCGTAAATCTGTGTGACCTCCTCTCATCGACGTCATTCGGTATTCCATGGTGAGGAATGGTTTGATCCGGATTTCTTGATCTTATCGCTATCTTCTTCACAGGGTTTCATCGGAACCCTGCTTTATCATCCCTTCAAAATCCACAGTTGATCCGGTGTGGATTTGCTTTGAGCTTAGTGAAATCATGTCTTTGGTGCCATTTCTAGAAGATTTTACCGATTAGATCTTGATAAACTTGCTTTGAGAACAGGTAGGGTTTCGAGAGAGAAAAGAGACTTGCTTTCTTAGTTTTGAAGATGAACAATTTTCAATGTGAGAGAGAAAATGAAAGAATGAGTATATATGGGTTATGAAAGGGCGTGTTTTGGTTTTGAATATGATCGAGATCAACGACTCCATTTAGCACGTCTCATTGCATTTAATTTCGCATTTAATGCGGCAAACATTTATATCCAATCATATGCTTGTTGTGCGACTTTTTGATGTATCCGTCATTATTGCGACGACATCATCCTTAAAAATATTCCCGCTTATTAAAACGATTGCATTTTTGTCACTTAGCTCATAAATGACTCAACTTACTCCGTAAATGACTCAACTCTTTTTCTCTTTATTCATATTGTGACTCAATTCGGCTAATTAATTCGATATCTCTGACTTTCCGATACGGTGATTCACTTGGTGATTCATGAGATCTGCTCTGTTTTCATCTTTTCTCATTGAGTCTTCGGGTGTCAACTCATTTCAATTAACCCTAGCTCATGTTTAAGTTCTTCAAATCTTGATTCACATAATGGCTTTGTGAATATGTCACTAACTTGTTTATCGGTTGAGATGTATTCAAGGTGATGTCTTTCTTTTCAACATGATCTCTTATGAAATGATATCGACATCAATGTGCTTTGTTCTTGAATGCAACACAGATTCAAAGTGATTGCAATAGCACTTGTGTTATCACACATAATTGGAATCTCTTTTTCTTCAATTTCATAATCTCTCATTTGTTGTCTCATCCATAAGACTTGGGCACAATAGTTGCCCCTTGACTATGTATTCTCGCTTCAACTGTGGATGTGGCTATTGAGTTTTGCTTCTTGCAAAACCAGGAAACGATCTGTTTCTAAGCATTTGACATGTACCGAAGTACTCTTCATGTCAACTCTACATCCAAAGATAGTCGAATCCGAGTAACCAATTAGCTTGAATCCACATTTCTTTAGATACCATAAGCCAACTTCTTGGCATCCCTTCAAATATCTTAGGATTCTCTTATTTGATGTCATGTGACTTTCCTTTGGAGCATATTGGAATCTTGCACATACTCCTACCGCAAAGGTGATGTCTAGTCTTCTTGATGTTAGATAGAGCACCGATCCAATAAGTGCTTTGTATCTTGTTTGATCCCATGGCTTGCCATCCGCATCCATGTCCATCTTGATGATGTATTCATTGGTATTTTCACGGAAGACTTCTCTTCCATACCAAATTTCTTCATTATGTCTCGGTGTACTTTGTTTGACTTATAAAGGTTCCATCCTCCACTAATTGACTTGAAGTCCTAAGAAGAATGTCAGCTCTCCCATCATGCTCATTTCAAATTTGCCTTGCATGAGGTTTGAGAATTTATCACACAACTCTTTGTTTGTGGATCGAAAAATGATGTCATCCACATATATTTGAACAAGCAATATACTCTCCCCATCTTGAATTCAAGAGTGTTCTGTCCACTTTCCCTTTGGTGAATCCATTATCTGTTAGAAATTGAGATAATGTATCATACCAAGCTCTTGGTGCTTGTTTCAATCCATATAGAGCTTTCTTGAGTTTGTACACCTTGTCTCCAAGAGTCTTCTGCTCAAATCCTGGAGGTTGCTCAACATAGACTTCTTCTTTTAATATCCATTTAAAAATGCACTTTTCACATCCATTTGATATACGATAAAGTTCTTGTATGCAAGATAGGCAAGAAACATCCTTATTGCTTCCAATCTTGCAACAGGAGAAATTGTTTCATCAAAATCTATTCCTTCTTCTTGTCAATACCCTTTGGATACCAATCTTGCTTTGTTTCTTACACAGAACCTTCTTCATTCATCTTGTTTCGAAAACCCATTTTGTGCCAATAACATTTTGATGGGTTGGTCCGCACCAATTCCCATACTTTGTTCCTTTCAAATTGATTGACTCTTCTTGCATGGCTTGAATCCAATGTGTGTCATCCAATGCTTGTGACACATCTTTTGACTCTATTTGGGAAATAAAACAAGTGAACATTACTTCTTGTTGAGCTCTAGATCTGGTTCTTACACCATCTCTTACATTTCAATGACTAGTTCTAGTGGATGGTCTCTCAACCATCTCACATCGGGTTGGAGTAAATCAACCGGGTTCGAGTTGTCTTGCAAGATTCTTGTCTTGAGTAGCTCTATCATCATTTAGCTGCAGATTTTCCGGCCGTCTTTGAGACTCGGTAGTATCATCTTCATCTTGATTAATAGCTCCAACCTGCGCTTCAACATAAGGACTCTTACGCATTGTTGGATGATTCTTATCGCCTAACTCTTCAATGTCTTCCTATTTACATGAGGTTCATCAAAAACCACATGGATAGACTCTTCTGTGACCATAGTCCTCTTGTTCAAAGACTATGTAGGCTTTGCTTTTAGTGAGTATCCCAAAAGATACCTTCATCATTTGTCTATTGATCATGCATCTATTTTGAGTATAGCATGCAGTGTTTATGGCTTCACCCAAAATCTCTTTGGCAATCCAACTTCAACTAACATGGTCCTCGCAGCCTTCTTCTTTGAAAGTTCTATTTCTTATTTACATTTACTCCATTCTCATTTGTGGAGTCATTGCAGATAATTCAAGTGCAATACCATTTTCAACGCACATCGAGTAATTATCCCATTGACAAACTCGGTTCCTCTATCAAACCTTATCTTTATAATGGTTTGACTCTTCCGATTTTGGACTCTTCTCATCACCGAGGTAACTTCGCAGGTTTCCTTCTTTTTGCTCATGAAGATTGTCCATGTATATCTTGAATAATCATCCACCACCACTAAGGTGTATTTCTTTCCACTTATACAAGTGGCTCAACTAGACCAAACAAATCCATATGCAAATCACGATATTCTTGTTGAAGATGGACTAGACTTCTCTTTGAATGATGATTTGACCGCTTTCCATCATCGACATGCATCACATACACTTTCATTCTTGTACATCGAGTCCGGCAATCCTTCCCAAGTTGACTCCTTGCAAGCTTGTTGATTGTCTTGAAGTTCAGATGACTCAGCTTCTTATGCCACAACCAACTTGATTCGGCTGTACTCTTTGCTAACAGACAAGTGCTTGGTGTGGCGAGAGACCAATCTACCACATACATGTTCTTTTTGCGGATCCTTGCAACACTACTTCATTTGATTCGATGTCTTTAATTTGGCACACTCCCATATTGAATTCAACATTATAGCCCTTGTCACGAGTTGGTGATGATTAGCGAGGTTGAAGTTGAGGCCTTCAACATAGCAACATCTGTGATTTCTAATCCATTTTTCTTGATGGATCCAGTGCCTCTTATTTCCCCTGGAGCTTCATTTCCTCCAAATATGACTTTTGCGCCTCTAATCTCTTTGAATTTTGTGATTTCTCTTGTTTCCTATCATGTGTCCGGGCAATGACTATCCATGTACTAGGTTCCTTGGCACTCATTTGTTCCTTGAACCCGCAATCAAGAAAATCAATTTTTAGGTACCCATATTTGCCTGGGTCCCGAGGGGTTAGTGTTGTAAGATGATCCAACCAACCTATAGCCAAACGATCGACTCTAAGAGGTTGCCATCTATCTATGCCATAATCATAATTCACTTTGGCAAATTGCTTGGGGGCATTAGGTTCATACAAGCTGTCTCTTTTGTCTGTATGCTGTGTGTGTGTTTAGCGATTTGCCTTCTTCGGGTAGTTATGATATCTCCGAGTGTAGTGCTTGGGTGCATATGAGTGCCGATAATAGCTCTTTTGCCTTTGGACCGGCCTTTTTGAGTTCTAGGCCTTTGCCATTTAAGCTTATATTCCATAGGTCTTTGATGCTATTTCACATTATTTAATCGTCAGCTTGGCTTGGGGTAGTTTCTACCATTCCCATCATATGTGTTTCTTTGATAAAACTTCGGGGTTTTTGGTAGCTATGTTTATTCTCGCATTTGCAGAGTACTTCCTATTTGGAGTTTCTTTGAGGAACTCGCTAGATTTCTTCTCATTTGTCCTCTCAAAGATACTCAACTAATTCTGTTTTTTCTTTTCCTTTATATCCAAGGCCAGTTTGTTTGTGACTATTCTTTGGAGTGAATGTGGGTGCAACATTTGGTGTCTTGGATTTTGAGATGCTTCATTACTTGAAGATCCTTTTTCCAAAATCACTTTGGGAGTTTGATTTGTGTACAAAGGAATTGAATCCGATGCGTTTTATCTCCACACTCTTTTTGGCTCAAAATAAGGTTATCCAATGATTTAGATGCCTTTGTGAAAGATGCAATCACATTTTTGAGATCATTTTCCCTCTTTTCTATATGACTATCTCTGCTTTATTAGTTTAGTATTTTCGACTTTCGGCTCTCTCTGTTCTCATCGGCTAAGTGACTTAGAGTACTCAACTCCTTAGTCATTTGTGAGTTTTGGCTTTTGAGCTGGATGTTTTCCTCATTTAATAGTGTGTGTGAGGATTTAATGTGCTCAAAATCTTTCATCATTTTGCCTAATGAATCATAAAGATCAGTGGGTGATGAAGTGTGTGTGTCACAATCACTCTCACTAGAAAACTGAGTGAGATGAGTTAGAGTGTACCTCATCTTCTTGGTCGAGTTGATCTTGTTCTTAAGCCATTAGACAGATCAATGCTTCTTCTTGAGAATCACTTGAGTAGTCAACTTCACTACTCTCTCATCCATCGCTGCTTCTTTGGACTTAGCAGATCTCGATAGTCTCTCGTAGCCAACATGGCATTTTCTTTTCTGTCTTCTTTCTCTAAAGACTCTTCTTTCTTCTTCATTCTGTATTTATTGACTACATGATATGGACATCAATAGCAAAGTGTTTTGGTTGTCTACAGTTCTATACGAGTTCTCAACTCTTTGATCAACTCTTTCCGTTCTTGGATTATCGGCTCTATGGTATTCAACCTTTTGATGCTCGGCTCTCTAGGGTGGCCTATCTTCCTTGACTTGGAGGGAGTGAATGTCTCTGGAGGATTCACACTTGTTTCGTTATAGTTCTCGTTGAAGAACTTGTTGAATCTAACTATCAAGGCAATTTCCTCCTGGTCAAAGGCTTCCTTGATTTGACTCTCTTCTCATCCTTAACTATAAGTGCAGACTATTTTGGGTACAAGCTGTCTCCTCTTGATCCTTTTTCTTCTCAGCTCAAATTCATAAGCTTTGAGGTCTAAGAATAGCACATGATTGGATGTTTTCGATAGGTCCATTGAGAGCCTTAGAGCCATGTGTAAGTCCAAGCGGCTACGATAATCTAGAGGGGTGAATAGATTATCTCCATCTTTTCGATTTTGCCCTCTTTTCAAACGAAAGCTCAAAGACAATAATAAAAGTGCGGAATGTAAACAACACACGTCGATTTAAAGAGGTTCAACCCACCTAGAGCCTAATCTCTACCACCCCAAAGATATCCGAGATGGATTTCAAAAGAAAAAGAATTTTATTAATTACTAAAATTAATACAAATTCAACTTACAACACCTTGAAGAGCACCACACTCTTCTTCAACACCACCTTTGGAGATTACCACAATCTCCTTTGAAGATTACCACAATCTTCCTTCAACGGCACCTTGTGAAGATTACCACAATCTTCAACCTTGAAGAATACCAAATTCTTCAACACCTCAATAAGAAGATCACCACAATCTTCTTGCACCTATCACCTAGATCATCCAAGTGTGTTCTTACCACAAGAACACTCACAAGGATATCTTGTGTTGAATGATAACCAAAAATCAAGATTACAACTCAATAATGAATATTACAATTTGAGTGCAAAGTGTAATCAAGAATAGCCTAGACCTCAAGGATGTGGAAGTGATAAGCTAGGCAATTTTACAACAAGAATAATAACAATGAAAGACCAAGTATTTGCTTGAAGTGTATCTTGTTGTGTTGTATCTCAATTGTTGTTTTGGTTGCTCCAAAACTTCCTCTATTTATAGGAGATGATTGATCAAGCATAGGCTCCTCTTGGGGATTGAAAATCTTTAGAAAAATACAATTAAAATCAAGAATATAGCTGTTAGAAATCAATCCCACAATTTAAGGAAATGTGTCTGTTTGTCAAACGGTCATATTTTTCTTTGTCAAACACAGGCGACGGTCGCACGAAATAAGAGAATTGAAGAACACTTTGAAAATTTCACAGGCGGCCTGGTCGACAAGGCTTCGACCGGTCGACCCTGTTTCAACGGTCCCCTCATTCATTTTGTTGGAAAAAATCAACTGTTTCAACGCCAACTTGCAGTAGTACGGTCGGCCCGGGCGGGCGTCGGTCGACTGCCCTGATTTTCCTTCCGTCTCATTTTCTATTTCAAAAATCATCTTGTGTACGGGTTGCCGTATAGGCGACCGGTCGACCACGAGACAGAAATGTTGTCCAATTTTTGTTGAAAATAAAACTCAAGAAATACTCGAAAATTTAGTAAAAACATTTTAAACCAATCGGGAGTATTTAGACAACATTTAGGAACCTTGTTTAGACGTAAAAACTCATTGACATAAAATCATTAAAAGGGTTGTCCAATATTATCAAAAATAAACTTGAGGAAATACTCCAGGAAAATATTAAAACCATTTTAAATCATTTAGGAGTATTTGGACAACCTTTAAAGACATTGTTTTGGTGACAAAATCAAATCATCAAAATTAAGATAAAAACATGTATCAAACAATCTCCCCTTTTTGATGATTACAAACCAAAACAATTTTTACACAAACTAAGAGAGCAATTTTAGAAATGATTTTCCGGTAAAAACATTCGACCGTTTGGAAGCAACCAAAATTTCCAAAAATATTAAAGCAACCAAGTAGGAGTAAATATTTTCAATAATAAGCACAAGCTCCCCTATCAACAAGCATATCAAGAATAATGTAAAAGCAATTTTCCATAAGTTAAAAGCTTTAGCTTTTACAATTTGTTCAAGAGCTTATAAGCTCCCCTGTCACAAAACATCATTAAACAATTATATAAGTCCATCAAGCAACAATTGGACTAAAAAGAATCACAACTTATGGCTTTTATGAGCCATAGCTTATAGCTTTTATGACAAGCTTTTATGAGCTTCTTTGAGCTAATGAGCCAATATCTTGTTTCTCCCCTTTGGAATCATCAAAAAGAATGTTAGGATGATAGAAACATCGACAAATATATCAAAGTGCGCAAACGAGACGGTTTATCAACCATTGAGCAATTTATGCTTAAAATCCAAGGAAAATGGGAGAATTGTAACATAAGAAATCCATAAGCTCATTAGTTAGCTAAAAACATGATTTCAAAAAGATTTTAAGACATTTTGAAGCAAGAGAATCATGTAAAAGAGGTTGTATATAGTCCTTGTAAATGTTTCAAGCCAAGAATCATCAATCATCCTCATTTCAAAGCTCAATAAGATCATATGCAACATATGCAACATTTGTTCATTAAATAAGAGGCTCAACAAAGAGATTCTCAAGGGTTTAACCCAATTGAGATAATATAAGCCAAAACGGATCAAGGCATTACAAATGCGGAGCATCCATCAAATTATACAAGTCATGCCTTAAACAATACATGTAAGATATATCAAATGTTCCAACATATCCATCTAAGCATAATGATTAAAGCATTAAAAAAGAAGCACTTTTACCATCAAGTACTTCATACCAATTATCAAACAATATGCTAAATTAGAGTAATTTTACCATCAAATACTCCATCAATACCATGATCATCCACAAGTCATTATCAACTCGCAATTATAACCTTTTAAGAAAACAAGCAAATGTCATTAGTGCAAAAGAGTTTTACAAAGGTTCATAAGAATACAAAGCAACATGAATGAAAATGCTAGAAAGTAAAGAAAGGGGGGACATTAATCTTCGTCAGAAGAGAAGCAAGTTAAGGGAATGAGATCTTTGATGAATTTCTTCAATTTGCCGATTGACTTTTTCAAACTAGAATTTTCCTTTTTCACAACCCGGAGCTCTTTTCTAAGAGAGGCCACATCTCTAAATGTTTCTCTTTCCACTTTGGCCATTCTCTCTTTGAGATTTAGATCTTCAACATCCAACTCGTCTTCATCTCCTTCCTCATTTTCTTCCTCCCTAATTTCTTGTTCATTTCCCACATTTTCTTCTTCATTTTCTTCTTCATTCCCCACATCATCTCTTTGTTCGTCAAACTCACCTCTTCCAATATTTTCAACCTCATTGTCATTAAAGAAATCATCCCGAGGTTGTTGTTGATGTCGGCACGTCCCCTAGCGGCTTTGGTAGGAACCCGTGATAAATGTCGTCGCATTCTTACCATTTGTAGAATGTTGGCATTATCAAAATCATTGTGACGAATTTAGGTATTCATTTCATTTTCCGGGTATCCCGATAAATATAAGAGTCGGCAAATCAAATTACCCAAGGTATATTTTTCTTGGTAAGCTTTCTAGATTCCAACAAGCAATACACAAAGATTGCCCCATAATTTACTCTTTCTCCTCGAACAATCTTATAGGTGAGAAAGAGTTCGAGATTACTCGGAAGTTTTACTTCCTTTCCACAAACACAATAGGAGCAAATGATAGATATAATCCGATAATTTGGCAGCATTGCCGAGTATGTCACTTCGGGATATACTCTAAAAAGGTTTTCACATCATCTAGTGAAACACCGAAAATGTTATCATCCCAATGAGCGCAATTCACATTGACCACTCCATCATTTGCACGTTAAAGTGATTACAAATATCGGCCAATGTCCATGAAAAATGCCTACCATTAACAAAGCGTGTGAAGTTCCAACGGATTATCTACCGTAGCATCAACAATCCACATATTTGCATAAAAGATTTTTATAAGCTCGTCATCATAATGCAAACACGGATTATCCCAAAGTGAAACCCATCCTTGAATTTCAAAATAAGCTCTAATATCCGGAAATTCATCATGAAATGCTTGAAATCGAACCATACGAGTGCACGCAATTTTCTTATCATTCAATTCAATATTCTCATAATGCTCCTCCGCAAGTTTATTTAAAAATCGAAATCTATTAGCTCTAGAGGGAGGCTCGTAGAGGAGTGATAACTTACTAGAGTCCCAATGAATGCTTGATTTTGAAACCCGGTTCTTAATTCGACAATCTCCTCTTCCATAAGCCGATTTTGATAGTCTCCTTGTGAAATATCATCTTGTTGGGGATTGGAAGAAGATTCTCCCCTTTGCCTCCTTCTCCTCTTTTGAGGATTTCGTTCGGTAGAATTTCTTGGAGGTGCCATATATGTGAAGTTCTTGCAAAAAGAAGTGAATTAGCAAGAAAAATTTCAAAGATTGAAGAAGAATTGAAGATTGTGTAAGAAAGGGGATGAATATTTTCGCCTGAGGGTTTTGGGGGATTTCTTTGCGTCTGTTAAAAAGAAGACAAAACGTATTTAAGTTGAGAAATTGCTCGGGCGACGGTCGAGGTAGGGTGCGACCGGTCGGCGTGCGAGGCGGCCGTCGGTCGCCCCTGCTTTGACCGTCCCAGTGCAATTTTTCGTTCCCCAGAATTTTTCAAAAATTCGATTTTTCACCCCAAGAGTTTTAAAACTTTGCAAAAAGATAATCTTGGATCAAGTCCAACAAAAACGGGTTTCGGGAAAACATATATTCGAGAAAATCGAGACTTAACAAGTAGTGCCCTTTTAAGAGAATATTTGCAAAATCATTTAGGGGCACTTAAGGGGTTAAAAAGAAATATCTTGAAAGATATGAGCATAATATCGAGTTCTAAGAAAAATACGAGTGAACGTACCTCGATAGTTTAAGAAACTTGATGACGAAATAGCCAATGAAAATGAGATATAAATATCCTACACAATTCTTAAACAAGATTTGCACAAAAACACAAGTGTAGGCAAGTGATAGGAGATATCAAAAACTTAGGCTACACAAATACAAAAGAGATAATAAACCACATAGGTCTAATTTTAAATCCACAAGAGTTTTAGAAATATCATGCAAGGTCTTCTTTTAAACATTTTGAAACTCACAAATATATTAAAGACCTAAATTAAAAAAAAATTGAAAACTTATTTTGCAATTAAGACACAAATATAGAATTAAAATAAAATGCATATATAAATGGGGAGATACGGTTTACCAATTACGCCGTTTCCCATTGTTGATGATATCTTCCCTTTGAGAAGTCACTTTGTTGATGATGACTTCTTTGATTACTCCATTTCAAGGTTTGTTACCTTCCCATTTTTGATAGTCTCTTCTTCTTTGAAAATCATCTTGTTGATGATGTCTTTGCCATTTCAAGGATTGTGTTCTTCCCATTTTTGATTATATCCTTTTCTTGGAAGTTGGCTTTGTTGAGAATAGTTTCTCCTTCTTTGATCAAATGAAACGGTCATTTGATGCCTTCTTAGCGGTATGAATTTTCTTCGATCATTATTTCGCGGGTACCTAATATGACATTGTTTTGTGGTACCCTTATGTGTTTGGGTCCTTTGGGATTAGTCTTGAGACTTTTAGGTCTCCAACAATAATTAGAGCTATTTCTAGCCCGACAAGTATTTACCGTATGACCCTTTTTACCGCAATAAAAGCATGTAATAATTCTAGGAGCATAATGACCAATGTGCTTAGAGACTTGATTCTTTTTCATGTGATTGACACCCTTAGGCTTATGATCAAGTTCTAGTTTCGAATTATCACAACAATCAACAATTTCATCGGTACTCAAGTCGGATTTAGATAAATCCTTTTTCATGCAATTAATATCCTCAACGAGAGTACTATTTTCTTTTTCAAGGTTTCTAACCTTGTCAAGTGTGGTGGTGTGAGCACATGATAGTGATTCATAGGAAGTAAATAAACTATCCTTATCATTTTTCAAAACATTGAATTCCTTTTTCAAATTTTTATATTTAACAAGTAAGCTTTGGAATTCATTTTGAAGTTCATCATAATCATTTTGCAAATCACTATAATCATTTTGAATAACAATATCATAGGAAGTAGAGGGTTTAAGACATACCTCATTTTCTTCTTCGATGCCCATAAAACAATATTCAACTTCTTTATAGTTGGAAGTTGTAGGAGGCTTGTTCCTTAGATTTGAGCTTGTATGACCTTGAGAAGTAGATGCTTTTGTTTGACTCCTTTCATTTGCAAATACTCCATAGATGGCTTCTAATTTTTGCCATACTTTATGTGTCGATCGAATTCCTACAATATGTTCATATTCCAAATTAGTAAATGAACAATGCAAAATATTTAGAGCCTTACCATTTAAGGAGATGATTTTCTTCTCTTCATCATTTAGCTCTTTGAGGCCTTTGGAGGTGTGTGGTGTAACTTTCATCGGAATGGATTCTCCATTTATGACGGTGTTCCAAATATCAAACCCGCAACCTTGTAAATAGCATTCCATTCTTTCTTTCCAAAATATAAAATTTTTGGAATCAAACCGAGGTGGCTTGGTGGTGGAGGTGCCGGAAAAATGAGCTTCGTGCGTAGCCGACGATCGTTTCTCTTCACTCGCGATTTGAAACGAGCTTGCCAAAGAGTTTGGCTCTGATACCACTTGTAAGTCCAAGCGGCTACGATAATCTAGAGGGGGGTGAATAGATTATCTCCATCTTTTCGATTTTGCCCTCTTTTTCAAACGAAAGCTCAAAGACAATAATAAAGGTGCGGAATGTAAACAACACATGTCGATTTAAAGAGGTTCAACCCACCTAGGGCCTAATCCTCTACCACCCCAGTATATCCGGGATGGATTTCAAAAAGAAAATGAATTTTATTAATTACCAAAATTAATACAAATTCAACTTACAACACCTTGAAGAGCACCACACTCTTCTTCAACACCACCTTTGGAGATTACCACAATCTCCTTTGAAGATTACCACAATCTTCTTTCAACGGCACCTTGTGAAGATTACCACAATCTTCAACCTTGAAGAATACCAAATTCTTCAACACCTCAATAAGAAGATCACCACAATCTTCTTGCACCTATCACCTAGATCATCCAAGTGTGTTCTTACCACAAGAACACTCACAAGGATATCTTGTGTTGAATGATAACCAAAAATCAAGATTACAACTCAATAATGAATATTACAATTTGAGTGCAAAGTGTAATCAAGAATAGCCTAGACCTTAAGGATGTGAAAGTGATAAGCTAGGCAATTTTACAACAAGAATAATAACAATGAAAGACCAAGTATTTGCTTGAAGTGTATCTTGTTGTATTGTATCTCAATTGTTGTTTTGGTTGCTCCAAAACTTCCTCTATTTATAGGAGATGATTGATCAAGCATAGGCTCCTCTTGGGTATTGAAAATCTTGAGAAAAATACAATTAAAATCAAGAATATAGCTGTTAGAAATCAATCCCACAATTTAAGGAAATGTGTCTGTTGTCAAACGGTCATATTTTTCTTTGTCAAAACAGCAGGCGACGATGCACTGGTCGCACAAAAATAAGAGAATTGAATAACACTTTGAAAATTTCAACAGGCGGCCCGGTCGACGACAAGCCGACCGGTCGACCCCTGTTTCAACGGTCCCTCTCATTCATTTTGTTGGAAAAAATCAATTTGTTTCAACGCCAACTTGCGGTGTCGGTCGACCCCCCCTGGGCCGATCGATCGACCGGCCGGTCGACGCCTTGAGCGATCGGTCGACTGCCGATTTTCCTTCCGTCTCTTTTTGTTTCAAAAATCATCTTCAGTCGGGTTGCCCTATAGGGCAACCGGTCGAGTCATTTCTGATCTGAAATGTTGTCCAATTTTTGTTGAAAATAAAACTCAAGAAATACTCGAAAATTTAGTAAAAATATTTTAAACCAATCGAGAGTATTTAGACAACATTTAGGAACCTTGTTTAGACGTAAAAACGCATTGACATAAAATCATTAAAAGTGTTGTCCAATATTATCAAAAATAAACTTGAGGAAATACTCCAGGAAAATATTAAAACCATTTTAAATTATTTAGGAGTATTTGGACAACCTTTAAAGACATTGTTTTGGTGACAAAATCAAATCATCAAAATTAAGATAAAAACATGTATCAAACACCATGGTCTTCATTTCCCATTCAATTTGGGAGACTCCTTAGAATGTTCATACACATCTCTTCTGTGTGTATTCCTTTCCAAATCTTTGAGAGCTCATTTGTAATTTCGGTGAATCTAGCATCCGGTGATCCATTGTCTCACCTGCAAGCATTTTAAAGTTTTCAAATTTTTGAACAACAACAGATAATTTGTTTTCTTTAATTTGCTCGATCCTTCACAAATTAAAGTTAATTTATCCCTGATTGCTTTTTTGTTTTGCATGACTTGACTTTATTGAACAATGCTTTGTCCAGTCTTGTAGAGAATATCCTTGGCCACGTTGTCCAAGTTGTATATTTGTCTGTCATCATTGGTCCATTCGATCCTTGTTTTTTCAACTAATTTGGTCTTGCTTGACTACATCTTCTTCTCCTTCACAGAATCGCTGCTCTCCTTGTAGTTGTGTTCACTTTCAATATTTGCAGTGGCCCATCCTCTATCACTAGCCACATTTTGTCATGTAAAACAAGATAGATGGGCCGCATACGAATTTTCCAGTCATCAAACTCCTAAATAGTGAACATGGGAATGCGTGTCAAATTTGCTTCCATGATAATAACTTTGCTGAAAAAAAAAGCTTTTGAAAGAACAAGTGTTAAAAGAATTTCTTTGAAAGATTGAAGATCTAGTTCAGTAACCAGTGCGGATGGCTCAATGAACCAACTGCTCTGATACCACTTGTAGGTCCCAAGGGGCGTCGTAAGGTTTAGAAGGAGGGGTTGAATAAACCTTGAAAACTTTTCGATTTTAGTCCTTTTAAAATATTACGAGTTAATTACGCTTAGTCTTGATGGACTAAGTTAGTTAATAGAATAACTCGTTGTTTAGCCTAAACCTTAACTTGTTTGTGATGAGATTTTCATTGGAAGACTTAACACCCTTGAATTTGATTTAAGTTTGTTTTAACACTTGATTTTAGCACCTTGTTATCAATTGGATAGCAAATTATCGTGAGATGTAAAGTGATATTTATGCGAAATAAAATGTTGAAATGTAAATGACACAATAATTTTTATAGAGGTTCGAAGATGGGGTAATTCTACTACTCCTCTCTTCTCCAACTCTGGAGGAATCCACTAAGTAATGATCGAGTGTACAAAGTGGTTATCACCCAAATACAAGTCTTGATCACACGGTGACTTGCTCCTTTGGGACTCGATCGGAGATGCCTTGATCACTCGGTGGCTTCTCGTCCGACTCAATTTCTTCACAGCATGATCGCTTGCTACTTCAAACTAACTTGCTCAAGCTTCTTGGATTTGATCATGAAGCCCTCCAATAACTTGAGACCTGGTTAGACCTTTAACCTTTCTACAATCCTCCTTGGAATGTAGACCCCTTTGCTTCTTCAAAAGTTTCCTCTTCAATAGTTTGAAGTTGTCTTTCCTTCATGACTTAGTGTTGGATCGATTTCCTTCGAGATTTAGGCTTGAGGATTTGCTTGAATAACTTGAGAATATATTGCGGGTTACGGTTTGTATAATTCTTTGGATTGTTTGCGGTTGAGTAGCCTTCTCTCAATGAGATTCCTCGGCCTTTTATAGTGAGCTTTCAAAAATCTACCCGTTGAAGAGATAAGCTAATTTTCAAAAGTCACTTGTGTTCGTTGGGTTGTCTTGTTGCGATCCTTGATGTTGACATTTCCTAGTATTAAATGAATGTTGACTTTTCAAAAATCGACACGAGGTGCGATCTTCCCATTGGTTTATTCCTTTTGCACGCTTCTCGGGATGAACACTTTAAGACTGGCGGCATGGAAGTATTACTTATTTAAGTAAATTCCTTGACTTCGGCAACAGATTCTTTTCGATCGTCTTGACTTGTTTGCAATCCTTTATTCCCCAGGTGACTTTGAGTTAGCTTCCAATCAATGGATGACTCATTTGTCACTTCAACTTGAGACTTGGCTTCTTGAGTTGACTTGATTGACTCTTCATACAGTGTGTCTCGATTGATACTCCTTGATCGAGTCCTTGATATCTCTTCCTTGCCAAACTCTGCTTGCTTCACACGGAGTCTTCATCCTAGTCTTGATTGACTTCTTGTATATCCAGGCATAGCGACTTGACTCGTACAAATAAAATATCTATTACAATATAAATTACAAGGAAAATGGGGTGCCAACTTTCTAGTCCAAGTTTTACATGGCATTCATCAAAATCTAAACAATAAATTTCCCAACAATTTCATATATTCATGTTGATTTAGTTAGTTTATAGTTGTTTAGGTTAAGATCATTGTTAGATTTGTAGAATTTGCAAGTTTACACTATTTAGGTTTAGTTTGAAAAGCTTGATGCTTCGTTAATCGTGGATGTGAGTTGTTAGATATTTATGAGCCTCAAAAAGGATAATACACTAAATATATAAAAGAATTATAGACACAATATTGTCTATTAAGTACAATCAATATACTACAGACTCAAAGTAAACTAAAACTAGCAAGAAATAAAATGATACAATAAATATGTGGGCAACAACCCTAGAACCAAATTGAAAAGGACTCGGCTTAGGAAAATGAAACCCTAATCGCAACGTCATCGTGAATTAACCCATAGAACACAAAATGACACCGACAAAGCCAAACCAACACTAGACTCACAAGATCCACAAGATCCTCACAAAGAAACCCCGAAACCACATAAAATCACATCAAACCCTAGCCCAAAAACCCTGGATTTCACCCAACCCATGTTCGTACACTAAGACTATGACCGAAGATAGAGAATACTCAAATCTTAAGAAATCACTTAGGGTTATCTTTGAAATCCGATGAGAGATCGAGTTATGCTGCTAGAGAGAGATTAGAGAAAAACTTTGAGAGATAGAGTGAGAGTGTAGAGAGAGAAGTTAAAACCAAAGAATGAATTAGGGTTTTGGGTAGGTGAGCTTATATAGGTAGGAGTTAGTGGCTCGGATCAAGTGTAGCTAACCAAGGGTCAAGATTAACTCACATGATCCATTTGGACTTATATTCGGGTGCATGATAACCGAGTCCATGACCGAGTATCTCGGATATTGGACCAATGTGGATTGGGTTGCATAGTGGGTTGTATCATTGTAGTAAATGGGCCAAGCAATGGGCTAATAATACAACAATCTCCACTAAGACATTAATGGGTTCGATCGTCATCATCGCGTTTGCCTACTTCGCACGCGACTTTGGGTAAACATTAGCCCAATAGTTTTGGGTAAACAACAAACACACGGTAAGTTGTTCAATCCATTAGGGAGATAATCGGGTAACAAATCACCGAGGTGTCAAAATTGGTATTTTTAAATAGGTTTGAAACTTAGATAAGGGTAGACACTTAGTACCCATATCCATGAGGTTGTGTTAAAAAAGCCAATTTTTCAACAAAATAATCCTTTTGAAATAATATCTCTTATAAAATGAAAACGAACATCAATGTGTTTAGTTCTATCATGAAAAATTGGGTTTTACAAAAGCGAATACCAAATTGTGAATCAGAAAATACAACAATATTTTCTTTTAAAACACCAATTTCAGAAATTAAACCTTTTAACCACAAAACTTCTTTTAAGGTCTCAGTTACAACCACATACTCAACTTCTGTTATTGTGAGAAACTATGTGTTGTACTTGAGACTTCCAACTTATGCAAGAACCACACAAAGTAAAAACATAATATGTTGTTAATTTTCGATTGTCTTTGTCTTTTGCATAATTTGAATCAACACATCCTTTCAAAATTATACCATATTCACTTTAGAAAAGTTCAAGCAATAATCGCGAGAATGTCTCAAGTATCTCAACAACCATTTTAAAGTATTCCAATGCACCACGAATTTGTTGGGAATTTGTGTAATAAATTTTAAAGATACCATGTAAAATTTTGATTAGGAAGTTGGCACCCCAATTCAATCAGTAAATCAACTTGTAATAATTAGGACTATGTAGGTGAGTGGAAGCAACCAAGTTGAAGATTGCGAGGATTCGATTAAAGATCGAAGAGAAGTCATAGTTGTATGGCGGTGAGTTTTAAAGTGAAGTCAATAATCGTCAAGTATTAGTCAAGAGACAGAAAAGTCTGTCTCGGTCGGTGGTTGTCAAGCAAAATCATTCCAAAACCATTGGATTTGTGTCTAAGGGTTATGCGTGAAAGGATCAAAGAAAATCAAGAGATTTGTTGTCAAGCAAAGTCAAGTGTTTGTTGGAAATAGGCATGCGTCAGACTGCCTACCTTAAAGTTGTTTTGCTGAGAGAGCGCAAAACGCGAGGAGCCAATAGGATGTACCTGAAAACCTACAGATTTTACGAAAAGGCTGCAGAGCATTAAATTCAAGGTTCAGTCTACGTCAAAGCTTCAAGACAAGACAAGCCAACGACCTAAAAAGTGGAGTTTGAAAATGCATCTATCTCTTCAACGGATACATTTTCGAACCACCCTTATAAAAGGCCGAGGAATTCATATGAGAGAAGGTTACCTGAACGAATGCAAGCAAGCAAAATGCATTATCCTACAAAGCAAAGCAATATCTCTCAAGCATTCAAATATTATCCTCAAGCCTAAACTCGAAGAAAATCGATCCAATACATTCAGTGAAAGAAAGACAACTTCATTTGTTCAAGAGAAAAAACTTGTTTCAAGAACAAGAGGTCTACTCTCCAAGGTTCAAGGAGTTGTAGTAAGGTTCCGGATCGAACGAGCTTTAAACTTGTTGGAGGTTTGTGTGAACAAATCCAAAAGATTGAAGGAGTTGAAGCAAAGCAAAGCGATCGTCTTGTGAAGAAGTCGAGTCCCAAGAGCGACTAATTTGTGTGATCAACGTTGTCTCGATCGTAACCATTTTACAACAAAGTTAAAGTTACATTAGTGGATTCCTCCGGGGTTGGAGAAGAGTGGATTAGAGGAATTACTACATCCTCGAGCCACTATAAATTGCTCGTGTTTTTACATTCAAAGACACACTTACTTTCTTGCTTATCATAATTGTTGTTTGTTAATTTGCTAAGTCAACGATAATAACCAAACTTAAAAAAGTGTTGAAAAACATATTTATAACTTAGTTATACTATCAATAGCTTAGTCAAGTATGTTGAGTAGTAACTTCTGCTTTGTGTAGGTAAACTTAGCTATCCACCGAGGACTTAGTGACTGAGTCTACTCAATTTATTAAAAGGACTAAAAACAAAACGTTAGTAAAGTCTATTCAACCAACCCTTCTAGACTTTACTTATCACCCCTTGGGACCTACAATACCAGGATAAGACATAAATCTACGAAGGCAAGAAACAAAGATATGCAATATCGGTCTAGTTCTTACCATCAAATACATCGAGAACCTATGACATTAGCATATATAATGTTTTGCATGGACAAAATTTCAATTTCGAGTCTTTGGGACTGATCCTTACTTAACACAAAGTGAGATGCAAGATGAACATTAAAACATTTTTTGCAAAGACACATTGAAATTTTTGCGAGAATCTTTTCAATGTATGAAGATTTTCTGAGATAGATCACATAGTTATTTATATCCCAATCAATATTCATTCCTAAGATTTTCTTAGCATCACTTAAGAATTTCATGTCAAACTTTCCACTAAAGAATATTCTAACATAGTCAAAATCGTAATGCAAGAACTCGTCAAGAGCATATCATCAACATAAAGTAGTTGAAACATAAGAGATTTAGTATCAAGTTTAAAATAAAGGCAGTGATCAAACTAACTTCTGCAGAACTTTAAATCAAGCATGCACTAATCAAATTTTTTTTTCCACTGTCTAGGAATCTGTTTTAAACCATACAAAGACTTTTTCAGCAAACAAACGTAGTTGGGCTTGGATTTATCCTCAAAGCCCATAGGCTGTTTCATGAAGATTTTTCATCCAAGTCTCCATGCAAAAAAGCAGTTTTAATATCTAATTGCTTCAATTCCCACTTAAACTGAGCAACTAAAGCAATCATGGTTCCACAGTAACAAATTTAACAACAAAAGTGAATATTTCAAAGTGTAGTTTATTCCCTCTGTCTGAGTAAAACCTTTGTCTACAAGTCTAACCTTATACCTAATACTGTGATTCTTGTTTAACCTTAAAGAACCATTTACTATCCACTATAGAAGAGCTTGCAGCTTTAGGTACAAGAACTCAAGTGATATTAACATGAAAAGATGTCATTTCATCTTGCATAGGTTAAACCATTTCACAGAGTTAGCATAATTCATAGTTTCAAAGAAAAAGTTTTAGGCTCGGAATTTTCAATGGACTCAAACACGAAACCACATATGAAGCCATGTGAAAATAAACAAACATGTTTGAAATTCTAACATTTCTTCTAGTCCTATCTCTAGTCAACACATAATCATTCTAATCATTTTCATTCATATGTTCATTAACATGTTAAGTGTCCCACATGATGAGATTCATCATGCACATCGAGATCTGAGATCATAATTTACATTATCAATATCATTATGCACAATATCAACGTCACGTTTTTAGTCCAGTGGCTACGATAATCTAGAGGAGGGTGAATAGATTATGCCGATTTTTCGCAAATCGCCCTCTTTTTCGAATGAACACGTAATTGACAAGAATGTAAATGCGGAAATTAAACAAAACTCGATGATTTATAGTAGTTCAACCCACCAGGGCCTAATCTACTACAACCCCAAAGTATATCAGAAGTGGATTTCAAAAAGAAAAAAAGATTTTATTAATTACCACAATTAATACAACACCACCTTTGAAGATTACCACAATCTTCTTACAACACCTTCAAGGAGATTACCACAATCTTCCTTCAACACCTATGAAGAGTACCACGCTCTTCAACACCTAAGATCACCCAGTGTGTTCTTACCACAAGAACACTAACAAGGATATCTTGTTTTGGATGATAGAAAAATTCAAGGTTACAACTCAATAAATGAAGTATACAAACTTTGAGTGCAAGTGTAATCAAGAACAAAAAGCCTAGACCTCAAGATTGTGCAAGTGCAAGAACTTAGGCTATTACGACAAGAATGTAAAAATGAAAGCTTTGAGAATTTTGCAGATTTCTTGTTGTATTGTATGCTTGTGTGTTGTATCTTTGTGTCTTCAAATCATCCTCTATTTATAGGAGAGTCTTCAAGATTGTATCTCCAACATAGGCTCCTTCATCTTCACTTTTGTCTACAAAAAGAAGATCACAAGATGTAGAAATATAGTACAAAATTGATAAAGTAAAATCTTTGATAATGGTTGTCCAACGGTTTGAATTTTTCTTTGTCAAAAATAGAGGTTGAGCGGTCGCTACTGAGATAGAAAATTGAAAGTAGATCGCACTATTTTACACGGGGTGACCGGTCGACGGGGGTCCGAGGTGGCCGACCCCTATCTTTGACGTCGGGGTGTTGGAAAATCGAAATAGAGAGTTACGTAATTAAAACTCATGTTCGTGCACCGGTCGCTCATAGGGTCGACAGGTTGCCCTCCTTGTTTTTCATTTCGTCCCGTTTTGTTTCAAAACTCAACTCAGTCTGGTCGCCCTATAGGGCGATCGGTCGAGCTGAAACAAATGTGTTGTCCAATTTTTTTATCGAAAATAAACTCCAAAAATACTCCGAAAAATAGTAAAAACATTTTAAGACGATCGGAAGTATTTAGACAACATTTAGGGACATTGTTTTGGTTTAAAAACTTATTTGAACAAAATCGAACAAAATCATCAAAATCATGATAAAAACATTTATCTAACACTAAGTTCTTGCACTTGCACAATCTTGAGGTCTAGGCTTTTTGTTCTTGATTACACTTACACTCAAAGTTTGTATACTTCATTATTGAGTTGTAATCTTGAATTTTTCTATCATCCAAAACAAGATATCCTTGTTAGTGTTTTTGTGGTAAGAACACACTTGGGTGATCTTAGGTGTTGAAGAGTGTGGTACTCTTTGTAGGTGTTGAAGGAAGATTTTGGTAATCTCCTTGAAGGTGTTGTAAGAAGATTGTGGGAGCACCCTCTTGGTTTGAGACTTCTCTGTTTGAAATTTCTTCAACTCCAACCGGTCTTTGGCTAAGGCGGTCGGTCGCACCCCTCCGACCGGTCCCCCTGTGTAAAAATTCGCAGAATTCAATTTCAATCTTATCTCTGCGACCGGTCGAACCTCCTATTTATCAAGCCAAACTATCCGTTGCGCTGCATGACTTTTCCCTATTTTGTGGGATTGATTTCTAACAAACAATATTGATCATTTTAAATGGTTTCTTTTGCAGCAAATCACTCCCCAAGGAGGAGCCAATGTCTGGAAATGAAAGTCAAGTCCTCTCCTATAAATAGAGGCTTCACCCAAGCAACAAGATACAACACTCCATACAACCAAAGAGCAAACAAGCAAACACTTTCATATATCTTGTTGTATTAGTCTTAGCACTTTCACTTGCACAAATTTGAGGTCTAGGCTTTCAATTCTTGATTACACTTGTACTCATATTGTTTCAATCATTATTGAGTTGTAATCTTGATTTTGGTTATCATTCAACACAAGACATCCTTGTGAGTATTCTTGTGGTAAGAATACACTTGGGTGATCTAGGTGATAGGTGTTTGAAGATTGTGGTAATCTTCAAAGGTGTTGTAAGAGGATTGTGGTAATCCTCAAGGTGGTGTAAGAGGGTTGTGGTAATCCTCAAGGTGTTGTATTAATTTTTGGTAAATTAATAAAATCTTTTTTTCTTTTTGAAATCCATCCCGGATATACTGGGGTGGTAGTAGATTAGGCCCTAGGTGGGTTGAACTACTATAAATCGACGTGTGCTATTTACTTTCCACACTTAGCATTTCATCTTTGCTTGAGTCTTTCGAAAAAGAGGGCAAAATCTGAAAAACCGGGATAATCTATTCACCCCCCCTCTAGATTATTGTAGCCACTTGGACTTACAAGTGGTATCAGAGCCAAACTCTTTGGCTAGCTCGTTCAGAGTAAAGAGGAAAGATCCATGGCTACACATGATGCTCATCTCACCACCGGCGCCTCCACCAACAAGCCACCACTATTCAACGCTAACAACTACGCATTTTGGAAAGACCATATGGAGTGCTTTCTACAAAAGTGCGGGTTCGACATTTGGAATGTGGTCATTGAAGGAGTTGATCAACCAACCAAGAAATCGGAGGATGGCACCTTGACTCCTAAACCTTTCAAGGAGTTCGATGAAAACGACAAAAAGGCTTTCTCTCTAAACGGTAAGGCCTTAAATATTTTGCATTGTTCTCTTACGGACTACCGAAAGTATAATCGCATAAGAGGCATAAGGTCGGCACATGAGGTTTGGGAAAAATTGGAGACAATTTATGAAGGGACTAAGAAGGTCAAGCAAGCAAGAAAGACCATGCTTGTTAAAGACTTTGAAACTTTAACATGCATGATGGTGAAAACATTTCAAGATGGTGGAAAGGCTTGATAATATTGTCAATCCTCTTGTGGCCCTTGGTAAAGTCATCTCCGAAGAAGACAAGGTGACTAAGGTATTGAATGCTCTTCGGCTCATGGTCCGAAAAAGTAACGGCAATCACGGAGGCACAAAACCTTGAGACACTCAAGTTTGACGAGCTCATTGGAAACCTCCTCATCTATGAAGTCTATCTCAAGGAGAGGAAAAATTCCAAACCATCCATAAATCAATCGGGTATGCAAATTATTCCTAAAGGTCTTGCTTCTTCTTCTAATAATGCATACTATGATAATGATGATGATGAGGAGGAGATGGCCGCACTTGTTCGAAAAATTTGCAAAATTTGTGAATAAAAATAAAGCAAGAAAACCAAGAGATAATGCTTGCTTTAAATGCAGAAACCCGGGCACTTCATTGCCGATTGCCCAAATCTTGATGAAGAGGAGCAAAAGAAAAGGAAGCCTTTTTCGAAAAAGAAGGCTCTAAATGCGGAGGTCAAAACATGGGATGAACTACTCGAAACAACCGATGAGGAAGGAGAAACCAAACACGGTCTCATGGCCATAGACGATGAAAACAATGAGGTACGCTCTAGTTCTTCTACTTCCTCCATAGTTGATGACTTGCAATGTGATTTTGATGAATTGCAAATTGAGTTTCAAAATTTAATTGTTAAATACAAAAATTTGAAAAAGGAGCATAAGGAGCTTAAGGTTGAAAAAGAAAAATTATTTACCTCTTATGAATCTCTAGACAAAGCTCATGCTCTTACTCTTACTAGAGTTCATTCTCTTGAAATCGAAAAGGAATCGGTCACAAAAGAAATTGAATTCTTGAAAAATGATGTGCATCGTTTCAACATAAGCACGGATAAAGTCACAAAAATTTTAGATGCACAAAGAGGTGAGCATTCCAAATTGGGACTTGGTTATAAGCCATTTCAAAGTGTTTTTAAGAAAAATAACCAAGGTCCGACTTTTGTACATGCAAATAGTTATGATACTCCTACTTGTTTTTATTGTGGCAAAGTTGGACATTATGCTAATAATTGCAAATTGAGAAATAGCTCTAGACATGTTTGGAGACCTAAAGGTCTCAAGACTAACCCCCATGGACCCCAAAATTATAGGGTACCTAAAAGAAATTCTTTTGTAGGCAATAGGGGCTATAACAACAATGGAAGATTCAAAATGGCTCGTGGATAGCGGATGTTCACGCCATATGACCGGGAGGAGAGAACTTTTACCAACATCAAGCTCCAAGAAGAGGGTATGGTCATGTTCGGCAATGGGAAAGGAAAATTTCTTGGAAATGGAGAAATTGGTAACTCTTCTTTCTCTCTTAGTAATGTTCTTTTAGTTGAAGGGCTTAAGTTTAATTTGATAAGTGTTAGCCAACTTTGTGAATCAAATTATGATGTTTCCTTTAATAAAGAAAAATGCCTTATACTTAAAAATGGTGAAATTATTTGTGAAGCAAATAGAAAAGGCAATCTTTACAAAATTTGTACAAGTGATTTGGTTAGTCAAAATGTTTCTTGTTTAGTCGCCAATAATGATTTAACTAGTTTATGGCATATGCGACTTGGACATGTTGGATACAAGAATTTGAAAAATATTTACAAAAACCAACATGTGAAAGGACTACCCAAATTGAATTTTGAAAATCTTGGCTTATGTGACACTTGTCAAAAGAACAAATTAGTTAAAAGTAGTTTTAAGCCCAAAAATGAAATTTCCACAACAAAACCCCTACAAATGCTTCACCTTGATTTGTATGGGGATATTGGTACGGCTAGTCTAAGTGGAAAACATTACACTTTTGTTATCGTCGATGATTTTTCTAGATATACTTGGGTTCTTTTTCTTACAAATAAAAGCGATGCCGTTAATGAGTTTGTTAAGTTGTGTAGACTCATTGAAAATGAAAAGGAAGACACTATTAAGTCTATTCAAGCGATCGAGGTGGAGAATTTGATGGTGAATTTAGAGTCTTTTGTGAAACCAAAGGATATGCTCATAATTTCTCGGCTCCAAGGACACCTCAACAAAATGGAGTAGCCAAAAGGAAAAATCGGACACTACAAGAGAGATGAGTCGGTCCATGCTCAATGAATTTTCACTTCCAAAATATTTTTGGGCGAAGCCGTAAGTACCGCTTGCTATGTCATTAATCGAGTTTATATTCGTCCTAAAATGAATAAAACTCCATATGAGCTTTGGAAAGGTAGAACTTTAAATATTAGTTATTTCAAGATATTTGGTTGCAAATGCTTTATTTTGAATACCAAGGATCAATTGGACAAACTTGATCCTAAGGCCGATGAAGGGATATTTATGGGATATTCAACAAAAAGCAAAGCATATCGGGTTTACAATAAGACTAGTGGAGTTGTTGAAGAATCCATCCATGTCAAATTTAATGAAGCTTCGGGTGTTGAAAGAATACCTAATGATGAAAGTGATGAAGAGGATATTATTGAACAAATTGTTCAAGTTGATGATCAACCGTCTACATCAAATGATCAACCGTCCACTTCAAATGGTCCTCGGGAAGATAGAGGTGATATCTCGGATCTTTCCGTTGACTTTGAAATTTAAGGAGATCACCCAAAAGATCTTATTATTGGTGATCCCCTTGACAAAGTGATGACCGGAGAAAATTTGCCGAGAAAGCTCTTATTTCTCAAAAAGAGCCTAAAAATGCTAAAGAGGCCATTGAGGATGAGGATTGGTTCTTAGAGATGCAAGAGGAGTTAAATCAATTTGAAAGAAATGATGTATTGGAATTAGTACCTTGTCCTCTATCTCAAACTATTATTAGTACAAAATGGGTATTAGGAACAAACTTGATGATCAAGGCAACATTGTTCGAAATAAGGCAAGGTTAGTAGCTCAAGGGTATTGTCAAGAAGAAGGTATTGACTATGATGAAACTTTTGCACCGTAGCACGTTTAGAAGCTATTCGTATTTTACTTGCCTATTCTTGTTTAAAAAACTTCAAACTTTACCAAATGGATGTTAAATCCGCTTTCTTAAATGGTATTATTCAAGAAGAAGTCTATGTAAAACAACCTCCGGGTTTTGAAAATTTTCTAGGCCTAATGATGTTTATAAACTTAAAAAGGCTTTGTATGGTTTAAAACAAGCACCCGTGCATGGTGCGATGACAGACTTAGCTCTTTTTTTTTTGCAAAATGGCTTTATAAGAGGTAAAGTTGATACAACTCTCTTTGTTTTTGAAAAAGGGCAAGATTGCTTACTTGTGCAAATTTATGTTGATGATATTATCTTTGGTGCTATTAATGATTCTTTGTGCAAGAAATTCTCTAAGTTGATGCAAGGAGAATTTGAAATGAGCATGATGGGGAGCTCAACTTCTTTCTTGGACTCCAAATTAAGCAATGTCAAGAAGGTATTTACATTTCGCAATCAAAGTATACAAAAGAACTTTTGAAAAGGTTCGGCATTGAAGAAGGAAGAACCGTTTCTACTCCCATGGCAACAAATGTCAAAATTGACAAAGATGAAAAAGGCAAGTCCGTATATGAATCCAAGTATCGAGGTATGATTGGTAATTTACTTTATTTAACCGCTAGTAGACCGGACATTCTTCATGCCGTCTTAGTATGCCTATGCACTCGTTTTCAAAGCAATCCCAAAGAATCTCATATGAGTGCCGTTAAAGGACTTTTCGATATTTAAAAGGCACTATTCAATATGGTTTATTTTATCCAAATAATGAAAATTTTTCTCTTAAAGGCTATAGTGATTCGGATTATGCGGGAAATATTGATGATCGGAAAAGTACTTAGGATCATGTCAATCTTTGGGCGATTGCCTAGTTTCTTGGTTTTCAAAGAAGCAAAACTGTGTTTCTCTTTCAACGGCCGAAGCGAATATATTTCCGCCGCCTTTTGTTGTACACAACTTCTTTGGATGAAACAAACCTTAGCGGATTACAAATGCTCTTTTGAAAACGTACCTATCTTTTGTGATAATATATCCGCTATAAATATTGCTCAAAACCCGGTTCATCATAACCGTACTAAATATATTGAGATTCGACATCATTTTCTAAGGGATTGTGTTTCAAAACGTAAAATTGAGATATCTTTTGTACCATCTCAAGATCAATTAGCGGACATTTTCACTAAACCGCTATCTTCCGAGACTTTTTGTGTCGATACGAGCTCGGTTAGCGAGAATGCATATTGAATGATACTTACGTTTGCATTTTGCATATTTTTGAAACTTAGGGGCGAAAAATCGGATTTTTGGTTGAAAATTCGGATTTCCTCAAAAATGTCAAGACAGTGGGCTAAACAGGTTGAGGGCAACCGGTCGCCCTCAACGTCGACCGGTCGCCCTAAGCCAATTTTTGGATTAAAACGGTTCTGTCTTCAGCATTAGTTATTTTACCTTCTTTTTGCCATTTTTTGTCCCCTTTGTCAAATTCACACAATTTTCACTCAAAATTGATTTTCATGCATTCAATTCATATCTTGGACCTTATATAGCATGTTTATCATCATCATTACTCATCTTTTCCGATCGAATGGTAAGAATTTTTCTTTCTTTGCTCAATTGGGTTGAACCCTCGAGCTTGTGGCTTTCTTGTATATTTTTGATGAAATTATCTTATGATCATGTTGAGCTTAATTATTATATTGTATTGTATGTTGTTTGATGTGAATTGGTGATGAAAATATTTGGCTTGATTCATTTACAAGGGCTCTATACAACTTCTTTTAATTTTTACGCCCACAAGGTGTTCGATGTAATGTCACAATGAATATTTCAACTTCTACACGACTCTCTTGCTTCCAAAAGTCTTCAATTCTTATTGAGATCATGTTTTGGCAAATAAAATGAGCGTATGAACTCTTCATGACACATTTCTCCCATTTTTCTTGTATTTTTAAGCCTAAATTGCTAAACGGTAGGAAAACCGTCTCTTTTGCGCACTTTGATATAATTGTATGATGTTTTTATCATCCTAACATTCTTTTTGATGATTCCAAAGGGGAGAAATAGGAAATTGGCTCGTTAGCCAAAAGAAGCTAATAAAAGCTCGCAATAAAAGCTATAAGCTATGGCTTCCTAAAGCCAAGAATACTAGTCCATGACTTGTATTATGGACTCAATTGCAAAAGATCATAAGTATTGTGTGGGGAGCTTAGCCTATGATGTTTATAGGCATCTTATATAAGCTTGTTATAGCTTGTGTTTCTTGTTTATGAAATATCTCTTGTTGATATGCTCATTAATAGGGGAGCTTTGTATGAAATGTTTTAAATGGATAGTTCACTCATAAAACGGGAAAATTTATTTATTTTTCAAATCGTCCTCGAGAAAATTGTTTTGGTTTGTAATCATCAAAAAGGGAGTTTGTTAGATAAATGTTTTTATCATGATTTTGATGATTTTGTTCGATTTTGTTCAAATAAGTTTTTAAACCAAAACAATGTCCCTAAATGTTGTCTAAATACTTCCGATCGTCTTAAAATGTTTTTACTATTTTTCCGAGTATTTTTGGAGTTTATTTTCGATAAAAAAATTGGACAACACATTTGTTTCAGCTTGACGGTCGCCCTATAGGGCAACCCGTACTGAGTTGAGTTTTGAAACAGAAAAATGGGACGTAAGAAAAAGGGGGAGCGACCGGCCGACCGGGCGACCGGCACTGGGAGCGACCCTCTTGATTCAGACTTCTCTGTTTGAAATTTCTTCAACTCCAACCGGTCACAGCTAAGGGCGGCGGTCGCACCCCCCTCCGACCAGTCCCCCTGTGTAAAAATTCACAGAATTCATTTTCAATCTTATCTCTCTGCCGACGGTCGAACCCCCTATTTATCAAAGCAAACTATCCGTTGCGTTTTGCATGACTTTTCCCTATTTTGTGGGATTGATTTCTAACACTATATTGATCATTTTAAATGGTTTCTTTTGCAGCAAATCACTCCCCAAGGAAATGAAAGCCAAGTCCTCTCCTATAAATAGAGGCTTCACTCAAGCAACAAGATACAACACTCCATACAAGCAAAGAGCAAACAAGCAAACACTTTCATATATCTTGTTGTTTTAGCCTTAGCACTTTCACTTGCACAAATTTGAGGTCTAGGCTTTCAATTCTTGATTACACTTGTACTCATATTGTTTCAATCATTATTGTGTTGTAATCTTGATTTTGGTTATCATTCAACACAAGACATCCTTGTGAGTATTCTTGTGGTAAGAATACACTTGGGTGACCTAGGTGATAGGTGTTTGAAGATTGTGGTAATCTTCAAAGGTGTTGTAAGAGGATTGTGGTAATCCTCAAGGTGGTGTAAGAGGGTTGTGGTAATCCTCAAGGTGTTGTATTAATTTTTGGTAAATTAATAAAATCATTTTTTTTTTGAAATCCATCCTGGATATCTTTGGGGTGGTAGTAGATTAGGCCCCAGGTGGGTTGAACTACTATAAATCGACGTGTGCTATTTACTTTCCGCACTTAGCATTTCATCTTTGCTTGAGTCTTTTGAAAAAGAGGGCAAAATCTGAAAAACCGGGATAATCTATTTACCCCCCTCTAGATTATTGTAGCCACTTGGACTTACACTTAGGCTATTACAACAAGAATGTAAAAATGAAAGCTTTGAGAATTTTGCAGATTTCTTGTTGTATTGTATGCTTGTGTGTTGTATCTTTGTGTCTTCAAATCATCCTCTATTTATAGGAGAGTCTTCAAGATGGATCTCCAACATAGGCTCCTTCATCTTCACTTTTGTCTACAAAAAGAAGATCACAAGATGTAGAAATATAGTACAAAATTGATAAAGTAAATCTTCTTTGATAATGGTTGTCCAACGGTTTGAATTTTTTGTCAAAAATAGAGGTTGAACAGTCGTGCGAGAGATAGAAATTTGAAAGTAGATCGAACTATTTTACACGGGGTGACCGGTCGACGGGGGTCCGACCGGTCGACCCCTATCCGAACTGGTCGGGGTGTTGGAAAATCGAAACAAAGAGTTCTCAGAATTGAAACTCACGTTCGTGCACCGGTCGACCTAGGGTCGACCGGTCGCCTCCTTGTTTTACATTACGTCCCGTATTCTGTTTCAAAACTCAACTCAGTGTACAGGTTGCCTATAGGGCGACCGGTCGAGCTTGAAATATAAGTGTTGTCCAATTTTTTTATCAAAAATAAACTTCAAGAAATACTCGAAAAATAGGAAAAACATTTTAAATCGATCGGAAGTATTTGGACAACATTTAGGGACATTGTTTTGGTATAAAAACACATTGGCACAAAAAATCATCAAAATCATCATAAAAACATTTATCTAATAGTGGCTATGAAAATCTAGAAGGGGTGAATAGATTTTCTCTCTTTTTCGATATATGCCCTTTTTCGACCAAGATAAAAGAAAAAGATAAAAGTGCGAGAATAATAAATCAACACAAGATCATTTATAGTGCTTCAACCCACCTAGGACCTACGTCCACTACCACCCAGGTTGTCCGAGTTTTAAAAGAAAAATTTATTAATTGATACCAAACAATTACAATAATCACCTTGAAGAGCATCACACTCTTCTTATAACAACAACCTAAAAAGAGTACCAAACTCTTCTCACAATTATGAAAAGCACCAAACTCTTCTCACAACTATGAAGAGAATAAAACTTTTCAACACTTACAGAATCAACCAAGTGTTTGTTCTTGTCAAAGGAACACTCAACAAGTATATCTTGTTTTGAATGATTTGAGCAATCAAGATTACAACTCAAATGTAAGTATACACTTTGTAAGTGCAAGTGTAATCAAGAAAAAAACCTAATAAGCATGATGTAAAAGTTTAGTGCTTAGGCTATTACAACAAGAGTATGAAAAAGAAAGCTTGAGAAGTTTGCTGAATTTTTCTTGTTGTGATTGTAGAATGATGGTTGTATATGATCCTTCAATTTCTTCAACTATTTAGAGAATCTTCAAGATTTGATTTCCAACATAGGCTCCTCCAATTTGAATTTTATACGCAAAAGAAGGATCAAAATATCTACAAAAATGGTTAAATTTGATAAAGTAAATCTTCTTTGATAATTGCTTAAGCAATGGATAGAATTTTTTGTCAAAAACCTTATAGCGACCGATCGTTGTGTTGAAATTTTGAAAGTTTAAACCGTTGGATCAAGATTTGACATAGGATGACATCTATAGCGATCGATCATCAGGGCAACTGTCATTGTCTATTGTGACCGATTCTTTGTAGATAGTGACCGTTCGCTCGACAAACATATAGATTTTAAAACAAAAATTCAACTCCAGGCATTGGTCGCCCTCTCTGTTTCAAACTCTCTGTTTTATTTCTGCTTTGCAAACATTCAGGTGCGTGCCTCCCTGTAGGGCGACCGGTCGACCTCTTTACAGAGAGGTTGCCCGATTTTTCTGTCAAAAAAAAATTCTAGAAGCACATCAAAAACTTATTAAAAATCAATTAAAATGTTTTGAAGTATTTGGACAACTTTCTGGAAATATTGTTTTGGTATAAAACTCATTTATATCAAAATCAAAATAAAAATATTTTCCGAACAAACTTCTCCTTTTTGATGGTTACAAAGACAAAACAATTTTTAGAGAGCAAATAAATTTTTTCCGATCAAAATAATCTATCTATTTTAAGCAACACTTATCAAGACAAGAATTTATAAGAGAAATGAGCAAAAGTTTTTCAAACAAGTTTTAAAAGCTTCCCCTATCAACATGCTAAGCAATAAAATAAAAAAGTTGAGAACTTATAAGCTGAAAGCGTAACTTTTTCAACATTGCTTAAAAGCTTAAAGAACTTAAAAACTCCTCCTGTCAAAATAAATCATTAGTCTCAAAGCTCAATGTATTCAAAAAGCATAACACAACTTATAACATAGAGAGCTTTTTAACCATTGTGAACTTTTTCTATGAGCTTTTCAAAAGCTAAAATAGCTTACAAGCTCTCACTATCAAAATTACATATTAGAATCAAAGCACAACAATTTTGGGAGTTAAAAGCAATATACCATTTACCAAAAATGCTCTATTAGAATCAATGCACAACAATTTTGGGAGTTAAATGCAATATACCATTTACCAAAAAAGCTCTAGCTTTTTCAAACAAGCTTTTTACCAATGAGCTTTTTCTTGCTCATTTGCCTTACCAAATATAATTTGAGCTCATGAAATATTTTTTCCCTTTTGGATTAATAAAAAAAACCATTAGCATAAAAGAAACATCACAAATATATATCGCGATAAAATTAAAAATATGCCATTATCCAAAGGATTTAAGAGTTATAAGAGCAACAAGATAAAATAAAACATAAGAGATCATTCTTCTTCCGACGAGAAGCAAGCTAGGGAGGAGTTCCTTGATGAATTTTTTAAAATTTCGACCGACTTCTTGAGCTTACTATTTTTTTGCTTAAGATCTTCATGGCTTTGTTTAAAGGCCTCATTACGGAGTTTAAGAGCATCAAGGTTGGACTGATATCTATCAAGTAAAGTCCTCAAATTGTTCATAAATGTCACGTGGACCACTCTCATCACTATGATTACTTGCGCCGGTATTACCCTCCGAGCACCGCGTGATCACCACCGCCGCAAACATTTCCGCTTCTACATCGTCAAAAATATCATCGAACATGAGAAGAGGAGGCTTGAGAATGACCATTTGCCAACTTCGTAGGACGTCTTGCCATGTTCCTACGCATCCAAAACATTTGTTGCACATTATCATTATCAAAGTCAATATGATTTATCGAATTTAGCTCGGCGGGAGGAAGTCCAGTTGGAAAAGAAGTTTACATATCAAGTTTCCCAAAGCAAATTGCTTCGTCCCCAAAGTGATAGCAATGATCAAACCTTGAATAAATAAGGCCATGTAATTCATCAACTCGCCCTTCTTAATCTTGTAAGTAAAAAAATAGTCAAGTTGCTAGGTAACTTCTGATTTACCACAAACACAATAAGACACAATAAGAGATATAATTCAAGCTCATCCGTCATAGATTGTGTTGTAAAAGGTGGTATTATACCCAAAAACGTCTTAACCTCGTTTAGGGACACCGTAGATTATCATTATTATTTTACATGTTTTTGAGTGTGATTTTGAGTGTTTCTTCCTTTTCTTGTGTGTGATTGCGCGTATTTTTGTGTTTATACGTCTTTGCCGAGTGTTACATCGGGTATTTTTGTTATTTTTGTAGGTTTTTGTAAAAGAGAGTCTAGAAATTAGGCTAAAAAGACCAAAACGACACTACGGTCGGACGACGCTCGAAAGTCGGCTAGGATAGAGACGAAGAACAAGTGCACGCGGCGCACGTGAGCGTCTTGGCGAGGACAAACACTTTTAAGAAATGCGCGTGGACTAGTGCACAATCGCGCTTGTTGGCCTTTGGCGTAAATGTGAGCGGGCATGCAGGTCAAAAATAGGTCTTGTGCGGGCGTCGGGCATGCATAGACAACGTGGAGGGTTGTGCGGTAGATAGCGTGTTCGCGCACTATTGGAACTTTCTGAATTTTTGCGAGTTTTTTTACTTCTTTTTGGATTCTCCCACTTTGTATAGGATGCGAGTTTTTTTACTTTTTTTGGATTCTCCCACTTTGTATAGGATTCTAGGCTTATAAATAGGACTTGGGGGATCCATATTTTCATACACCTTTACTTCTTAGCACTTTAAACCCTAGTTTTTGTTATTTTCTCTTCCATTCAACATTGGTATTACTTGGGTTCTTCCCATCGAAGTTATTTTGCGGTTTAATCAAAGCATAGTATTTTTTATCTTCTTTATCTGATTTTTGGTGATTATTGTTGTTGATGATGATGTTTATGATTATTTTATTTCCTTCAATTGAAATTATGGTCTCATCCCAAAGCATGAACTAATTTATTTGTTCTAGGATTATGATGATTTGGTTCAAACAAACAAGCATGAATATAGATTGATTGGTTTGCCTTCTGAATGAATTGCTTTATTTCATAATTGATTGTTTGGCCAATTTTTGATTATTTTGGGGAATATTTGAGATCGAGAGAAGATATTATTCGTGGACTAAATTTATTGCGGGGAATTAGAAAAATATTATCTAACTTGGTTAATTGAATTAGCAAATTGGTTGTGTATAAACTTAATCTGTGAATACGTGAATTATCATATCTATGTCTAGTTTATATTTGTTTGCTTCAATAGTTAATCGCATGATCAATTTAGTTGATATTATGCTTGCAAGTTTAATGAGATGGTTCCAAAATCCTAGATATTTTATCCACACGTGTCTTTCCAAGTGATTAAATTTAGTTGAGTTTTTATTGGTTTCTTATTTGTTTTTTCCTTAGATAGTTAAAATCAAACAAATCTGGTTAGAGTGTTTAGAATTTATTTTTTGTTTATTTTGATACATAATAATTATTTGTCGGCTAAGTCTTCCTTGAGAGACGACTTGTGGCTAACTTGCTACCCTACAATTGATCTCGTACTCTTGCGAGTGTCGCTAGATTAATTTAGGTGTTAGCGGTCGAACAATTATCCTAATGAATGCAAGAAACATAATTCCATCATCCTTCTTTCACACCCAACAAACGACAAATATCATTAGGAGTCCATAAAAAATGACGCCACTTAACAAAAGAATTTAAAGCCACGTGTTTTTCCTCAACATCAAATTCAATCCACGTATTAGCATAAAAATACTTGATAACTTCATCATCATAAAAATGGATGCTCCCATAAATACATCCAACCTTGAGTGTCAAAAAAATCACGAATTGTAGGAAATTCATCCGAAAATGTACCAAAACGATAATATTTTGGTATGTCCAACTTGTTTATTTCGCAACTCCAAATCCTCAAAATACTTCTCGGCAAATTTATGAATAAATAACGAGTAATTTACACTAATAAGAGCTTGAGAGAGTAGAGATTTCTTACTTTTCACCCATTTGATATTGTCTTTCGAAATTGTACCTCGGAGTTCGGCGATTTGAGCCCTAGTAAGTTGGGAGTTATGATTTTCGACTTGTCCTTGTGCCGCTTCTTGTTGAGTGGCACGTATTTTGCATTGTTCTCTCACGAATTGATGGGTTGAAGACTAACCCACTTCGACCCTTTTTGCTTTGGGGAAGATTTGTACCGGTGAATTTTTTGGAGGTGCCATATATGTGTAATTCTCAAAAAAATAGGGAGATTAGCAAAAACAATTAAGAGTTTTGGTAAAGTTTTGAGGAGATTGAAAATATATTGAGGTTTTTTCGCAAGTAAGGGTTTGTGGGGAAGAAGAAGATTGTGAGAAAAAGAAAGAGGACATACGCGATTTAATTGATTTACATTAGTAAGGCGACTTTTTGTTATTTTTGTTAGTATTTTGTATGGTTATTTTGATTTCATTTCTATATTTTTCATAGTATATTTCGTGTTTTTGCTCATGTGTTTGCGTGTTTTATTGTTGAGTCTATTTTTGTGTGTGTTATGTTTGTTTTTGGTGGAAAAGTATAGGTAGAGCGATGAAAAAATGAAGAGTGGGCTAAGAGAAGTAAACATGGAAGAAACTAGGTGACGGACGGTGAACGGCCGTTCACATAGGAAAAAAGTAAAGGAACGACCGTTCCCAAAGTGAACCGTTCGTGTGATTTGAAGTATGGAAGCCGTTCCATGGCCATTCGGTAAGACCTCTCTACGAAGAGTGGTCGTTCGGTGGCCGTTCAAGACAAAAAAATGGAACGTGAAATTATGTAATCTCTCGATTTTAGCAATTACATTGAAGCTAGATATAAGAATTGGTTTTCTCTCTTCTCTCTCATTTCTCTTCTTCGCGTTAATTCTAAGGTTTCCTGGAGATCTCTTTACAACTTGAAAAAGTATAATTCTTCTCCACCTTTATTTGTCTATTTGATTTTGTTTTGGTATTAATTGCTTCATGATGATGTTTGTGATTATTATCTCTTGTTTAATAGAATTGATGAATCTATCCATGAGCTAATTTCTTTGTTCTAGGGTTAGAATGAGTTGAATCAAATAAACAAGCATGTGTATTGAGTAATTGATTATGATTTTTCTAATTGAATTGCCTTTTGTTATAATTGATTGTTTGGCCAACTTTTGATTATTTTGAGTCTTTAAATTCCCTTTTCAAATTCTTGCATTTAACAATCATACTTCTAAATTCTTTTTTAGATCATCATAATCTTCTTGAAGTCCATCAACTAAAGAAAAAGAAGAAGAGTTAAGTGACCTCATTGTTTTCATCGTCTATGGCCATAAGACTTTGTTCGTTTTTTCTCTTCATCATCGGATGATGCAAATAGCTCATCCCAAGTTTTAACATCCGCATTCAAGGCCTTCTTTTTAGGAATGAACGTTTTCTTCTTTTGTTCTTCCTCCGCCCAATATCAAACCCGCAACTTTGTAAAAAGCATTCCATTCGGTCTTTCCAAAAATACATAGTTGTTGGCATCGAATAGAGGTGACTTGTTGGTTGATGTGCCAATAGTAAGATAGCTTTGGCTCGTGGCCATGGATCATTTTTCTTTACTCACAATGAAAAACGAGCTTGCAAAGAATTTAGCTCGGGTACCACGTGTTAGTCCAAATGGCTACGAAAATCTAGAGGGGGGTGAATAGATTTTCCCGATTTTCCGATTTATGGCCTTTTTTTCGATCAAGATAAAGAACAAGATAGAAATGTAGAAAATAAATCAACACAAGATGATTTATAGTGCTTCAACCCACCTAGAGCCTACGTCCACTACCATCCGGGATGACCAGGGTGGATTTTACGAGAAAAAAGTTTATTAATTGATACTTATCAATTACAAAATTCACCTTGAAGAGCATCACACTATTCTTACAACAACAACCTAGTAAGAGCACCAACCTCTTAAACATCTAAAGAATCGACCAAATGTGTTTTTGTCAAAAGAACACTCAACAAGTATGTCTTGTTTTGGATTATAAGAACAATCAAGATTGCATCTCAAATAAAACGTATACAACTTTGTAAGTGCAAGTGTAATCAAGAAAGAAAGCCTAATAAGCAAAATGTGAAAGTCTAGCGCTTAGGCTATTACAACAAGAGTATGAAAAAGAAATCTTGAGAAGTTTCTTTGATTTTTTCTTATTGTTGTTAGGAAATTAATATGTTAGATGATACCATGTAAAACTTAAACTAGGAAGTTGGAACCCCATTTTCCTTGTAATTATACATTGTAATAGATAGATTTGGATGAGTGAGTTTAATCGGCTATGTCAAAGATTACAAGAAGTCAATTGTGGTGGTATGAAGACTCTGTTGTGTGTCGGTGAGTATGGCCTAGAAGGAAGTCAATGACACTGTTGAAGGAGAGTCGGTGAGGAACATCTGTGTGAAGTGTCGGTCAAGTCAACTCAATAAGCCAAATCTAACAGATTAAAGTGATAGTTGAGTCAATCTTATGATTGGAGTGGCTCAAGTCACCCGAGATAAATGCGGAAAAGATTGTCAAGACAATTGAGATTAATCCGTTGAGAAGAAGTCAAAGAATATTACTTAAATTAGTAATACTTCCATGTTGTTTGGTCTTAAAGTGCTCGTCCCGAGGAAGTGTGCAAAAGTAATAAGCTAATGGGAAGCTGCTTGCACCTTGGTCGAACTCGCAAAGTTGCAAAGTCATTTAATACGAGGAAGGATTAACATCACAAGTCTTTGCGAGACCAAGACAATACAAGCCAACGAACACAAAGTGACATTTGAAACTAGCCTATCTCTTCAACGGGCAAATTTTAAATGTGCACTATAAAAGGCCAAGGAAGCTATTGAGAAAAGGTGACCTAAACCACGAACGAGCAATATTCAAGCAACTAAACCTCAAAAATTCTCAAAGCAATTCAAGCAATTCCTCAAGCCTTAAACTCAAAGAAACTCGATCCAACACTTTGTGAATGAGAGATAACTTCAACTTGAGTTGAAGAGGAAACTTTTGAAGAAACAAAGAGGTCTACTTTCCAAGTTGAAGGATTGTAGAAAGGTTCAAGGTCAAACCATTATCAAGTTTGTTGGAGGGCTTCATGATCAAATCCAAGAACTTGAGAAGTGAGTTTGAAGTAGCAAGCGGTACTTGCCTTGTGAAGAAAAGTCGAGTCGCAAGAAGAAGCTTTTGTGTGATCAAGGCTGTCTCGGATCGATAATCGCTTTGTAAACCGATCTGTTACATAGTGGATTCCTCCGGGAGTTGGAGAAGAGATGAATAGAAGAATTACCCCATCTTGAACCTCTATAAAATACTTGTGTCATTTACTTTCAAAGAATTTACATTCCTACATATTTACTTATATCTCTTTGTTAGTTTATATTTGCTATCCAATCGATAATTAACCAAGTTTTAAATCAAGTGTTTAAAACAAGATTAAAATCAATCAAAGGGTGTTAAGTCTTCCGCTGTTAAAAACCAAATCAGTCAAGTTAAGTATTTGGCTTAAGCAACCGAGTTATACTATCAACAACTCTATCGAGTCTGTTGAGTGGGTAACATAGCTGAATAGCCAACTTAGCTGTCCCCCAAGGACACAACTGATTTGAGTCAACTCTGTTGAACTATTTAAAAGGACTAAAATCGAAAATTTGGTAGGATTTATTCAACCCCCTCCTTCTAAACCTTACACCACACCCCTTGGGACCTACAATTGTGATTGTAGAATGATGTATTGTATATGATCCTTCAATTTCTTCAATTATTTATAGAGAAGCTTCAAGATTTGATTTCTAACATAGGCTCATCCAATTTGAACTTTGTCTATAAAAGAAGGATCAAATGATCTACAAAAATGGTTAAGAATTGGTAAAGTCGATCTTGCTGATAAGTGCTTAAGCAATATATAGAATTTGCTGTCAAAAACCTTATCGCATCCGGTCGCTATGTTGAAATTTCGAAAGTTCAAACTGTTAGATCAAGATTTGACACAGAATGGCATCTAGGGCGACAGATCACTGTCTATGGTGGCCGGTTGTTCACTCGAGAAATAGAGAGATTTTCAAAACAAAAATTCAGACTCTATGTTTTGTTTCTGTCTTGCAAACATTCAGGTATAGGTCTCCCTATAGGGCGACCGGTCTACCTCTTTACAGAGAGGTTGTCCAATTTTTTGTCAAAAATAAAGTTCAAGAAGCATTTTAAAAACTTAGTAAAAATCAATTGAAATGTTTTAAAGTATATGGACAACTTTTGAAAATATTGTTTGGTATAAAACTCATTTATATGAAATCATCAAACCTAAAATAAAAATATTTTTCTAAAAATAGTATCATGCTCAACAGTAGTGATATCGAAACATCATTAACTCGAACTAGAAGGTAAGTTAGAAAGCTCTACATGATTGGGAACAATGGGGTTTTGAAGTTCAGAATCAGTTTTAGAAACATCAAAGCAAGGAAATTCATTTTCATTAAAGACCACATCCCTGCTCACAATTACTTTGAAGCCACTTTCACTTTTGGACCACAATTTGCACACTTTAACCCCATCGGGGGTATCCTAAAAAAAAACACATTTTATGGATCTGAGATCAAGCTTGTCAAGTTTTTGATGCACAAATGCAGAACAACCAGAAAATTTCAAATTTGAAAAATCCACAGGTTTTTCAGACCATACAAATTCTGGATATTTCGCCCTTAAAGGTACATACGGTGATCTATTAATGAGATAAGTTGATGTATGTACAACTTCTCTCCAGAATCATTTGGAAAGACCAGAGGAGTTCAACATACTTCTCACTCTTTCCAAAAGAGTCATATTCATTCTCTCAGTAACTCCATTCTGCTGAGGGGTGTAAGGCATTGATTCGTGCCTTACAATCACAGATTCAACACAAAGTTTGTCAATGTGTTGGTTCCAAAATTCTGACCCACTGTCAGTTCTCATATATTTAATCTCTTTTCAGTTTGATTTTCTATCAAGATTTTCCAGTTTTGAAGTTTCTAAAAAACATCAGACTTATTTTTCATTAGAAATATAAGCATTTTTCTTAAGAAATCATCAATCACAGATAGAAAATACTTAGTCCCACCATGAGTGGGAACACTAGATGGACCCCAAACATTAGCATATATATATATATATATATTCAAGAATATCAGTGCAAGAAAGATGAGGTGGGGAAGCTAACTTTTTGTTGTTTTCCATATACACATGAGTCACAAAAAAGCACACAAGTCAATTTATCATTGTCAAGACAGTCATCTTTATGCAAAATTTTAAGAACCTTAGAACTTATGTGACCTAGCCTTTTATGTCAGATTTCAGTTTTATCATCCTTCACAGAGTTCACATTGTTCTGATTTTTGCATACTAGAAACACACTCAACACAACGGCAAACATACAAATTCTTTCTTTTTTCAGCTTTAGCAATAACAAGGGAACCTTTCATGATTTTCGTAACACACTTGCCCCACCTTCTCTCCAAACCATTAGATTCAAGCTTAGCACAGAAAATCTAAGTTATTAGATAGGTTAGGAACATGTCTAATATCATTCAAAGTCAACACATAACCTTGAGTCAAGTTTTAAATAGATATTACCAACACCAAGTACTTGACATTTTTTATTATGTGTCATCGAAAGCAGATCCACATTACCTTCAGCATAAGTAGAAAAAACAAGTGTCTAAAAAGAATACATATGGAATGTGCAAGCAGAATTAATAACCCATTGGTTTCCACAGAAAGAATGTGAAGGCACAGAAGTTCTTGAGTCATGCGGCTCATGCACCATAAACATATCACCCATATATTCATTGCTAGTAGTCAAGTTCACAAAGTCATTGGTTCAATTCTTGTTATTCTAGTTTTTATTCGATTATTATTCGGATTATTCCTAGGTTTAGTACATTCCTTAATGTAGTGTCCATGTTCCCCAAAATTATAACATTTCTGTTATTCCTAGGCCTAGCCTTAGACCTCCCTCTTCTTTTGCTTCTTTTTCTACCGAGTTTTAGTTATTGTTATTCACATTCTTCCTATTCGACTTCTCCTCCTGGCATGCATCACTTTCCCTCACCCATGTTCATTACCCTTAGAAATTTTCTTATCAAGCTCTTTACTCTTAAGACCATTAAGCACAAGATCAAGGTAATGGAATCTCCACCATACCTAATGGCGGACTTAACATCAACATAGGTATGAGGAATAGCATTGAGAAGACAATTGGAGTATCTCATCAATGTTTTATCACTAGTAAGCTTGATATCTTGTATCAATTTTGTGAGAACATCCAAGTTCTCATCCATATCCTTTGTTAAATCAAGTTTAAATCTAAAAAACTTTTCAAGTAGAAAAAGTTTGGAAGGTAAAGAAGTTTCAGTGTAAAGTTCTTCCAATTTTTGCCACAATTCCATGGCACTAGACAACTCGTCAACTTTTGTCAAAACTCAAACAGACAAATTTAGGATAATGGATGAGTAAGCAAATTCATCAAGTTCAGACTTGATTTCAGCAGTATCTTTATCAGTATACTTTTGTTCAACAACTTTAAAATAATTTTGTTGAATCAAGATGCCTTTCATTTTTCATTTGCCCGATAGAAATATCGACATTCCATTAAAGGGTTCCATGTGATAACCGGAAGCACCAACCATAATCACAAATAATACACAGAGTATATCACGCAAGATATAGCACAGATGAAAGAAACATAAGACTACATTAGTTATCACAATAATACAACAGTTTTTTGACTACACAGAGTCCAGCACTACGCAACAAATATAAAAAAGAATCAAGAATGGACCACACGAGTCCAAGACTAAGCAATTAGAAAATAAAAGGATCACAAAAACCACTAAGTGGACTCCTTATCACCTTAGGTTCCACCGCACTCAATGATGCAGGTCAAGAGGGCTATGCTTAAGGTTTTCAAAAGAAGATCAGATATCTTGAATCAAGATAGAGAGAAAGGGAGAAAGAAAAATCTTACAACCAGAAGCTAGTTATGGGTTTCTCACCATACACAAGTTCACTAGAGAGCACGGACCACCAAGAAAGCTCAAGAACCAGAAGCACCAACCCACCACGATGGGCGGATAGTTGCTCTAATACCATTGTTGGGTATCTAATCGCCTCAAAAAGGATAATACACTAAGTATATAAAAGAATTACAGACTCAATATTGCTTCTTAAGTACAATTAAAATACTATAGACTCAAAGTACATTGAAACTAGGAAGAAATAATAGGATATAATAAATATATGGGAAATAACCCTAAAACCGAATATTAAAAAATGAGTCGGCCCAGGGACTGGAAAACCCTAATTGCATTGTCACCGTGAATCAACCCAGAGAGCGCAAAATAGCACCCACAAATCCAAGCCAACACTAGCCTCACAAACATCACAAGCAAACCCCCGAAACCACAGAGAATCGCAGCAAACCCTAGCCCAACGAAACCCTATATTTCACCCAACCCAAGTTCGTACACTAAGATTGTGGATGAAGGTATAGAACACTCAGTCTTATGAAATCACTCAGGGTTATCACTAAAATCCAATGAGAGATCGGAGTTTTGCTAGAGAGAGAGAGAGATTAGAGAGAAACTTCAAGAGAAGAAGAGTGAGAGTGTAGAGAGAGAAGTTAAAACTAGAGATTACATTAGGGATTCGGGTAGGTGAGCTTATATTGGTAGGAGTGAGTGGCTCAAATCAACTGTAGCAAACCAACGACCAGGATTAACTCACGGGATCCGCGGGACTTATATTCGGGTGTCGCGATCCGAGTCCATGATTTGGGTATCTCGGATATTGGACAAATGTGGATTGGTTTACATAGTGGGTTGTATCATTGTCGTAAATGGGCAAGTAATGGGCAATAATACAACATGGGTGAAGGAAGACGACGATCGCGAGGTTTAGTCACTTAACTCGATATCTAGTTACATAACTCGACATCGAGTTATGCAACATGATATTGAGTTACGTGTGTTTTCATCGAGTTGTGGTATCGAGTTGTGCTTAAGATCGGATCGAGTCACATAACTCTATATCCGATTATGTTTATCGTGTCGAGAATCGAGACGATCTGTTGTGTATCTATCCATCCGTAATAGAACATTTTGTTATTTTTGTGCACGAGAATGAAGATGTGGTACACCGCAAAATTTGAAGGAAGCGTTTAATACATACACGAAATTTCGGCTAGAGATACAATGAAATGCTTATATTTTTTTTTGAGATTCCGTCGAGCTACCATTAATGTTGACCGGTAGGAAAATTTTAAAAAGCTGAAGGAGAGAATAAGAGAAATCTGAGAGAGAGACAAGTGAATGAGAGAAATATAAAGAGGTCAACTCAACAATTCAAAGTAATATGTTGATTTACTTTGTTAAAATGACTAAAAAATATTTATTTTTAAAAACTGACCATTTTTTTTTTTTTTATTATAAAAGTGGTTGTTTAGGCCCTTTTTCGTTGTATGCACTATTTGAAGCTAAGACAGGAGTTTCCTAGAGTACTCACGATGGAGGTTTCGACGATGTAGCATTTTCTTAGTTGCTGATTTCTTTATTGTTGGATTAGTTTCCATGTTGTTTTAAAATCTGATTTAATTGCTTCCAAGTTCCAAGTTAGATTAGTTTCCTTGTTTACTAGATTTGTCATTAATATAAGGGACAATTATGAAAATACCCTGAGGTTTACCTTAATTACGTACAAATCAATCCAGTTATCTTTTAAAAATACAAATCACCCCTTAAGAGAGTATTTATTAGGTAAATAAAAATCTCAAGGGTTTTTATCATTTTAACTGGTATTTTTGTAATTAGCCTAAACCCAAGGAGTGTGTTTGTAATTATTATTTGTATAAGTAGCTAATCAGGTTATTTGTGGGCAGACTATTTTAAAAGAAATAATAAAACTACAAAGAAGAAAATTTCTTCCACATCCTTGTTTGTCGGCATTCTTTTGGATCAATGACGTCATTAAAGCTAAGGGTGTGATTAATAGTAAAAAAAAAGAAGAAACTTTGTAAATATTCCCTAAAAAAATATTTTTGATCTAACATTGAATTGTTTGTGATTTTTTTAAAATAAACTCTTCACACATTCTCATTTTTCAAATAATAAATCACATCAAACATTGTTTTACTAAAAAAACATTACTATCAACTATTATTATACACAATCATATCACTCTCTCTTATTTTTTTAAATTAACAATGGCACATAATACTATTTTACTAAATTTATCATCACATCAGTTTTTATCATCACATTTTCATCGTACATCTAATCAAATTCATAAAATAAAAGAAAATAGATGGAATGAAAGATAATCCAATCGCGCCTTATTCTTCTTGTTTGTCGGCATTCTTTGTGAATAACGTTTACAATATACCCTTTTGAATACCGCTGCGACAATAATCAATTGATGTAAACATCTTGATATGACTCTTCATGCATGTTATATTGGTGGAAAATTAGATGTCACAATCTATGATTGTTATATGTCTCAGATCAATATAACAATAATATACAAAAGATCATACGTTCGAGTACTATGATATACAAAATATATTTAATTAAAACTAATATTTTATTTATAGACCACTAATCTATTAACATTTAATTCAAGATCAGAATGATGTTTGAATTAATAGTTAGCCACAAGGTCCACACACACGAAGTTGGACTTGTTGCTGCCGCCGACCAATCATATAAATGTAAAATATGTGTCTCTTGATTTTTCATAATATGATATGGAATCTTGGGATATTTTGGTGCCATAAGACAATCTAATAATTTAATATTTGATGAAAAATAATGCTCGTACTTATTAGTGTTAACTATTCGAGTCGAGCTCGTGTCATATTACTATTGAAAATTATTTGAATTTTTATCGAATTTCAAAGAATTATGATTGAGTTTGGTGTTGAAATTTGGGTTTGAGAAAGTGGACGTCGGACCCAATTTTGACCAAATTTTGGGGCAAAAATTTAATTTTGGAGGAATCAAATTGTATATTATTAATCTACTTTCCGAGTAGATGTTTGTAGTATTTTGTATTTCTCAAAATCGAATTTGGTGAGCACTACAAGAAAACAATCAAATTCCAACGAAATAAATTCCAATGGAATAAAAACTGTTGGAATTTTCAAAATTCCAATGGAAATTCCAATCGCTACAAAGATACCATTGGAAAATTCCAACAAAAAGTCCAACAATAACCAAAACCATTTGGTAGTTGGAATATTTTTCCATTGGAATTTTCATTGGAATTTTGTCATTCCAAATGACCATTATACCAATGGTGTTTTTTCATTGGATTTTCCGTTGGAATCGATAATTCCAATGAAAATTGGCAATACCAACGAATTTTTTCGTTGGAATTCCTTTGTTTTCTTGTAGTGGAGTGACAAGTTAATACCAAAGTTGGCCACACGAATGGGCATTACGTAAAAGGAGTTGAAATGATTTTTCTTCATCCCACATAGATTATGAAGCAAAGTTTATCCTAGTTTATAAACTAAAAGATGTTATTAGTTGGATATAATATAACATAAGTGGATGATCACAAGCGCGCCACACACGCGCGTTGCCCGCCCGGCCGGCGGGCGTGGGCTTTCTGGGCCGACCACCCTTTGTGCGGGTCCAAGTCCACTACACTTTTGTCACTCGAAAATGGGCTTGGCCCGATTCAAGTGATTTGTTGGGCCACTTGATGAACCTATACATTGCGGTGTCGGATTAAGTAAGTGGTGATTTGGAGTTTGTAACTCCTCGGATAATGGTAACCACCGAAAAGTGGTCATCATTGTGGTTGTAACATCCATTTATTACAAGAGAGAGGTTAATGCCCATTAACTAACCATATGTAATTCCTGCAAGTGGATTTTTGTTGTCTATATATAATTTGGTTTCATTGCATATTTAAAATACAAAAAAAATCGCATAACTCTCTACATATTTTGAAGGTGTCATTAACGGTGTGTCGTAACATTTCAAGAACACTTTCAAGAACACTTCATTCTCGCATTCGAGTCCAAAGAACTAGTTCTCGCTCCTTCAAGTTCAAAAAGTGCTTTTGTGCGGTGGTGCTCTTGTACTCAAAATAGGTAAGTTATCTTATCTTTGGGGACATTACATCATACCGTGAGCACTAGTGGGACGTATTTGTCTTGCGGAAAGATTTCCACTCGACTTGGCTTTCGTATTTACAAGTTGTAATAGTCGATTCATTTTCTTGTATTTTCCTTTTCTATTTGTAAAACCATTGTTCAAGGTCTCCGTTATAATCACTTTGTAATCAACAATCCCAAGACAAATAGCGATCTTCACGATAGCAAGCATAAGAAAAACCCCAATCATCCCTCCCGCTAGCCGAGAAACCCGAGAAGTTCATGGGTTTCGACTTCAAGAGGTGGCAAGAAAAATGTTATTTTACCTCACCACTCTAAGCTTGGTGAAATATCCGACCGAGGACGCTCTAGTGGTGGTGAAAATGAGACTAATGCGAGAAAAATGTGTTGCGTTTGATACATGGGATCGGGGATTTCCGTGTCATAACTATGTCCTTAATGGGTTTAGTGATGCACTTTACGGTGTGTATTATGCGGTAAAATCCTCCAAAGAATTGTGGGAGTCTTTGGAGAAGAAGTACAAAATCGAGGATGCCGCACAAAGAAATTTGTTGTCGGTAAGTTCTTGGATTTTATGATGGTTGATTCTAAAACCGTGATGGAACAAGTGCAAAAGTTTTAGTTGATCCTACATGAAATCTCTGCCGAGGGAATGGCCTTGACGGAGGCATTCAAGTGGTCGCTTTGATTGAGAAATTGCCTCCAAGTTGGAGGAACTTTAAAAATTATCTCAAGCATAAGCGAAAGGAGATGGGACTAGAAGATCGATTGTCAAACTCAAGATTGAGGAAGACAATAGGAGGATTGACTCTAAGTCCAAGCTTGACCCAATGAAGTCAGCGAATTTGATAAAGCACGGCTCGTCAAGCAATTGAAGAAAATGCCTAATGACAAGGTAGGAAACCGCGCATTTGGAAAGTTTGGGGAATTGCTTCAATTGTAGCAAACCTAACCATATGGCAAAGGATATCGACAACCGAAAAAAAAAGAAAACAAAACAACGAGTCAATGTTAATGTGGTTGAGCAAAGGAAACTAACTTACGTTGACATGTCGGCGGTGGTGTTTGAAGCCAATTTATAGGATTACCCAAAAGAATGATTTATGGATATCGGTGCCACTTGCTATGTGCTGCTCGATAGGGATGCATTTTCCTACTACATCCGTCGATCAAAACGAAGATCCACATGGGGAATCACCTCTTGATGTTGCTAGCATTGGAAACGTGGTGTTAAAGCTTACTTTGGGCAAGGAGTTGAAGTCAAGGATGTGCTGCATGCCTCAGACATCCGTAAAAATATCGTTTCAGGTTCATTGCTGGTTAACCATGGGTTTGTTAGTCCAAGTGGCTACGACAATCTAGAGGAGATAAATAGATTACGCCAATTTTTCCGATTTGGCCCTCATTTTGAATGTATAATCAAACACAATAATGAAATTCCAAAAATAAACAACACATTTTGATTTAAAGAGGTTCAACCCACCTAGGGCCTAATCCTCTACCACCCCGGTATATCCAAAGTGGATGTCGAAAAAGAAAAAGAAGTTTTATTAAATAGTTACCAAAAATATTACACCTTGACCTTGAAGAGCACCACACTCTTCTTACAACACCTCTTTGAAGATTACCACAATCTTTTTCACCTATGCATAGTACCACACTCTTTAACATCTAAAATCACCCAAGTGTATTCTTACCACAAGAATACTAACACGGATGTCTTGTTTTGGATGATTGAATTACAATCAAAATTACACTTTATTTGACAAATATTACAACTCAAAAGTGCAAGTGTAATCAAGAAGGAAGTCTAATACTCAAGATGTGCAAGTGTAGAAACTAGACTTAAAAATTACAACAATGATATGAAAGTGAATGATAAGAGCTTGTGTATAATTTTCTTGTATGTTGTAAGTGTTGTTTGTTGATCCTTCAAAATCTTTATCTATTTATACAAGAGCCTCCATTTTGAATTCCAACATAGGCTCCTCCATCTTTTTCACTTGTCTACAAAAGAAAGATTACAAGATGCATAAATAATATACAAAAATAATAAAGTGATTAAAGTAAATCTTGTTGTCTCCCACTGGTTCAAAATCATCGATTTTGAGACAGTCGCCGTCGATCAAGTATAAAAGATTTGAAATTTGAGCGTTAAATGCGGATCACGCACCGGTTGACCGGGGGATCAACTAGGTCCCCTGGGTTTCTTGAAGATGGAATACGGAAGAGTCGAACCAAAACAACAACAGTCGACCCATCCCCTGGTATTATTTTCCAAGTGATTACGGAAAAACCTTTCGACCACCGGTTGACCCCTTGGGTCGACCGGTTGGCCTATTCTAAGGTATTTTTCGGTCGTCAAAAAATTTCGACTTTATTTTCCGGGCGCCGTTTTACCTTGATGGTATTCGGTAATTGTTAAAACTACTTTGAAACATAAAAATCAATTTTTAATTTGCCGAAAATATTTGTTTGAATAATCAAAAAATAAGTTTAAGGTGAAATCATCAAAATCAAAAATAGTTTCATTCTAACAAACTCCCCATTTTTGATGATTTCAACCTAAAGCAATTTTGATAGGGTATTTGAAAAAATTTAAACAAAGACTCCCCCTATGAATAATGACCCAAGTAAAAAATATTTTTATAGAGACAACAAGATTTTTAAAACTCTATCGATTTTTCATTTTTGCACAAGTGAATCATACAAGTAAGCATAAGACAATATTTTGGACATATGTAATATTTTGAAAACAATTTTTGTATGTCCAAAAAATAATTTTACAAAAACATTTTTCAAAATCACTTATGCCATCATGCAAAATTTCAAGAAGTACTTTTACCATTAAGTACTTATACCATCAAGTACTTTACACCATCAATCCAAGCAAATAAACATATAGCCATATCAACCATTTATAAGCACTTTGCTTATCTGCTTTTTTTTGCTTAGCTTAGCACTTTGCTATTTCTACCTCTTTGAAATCATCAAAAATAAGATATTAGTGCAATATGAATATCCAAAGTGCAATAAGAAATATAAAAAACATCAAACATTAAAAGACAATAGTATGCATTACAACAAGTTTAGACAAAAATAAATAAGCTAAAAATATGAAAACATGAGGTAAGGGACATCAATCCTCATCCGAGGAAAAGCAAGTCGTAGGAGAAGCTCTTTGATGAATTTCTTAAGTTTTTCCATTTTGCTCTTCATTCTTGCATTTTCCCCTTTCACATCTCGGAGTTCTCTTTGAAGGGATGCTACATCACGAAAAGTTTCCCTCTCAACTTTTGTCATTCTTTCCGGAAGAGTCAAATCATTAACATTCGGTTCATTTTCATCTCCTCCATCATCTCCTTCATATTTGTGCCCTTCTTCATCTTGCACATTATCTTCTTCCCTAGTTTCTTGTTTCTCTAAATCATCACCTCTACCCATAAGATTTTCAGTATCAATGTCATCAAAGAGATCATTCCGAGGTTGTTGTGGAATGAAGGCACGTCCCCTAGCAGTTCTAGTGGGAATCCGAGGTAATGTTCGTCGCATTCTTTCCATTCGAATGATGTTATCCTTATCAAAGTAATTTTGACGAATTTCTGTGTTCATTTCATTTTCCGGGTAACCCGACAAAAATAGGAGCCTACAAATCAAATTTCCCAAAGTATAATGCTTCTTAGCAAGCTTTCTTGATTCAACCAAACAATATAGAAATAGGGCCCCGTAATTACTTCTTTCATTCCGGACTATTTTGTATGTGATAAAATATTTAAGATTACTCAGAAGTTTAACCTCTTTCCCACATACATAATATGAACAAATAAGCGACACAATACGGTAATTTGCCGGCATCACTAAAATAGTTCCCTCGGGTAGAATGCCCAAATATGTTTTCACTTCTTCTAATGAAACTTCAAGAACATCATCATTACATTTATCACAATCCACAATAGTAATACCTTTATTTGGCACATTTAAATGACGATAAATATCGGCATAGGTCCATTTAAAATGTCTACCATTAACAAAGGTATGAAGCACCAATGGCTCATTAGCCGTAGCATCTACAATCCACATGTTTGCATAAAACAATTTAATAAACATCATCATAATGCAAACTAGGATTATCTCAAAGTGACACCCAACCTTGATTTTCAAGTAAGACCTAATTTCCGGATATTCATCATGAAACGTCAAAAATTGACATATCGTGTACATGCAACCTTCTTACCATTGAACTCCAATTCATCATAACGTTCTTCCACGCGCTTGTGCAATAATCGAAACTTATTTTCCCTAGAGGGAGGCTTAGATAGAAGGTGAGACTTACTTTTATCCCAATGTATGTTCGATTTTGTGATTAGGCTCTTAATTCTCGCAATTTCCTCGTGAGCCGATTTTGATCATCTCCTTGTGGAATTTCATCATGTTGGGGTTGGATGAAGATTCTCCCCTTTGCCTCATTTTCCTCCTTTGAGGATTTGGTCCGGTAAATGGATGAGGTCCCATGAAATACAAGATAATAGAGATGATAAAAACTCAAAAATAGAAACAATTTGAGAGATTGTGAGAATTTTTGAGAGAATATAGGGGTAAAGTTCGAAAAGGGGCATGAGAGGGTTTTGGAGAAAGAACAAGATCATGCGAAAGGAGGAATGTTCGTATTCTTAAAACAACTGGTCGTCGATCGACCAGGATGGATGGTCGACCTCACCTGGTCAATGGTACTGTGCGACCGATGCAGTTTTTCGAAAAATTTTCCAAAAATTGTGAAACGAACCCTAAAAGTTTATACGACACCAAAATAATTAAAATGCATCAAACATGAAAATGTATCCCTTTATTCAATATGCATTATGCCTAAATGAGCTCGAATTGAGGCAAAAGTCTCGGAAGATAGCGAGTTTTGTAAAATGTCCGTTAATGGATCTTGAGATGAACAAAGCACATCTCAATTTTTGTTTCGAGACATAATCCCTTAAAACATGGTGTCAAACCTCAATATGTTTAGTACGGTTGTGATGAACCGGGTTTTGAGCAATATTTATAGCGGATGTATTATCACAAAAATAGGAACATTTTCGAAAGAACATTTATAATCCGCTAAAGTTTGTTCCATCCAAAGTAATTGTGTACAACAAAATGCCACGGAAATATATTCGGCTTAGGCCGTTGATAATGAAACACGATTTTGCTTTTTCGAAAACTAAGTTACAAGGCAATCGCCTAAAAATGACGTGATCCGGATGTAATTTTACGATCATCAATATTTCCGCATAATCCAAATTACTATTGTAACATCCGTTTTCACAATAAAACACGACTTATAAAGTGATAGTGCGATTTATAATAAAACGTGAATTTTCAAGGATCATTTACCATTTTAAAACGATAATATAAAAATGCCGATAAAAATTCCAAGAGTTATTCCAAAACAAATTTTCAATACTAAACAATAGAAATATTCATCGATGAAAAATATATAAAAAATATAAAGTTTATTATTCAAATTCTTATTATTCGGGTCACCGCCTCCACGTGTCCCGCCAACTCCATCATTCATCCGAAATAGAAATATATTTGGGGTGAGCATTCAACGGCTCAAGAGGGGCGAATTTGTCCAAGCTAAATACACAATACATATCACAAAATAACATGCTTAAAATTTGAAATTTGTAATCGTAGCTATGGCATTGAAACATGGCTCGCACGCCAGGGATTTCAGGAGGGAACTTTATGCCCGGACCTCTGTATGGTCCCTCACGACTATAGACATTGAAATATGGCTCGCACCGCCGGGATTTCACGGATGGAACTTTTATGCCCCGGACCTGTATGGTCCCACACGACTATAGACACGTAGCACGTAGGAGCATAAATTATAAAGCAACATATAAAGGCATTTAACAAGGACAAATAAAAGCGGTTTTAACCCCTACCGAACAAGAGCGTAGAGTAGAGTGTGTTGAAGAGTGGGAATTTCTATGCCTGAAAATTCTTGTTGCCTACAATTAAAATTAAAACTAGTATTAATATTTTGTAACTCTTATATAAAAATATATATATATATAATAGGAATTAAAATTGGCTAACAAACCATATCAAATAAATAGGAAAAACTCCGTTAACAAGGAAAAATATCAAATCCCTATTAATCAACAAAATTTAAGGTCAAATATACTCTTATTTATCAAAGCAAAATAATCATATCAATCTCCTCAATCAATTAGAAACAAAATTCGGCCAAAAATTTCTAACTTTCCAAACTCCAAACCAACAATTATTACCTATATATATACTCTTTTCGAAACAATTGAAACACACAAGCTAATAATACGTAAAGGTAAAAAAATCTTTGTTACTCTTCTCACCCTTCACTATCCAAACCAACGATTCAAAAAAATTAATAAAATACGAATAGCTTCTAAACGTGCAACTGGTGCAAAAGTTTCATCATAATCAATACATTCTTCTTGACAATACCCTTGTGCTTTACTAACCTTGCTTTATTTCGAATGATATTTCCTTGGTCATCGAGTTTGTTTCAAATACCCATTTTGTACCAATAATAGTATGTGATGGAGGACAAGGTACCAATTCCCAAACATCATTTCTTTCAAATTGATTCAACTCATCTTGTATTTCTATAACCAATCCTCATCTTCAATTGTTTTCTTTTTGCATTTTAGGCTCTTTTTAAGAGATAAGAGCTTTTTCGGCATATTTCCTTCTAGTCATTACCTTGTCTAGAGGGTCTCTAATTATGAGATCTTTATGATGATTTCTTTTGAATTTTAGAGCAACGGGGAGATCCGAATTGTCACCTTTGTCTTCTTGTGGAGCATTTGAAGTTGAAGGTTGATCATTTGATGTTGAAGGTTGATCACTTGGAGCATCATTTTGAGTAATTGGCTCAATATTTTCTTCATCATCACTTTCATCATTGGGTATCCTTTCAACACCGAAGCTTTATTAAATTTGACATGAATAGATTCTTCAACCACCATGCTAGTCTTATTGTAAACTCGGTATACTTTGCTCTTTGTTGAATATCCCATAAAAATTCCTTCATCGGCTTTAGGATTAAGTTTATCTAATTGATCCTTGGTGTTCAAGATAAAACATTTACATCCAAATATTTTGAAATAACTAATATTTGGAGTTATTCCTTTCCAAAGCTCATATGGTATTTTATTCAACTTGGGATGAAAACACGATTAACAATCAATCAACAAGTAAAACAATTTATTCAGGAAAGTAGATCAATTAATCAATACTCATGCTTGTTTATTTGAATCAAATCATCCTAATCCTAGAACAAGGAAATTAGTTCATGCTTGGGGATGAGATCATAATCTCGATTCAAGGAAAGAAAACAATAATAAAAATAATCATTGAACAATGATAATCATCTAACAATTGAAATCAGACAAAATAGATGAAGAAATCTTACTCTTTGATTAAGAAGCAAATAACTTCAAGGAGAAGGACCCAAGCAATCCCAATGATGAAAAGCAAGAGAAAAATACCAAAAACTAAAGCCTATAAGTGCTATGAATGTAGGTGTGTCGAAAATATGGGTTTCCCAAGTACTATTTATAAGCCTAGAGTAACAAGGTGGAAGAGCCAAAAAAAAAGGAAAAATCAAAAATTTGTGTTCAAGATTCACGGCGCGCGATCGTGCGCTTAGTCCCTTCGCTGGCCGCATCGTGCAACCGCGCGCGCCCTCTAAATGTCAGAATTTAGTCTTGATGTCCTTTATGAATTGTAGCTTTATCTCCTAGCTTTATATAGCCACTTGAATCACCTCAATATCAATTTTCTAGAGAGAGTTATGGCCAAAATACCAAGACGTGTCATTTCCGAGATTTTGACATATTATTTTGCCTTGTACATGATTTTAACCCATCTAAACGTCTTCATTTGCATTTAATAGCAGATATACACATTGTAGAACTTTGAATTATCTTTCTAATGGTGCATGAATCATGTAAATTGAGCTTCGGATGTGAACATTACATCCAAAATACGATGACTGCCATGATTCGCGAAATGACTTATTAACGTTTTTGCTTCAAAACTTGTTTTTTCCACCAAAACCTAAAACATCAATAAAATAACACAACATAACACTAAAACATGCAAATGCAAATAAAACACGTCAAAAATATGTATAAATTATTACACAAAACACACACAAAACATGCAAAACAATTAATGACATAGCAAGCGGTACTTACTTCGGCCCAAAAATAAAACACGTCAAAAATTAATGACTCGTTTCTTGAACAGTTCGATTCTTCCTTTCGGCTACTCCATTTTGTTGTAGTGTTCTTGGAGCCGAAAAATTGTGAGCATATCCCATGGTTTCACACAAGACTTTAAATTCACCATCAAATTCTTTGCCTCGGTCACTTGAATAGACTTAATAGAATCTTTCTTTTCATTTTCAATAAGTCTACACAACTTAGCAAACTCATTACCGGCGCCGCTTTTATTAGCAAGAAAAATAGCCCAAGTATATCTAGAATAATCATCAACTATAACAAAAGTTTAATGTTTTCCACTTAAAGTAGCCGTACCAATATCCTCATTCAAATCAAGATGAAGTAATTGTAGAGGCTTGGTTGTGGAAATTTCATTTTTGGGCTTAAAAATACTTTTAACTAATTTGTTCTTTTGACAAGTATCACATAAGTCAAGATTTTCAAAATTTAATTTGGCTAGTCTTTTTACATGTTGGTTTTTGTAAATATTTTGTAAATTTTTGTATCCAACATGTCCAAGTCGCCTATGCCATAAACTAGTTAAATCATTATTGGCGACAAGACAAGAAACATTTTGACTAACCAAATCACTTGTACATATTTTGTAAAGATTGTCTTTTCTATTTGCTTCACAAATAATTTTATCATTTTTAAGAACAAGAAATTTTTCTTTATTAAAAATAACATTATAATTAGAATCACAAAGTTGGCTAATACTTATCAAATTGAACTTAAGCCCTTCTACTAATAAAACATTACAAAGAAAGAAAGAAGAGTTACCAATTTCTCCATTTCCAAGAATTTTTCCTTTGTCATTCTCGAACATAACAATGTCTTCTTCTTGGAGCTTGAAGTTGGTAAAAAGCTCTCTCTTGCCGGTCATGTGGCGTGAACACCCATTGTCCATTAGCCATTTTGAATCTTCCGTAATGGTTATACCTCTAGTACCTACAAATGAATTATTTTTAGGTACCCTATAATTTTAGGGTCCATGGGGTCAGCCTTGAGACCTTTGGGTCTCTAATAATAGCTAAAATTATTTTTTAATTTACAATTATTGGCATAGTGTCCAATTTTTCCACAATAAAAACAAATAAGATTATTGGAACTACTAACACGTATAAAAGTCGGACCTTGGTTATTTTTCTTAGAAATATTTTGAAAAGGTTTATAACCAAGTCCTAATTTAGAATGCTCACTTCTTTGTGCATCAAGAATTTTGGTAACCTTATCCGTACTTAAGTTAACGCGATGCACATCCTTTTTCAAAATTTCAATATCTTTAGTGAGCATTTGTTTTTCGGATTCAAAAGCATGCGTTTTGTAACCGTAATAGCATGAACACGATCAAGAGATTCATAAGAAGTAAATAATTTTTTTCTAATTTAACCTCTTTAAACTCCTTTTTCAAAAGTTCATATTCACATAACATATCCTTAAATTCATTTTGGAGTTCATCATAGTCACATTGTAATTCATCAACTAAAGAAGAAGATGAAGAATTAGAGTGTACCTCGTTGTTTTCATCATCGATGGACATGAGACCTTGTTCGGCTTCTTCTTCCTCGTCGGATGTGGCAAGTAGCTCATTCCATGTTTTGACATCCGTATTTAGAGCCTTTTTTTTGGAAAATCTTTTGCTCCTCCTCTGCTAATTTCGGGCAATCGGCTATGTAGTGCCCGGGTTTCCCGCATTTAAAGCACGAGTTGTCTCTTGACTTTCTTGCCTTATTTTTATTTACAAACTTGGCAAATTTTCCGGACAAGAGCAGACGTCTCCAAATCATCTTCATCACTAGCATAATATGAATTATTTGAAGAAGGAGTTAAGCTTTTAGGAATAATTTGCATACCCGATCGAGAGGTGGATGGCTTGGAGTTTTTCCTCTCTTTAAGATATACTTCATAATGAGGAGATTTCCAACGAGCTCATTGAACTTGAGAGTCTCGAGATTTTGAGTTTCCTTGTTTGCCGTCACTTTTTCCGACCATGAACCGAGAAGAGCATTTAGAACCTTAGTAACCTTATCTTCTTCGGATCTAACTTTCCCAAGTGCCCCAAGAGGATTGACAATGTTGTCAAGCCTTTCCACTATTTATGAAATATTTCACGATCAAGCATAATGAAGTTTTCAAAATATTTAACAAGCATAATTTTTCTACCTTGTTTAACTTTCTTTGTACATTCATAAATAGTTTCTAATTTTTCCCAAACTTCATGTGCCGACCTTATGCCTCTTATGCGATATATTCGGTGCGAAGAGAACAATGCAAAATATTTAATGTCTTACCGTTTAGTGAGAATGACTTCTTGTCGTTTTCATCAAATTCCTTGAGATTCTTGGGAGCCAAGGTGTCATCCTCTAGTTTCTTGGTTGGTTGATCTATTCCTTCAATGATGGCATACCAAATATCGAACCCGCATCCTTGTAAAAAGTACTCCATTCGGTCTTTCCAAATGGCATAGTTGTTGGCGTCGAAAAGTGATGGCTTGTTGGTGGAGGAATTTGGTGGTGAGATAGCTTTCGTTCGTATCCATGGATCTTTCCTCTTTACTCGCAATAAGAAACGAGCTTGCCAAAGAGTTTGGCTCGATACCACTTGTTAGTCCAAGTGGCTACGATAATCTAGAGGGGATGAATAGATTATGCCGATTTTTCCAATTTGCCCCTCTTTTTGAATGAAAATGCGGAAAATAAATAACACACTTTGATTTAAAGAGGTTCAACTCACCTAGGACCTAATCCTCTACCACCAGGTATATTCAAGTGGATTTCGAAAAAGAAAAAGAAGTTTTATTAAATAGTTACCAAAACTATTACACTTGACCTTGAAGAGCACCACACTCTTCTTGCAACACCTCTTTGAAGATTACCACAATCTTCTTTCACCTATGAAGAGTACCACACTCTTCAACACCTAAACTCACTCAAGTGTATTCTTACCACAAGAATATAACAAGGATGTCTTGTTTTGGATGATTGAATTACAGATCAAGATTACACTTTATTTGAAAAATATTACAACTCAAAAGTGCAAGTATAATCAAGAAGGAAGCTTAATACTCAAGATGTGCAAGTGTAGAAACTAGGGTTAAAAATTACAACAATGATATGAAAGTGAATAACAAGAGCTTGTGTATAATTTGCTTGTATTATTGTAAGTGTTGTGTGTTGATCCTTCAAAATCTTCATCTATTTATAGGAGAGCCTCCAATATTTGAATTCCAACATAGGCTCCTCCATCTTCACTATTGTCTACAAAAGAAGGATTACAAGATGCACAAATAATATACAAAAATGATAAAATGATTAAAGTAAATCTTATTGTCTCCCATTTGGTTCAAAATCATCTCGATTTTGAGTGGGTCGACTGGTCGATCAAGATAAAAGATTTGAAATTTGAACGTTAAACTGGATCACGCAGGTCGACCGAGGGTCAATCGGTCGACCACCAGGTCGACTTTGTAATGGGTTTCTTGAAGATGGAATACGGAAGAGTCGAACAAAACCACATGGGTCGACCTTTTGGTCGGCCCGTCCCCGGTATTATTTTCGAAGTGATTACATAGAAAAACCTTTCAATCGACCGGTTGGCCTATTCGGGGTGTTTTTGGTCGTCAAAAATTCCAACTTTATTTTTCGGTGTCGTTTTACCTTGATGGTATTCGGTAATTGTTAAAAATACTTTGAAACATAAAAATCGATTTTTATATCTCCGGAAATATTTGTTTGAATATTCAAATATAAGTTTAAGGTGAAATCATCAAAATCAAAAATAGTTTCATTCTAACAGGTTTAGACTAGTTTTTGAATCTAGAAATTTTGTACTGAGAACGTTTGGACAGCTCCTTGGTAGGGGTTATCTTGACAAGGGATTGTTCAAAATGAATGTAATGATTGTACGCCATTTTGGCGATGTTGAAATGAATAAGAATGAATCTTCTTTTGTATACATTCTTCAGTGCTCTGATTTATGGCATATTAGATTAGGACATGTAAATCTGAATGCTATAAAAATATTGGTAAATTTTAAATTAATTAATTTACCAGAGGTAAACTCACAAAGAAAATGTGAAGTTTGTATTGAAGCCAAAATGGCTAAGTTACCGTTTCATTCGGTTGAAAGGAGCACTTCACCTTTAGAATTGATACACACTGATGTGTGTGATCTCAAGTTTGTGTAAACTAAAGGTGGTAAAAAGTACTTCATCACGTTCATTGATGATTGCACAAGATTTTGCTATTTATATTTGTTAAGAAGCAAAGATGAAGTTTGGAGGCTTACAAAAATTATAAAAATGAAGTTGAGAATTAACTTGGTCACGGATTAAGATAATTTGGAGTGATAGAGATGGTGAATATGTTGCACCATCTGAGGAATTACGTACCCAGTCGGGAATAATGCATCAAACAACGGCTCCATATTCACCACAATCTAATGGTGTTGCTGAAAGCAAAAACTGGATTCTTAAATAGATGATGAATGCCATGTTGATTAGTTCCAGATTATCACAGAATATGTGGGGGGAAACTGTTTTAACAGCCAACCACATATTGAATAAAATCCCACTTAAAGGCAATGATAAGATTCCTTACGAATTGTGGAAAATTCATAAGTCTTCATACAAATACCTTAAAGTGTGGGGATGTTTGGCTAAGGTTGCAATACTTGAACCAAAGCAAGTTAAAATCGGTCCTAAAATGGTCAATTTCGTGTTTTTAGGTTATGCACTTAATAGTAGTGCATATCGTTTTATGGTACACAAGTCAGAAAATCCAAAAATGACAGTTGGTACCATAATTGAATCAAGGAATGATATATTCTTTGAGAATATTTATCCTTGTAAAGAAAGGATAGATGGAAGATTTAAGAAACGACTGTATTCAGATGTTCGGAGGTGTTTCTTGAAGGTGTTACTTCGGGTGTTATAACATCTGGAACAGTGCGGATGTTATGCGAGATGTTTCTAGAGGTGTTGCTACGGGTGTTATAACATCCGGAACAACACTTGGTACAACACCGTTGTCAAACTCGACAGAACATGTAGTTCAACACCGAATGGTGAAGAACTAAGAGAAGTAAGAGGCCCAAGGTGGATAAATCCTTTGGACCGACTTCATAATATTTATGTTAGATGGTGAGCCAAACTCGATTAAAGATATTGTAAGTAGTCCAGATGCTCCGCTCTGACAAGAAGCTATCAATAGTGAAATCGAGTCCATTCTGCAAAATCATACATGGGAGTTGGTTGATATCCCATGGTCATAAACCTTTAGAATGTAAATGGATCCTAAAAAACAAGTATAAAGTAGATGGAACTATTGATAAGTATAAAACATGGCTTGTTTCTAAAGGCTTTAAACAAAAAGAAGGGTATGATTTCTTTGACACCTATTCTCTAATAATGAGGATTGCATCTATTCGGGTGCTTCTCGCGATTGCTGCTTTGCACAATCTAGAGATTCATCAGATGGATGTCAAGACAGTGTTTCTGAATGGAGAGATAGATGATGAAATCTACATAGAACAACTCAAGAGTTTGTTGCTTTGGTCAAGAAAAGAAGGTGTGCAAGTTAATAAGATCCTTGTACGGATGAAACAAGCTCCAAACAATGGCATCTTAAGTTTGACAATACGATGTTGTCAAATGGATTTAAAATCAACGAGTGTGATAAATGTGTATATGTCAAAGGGACATCAGAAGCATTTGTCATAGTTTGTCTATATATAGACGATTCGTTAATCATGGGCAGTAGTCATGATACTGTCATGGAAACTAAAAGAATGTTAAAGAGAAACTTTGATATGAAGGATATGGGGACTACTGATGTAATCCTAGGGATAAAAATTAGGAGAACTCCTGATGGAATTATCTTATCACAATCCCACTATGTTGAGAAAGTGCTCAAGAAATTCAATGCTTTTGATAGTTCACCGTCAAAGACGCCCAATAAATTAAATGTAAATTTGGTTGCTAATAAAGCAGAACCAGTGGCGGCTCAGATAGAATACTCATGTATAATAGGCAGTCTGATGTACATCACAAATTGTACATGTCCAGACTTGACCTACCCCCGTAAATATGTTGAGTAGGTTCACAAGCAATCTAAGCTATGAGCATTGGAAAGCGTTAACAGGGTATTAAAATACTTGAAGTATACCCTGGATTATGGGCTATACTACTTGAGATATCCAGCTGTACTTGAAGGGTATAGTAATGCTAGTTGGATTTCGGATTTGAAAGATTCTTATTCCACTAGTAGATACATATTCACCATTGGAGGTGGTGTGGTATCGTGGAAGTCCACGAAGCAAACGAGTATAGCTCGGTCCACCATGAAATCCGAGTTTATAGCTTTGGACAAAGCTGGTGAAGAAGCAGAGTAGCTTCGAATCTTTTTGGAAGATATTCCATGTTGGAGGAAGCATGTGCCTTCTGTGATGATTCATTGTGATAGTCAAGCGGCTATAGGAAGGGCATAGAGCAATATATATAATAGTAAGTCTCGACATATTCGTCGAAGACATAATACCGTTAGACAATTGATCTCAAACGGTGTGATGTCAATTGACTACATTAAGTCAAAAGACAATTTGGCAGATCTTTTGACGAAAAGACTGAATCGAGATCAATTGAGTAAATTACTAGAGGAATGAGCTTAAAGTCCACATAGTAAAATAACCACCACAAAGTGGTAACCCAACCATGATGATTAGAGATCTCAAGGACTTGGTTCAATCGGAAAACTAAGCTAAAAGGTTATGTGGTAACACTTGAAAACAATGTTTCAACCCATTCCTAGAGAGCAATACCAAGTGTTGGAACACCGTAATTGTGGTGAGGCTAAGTCATTTGAATTTTAATGATTCCTACACCTCGTTGAGGTTGAGTATGGCAGATACCCGGATAGAAAACCACTTATGTAAGTGAGAAGTGTGGGCCGCTTCAAAGTAACACTTATGAATCCAAAGAGGTCCATCGCCAAAACAAACACAAAACATGAGAACAAAAGGTATTGAGACCTTACTATGTTAATGTTGTTGTCTTGGTATACACCATGGAGGAATAGTTCAAGATATTACGTCCCCTAAGCCACTAGTGTACCCGATGGTATTGACTACGGAAGGTTCAAATCCACAAGCTACCTTTTTGAATGCAAAGATTGTCTCTTGAGGACTGGTTTTGCGTTCCGCATTCATGCATGCATTAATTTCCACTTATGTCGGCGATTGGTGGAAATTTGGGTTTGAGAAAGTAGGCATCGACCGATTTGACCAAATTTTCGGTGGCTAAGAATTTAATTTTGGAGGAATTAAATTGTATACTATTAATCTATTTTTTTTCTCAAAACCAAATTTTTGTGAGTGAGAAATTAATACACTAATTTGGCCACACGAATGGGAATTATGTGAAGGAGTTGAAAGAATTTTTCTTCATCTCATATAGATTATAAAACAAACTTTATCCTAGTTTATAAACTAGAAGATGTTATTATTTGGATATACTATAACATAAGTGGATGATCACAATAGGGCCACATGTGCGCGCGCTTGTCCGTGCAGTCGGGCGTGGGCCTGGGCATTGGTGACCCTTTGGGCCCGAGTCCGTGTCTACTACACTTTTGTCACTCAAAAATGGGCTTGGGCGATTCAAGTGACTGTTGTTGGGCCGATAGAACCCTGGACATAATAGGTGTCCAAATTCGTAAGGATTGTTGAGTCTCAGAACTCCTCGGATAATGGCATTGATGGGGTTGTAACCACCCGTAAAGTGGTCATCATTGTGGTTGTAACATTTGGTCATTACAAGGGAGGTTAATGCCCATTAACTTACCATGTTTATTTCCCGCAGTGGATTTTTGCTTTCTATATATAGTTTGGTTTCATTGCGGATTTAAAAACAGAAAAATCGCATAACTCTCTGCATATTTCGAAGGTGTCGTTAAAAGTGTCGTAACATTTGAAGAATACTTTCAAGAACACTTCATTCTCGCATTCGAGTCCAAGAAAACCGTTCCGCTCCTTCAAATTCGAAAGGTGTTTTTGTGTCGGTGGTGCTCTTTGTACACAAAACAAAGTTAAGTCGTTTTATCTTTGGGGACATACGTCATACCGTGAGCACTAGCAGGATGTATTTGTCTTTCGAAAAGAGTTCCACTCAACTCGACTCTGTATTTTCAAGTTGTAATAGTCGATTCATTTTCTTGTAATTTTCCTTTTCTCGTTTGTAAAGCCAATGTTGAAGGCTTCTCGTTGTAATCATTTTGTAATCAACACTTGGTACGTAACATTATTGTTCTAAGTTGTTTGAATTTTTTTCGCATTTCAAAACTTTGAGCTCATGATTTGATTATTAATCAAATCGACCTTGAATGAGCTTTTTTAATTGAGTGAACATGAACTAAGTGGAGTAGTTTGACTTTTTCATATACTTTATGGTTTTTAACTAATTAAGTTGAACTCGAATCTAGTTTGAATTTTATCAAACAAATATATATATATATATATATATATGTTCAAACTTGATTTTTATGTTAACAAAACGGATTCAATTAAATGGGATTTTGGCTATTGGTGTTTGAGTCGATCATCTAATAACAAAATTTGTTTTCATCCCTATCCATAATCAAGTAATTGTGAATTGTCAATTACATGGTTGAAAATATAGTTAACTAATTTGTAGAGTTTATTGTATGTAAAATAATAATAATAATAATAATAATAATAATAATAATAATAATAATAATAATAATAATAATAATATTTACTGAGAATCCTAGGAAGAAAATTATTAATTTATTATCTTTAATTAATTTATGCTGAAAAATAAAATAAAAATTGGAGATACTTCGCAGACCCTTAGGCAATTAATGCCACAGATCTTAATTTGCATGTATATGAGAAGAGCAGAAAAGTTGCTGACACCTCTATTTTGCAGAATGCAAAAAGAAAATAGAAAAATAAAGAATTATATATCTATATTATTGGAAGAATTAGTTGATCAATTATTAACTTTTCCATCCAACTAGCTAATTAAACAGTGTTATCATATTTTGGAATTTGGTCCCTCAAGAAAGGAAGTTTAATAGTCCTAAAGAGATTCGACGGTGATAATATTATTATATATATAGTACTTAATTTATTTTCTTGATCCTCAAATTGCATGTATTTAAATGGACCCCAATATCGTTGATAAGTACTATATATTTCTTTAAGATTCCCAAATAATTAACTTTTTGTACCTATGTCTATGGGTATTTTTTTAATGGGTCCTAATAACAATAGTGTACTCTTTTAATTAGCATTGTGCAAGATATGGTTGGGGCCAAAGAGATCAAGTTTGTCCCTGAAAATTGTCAATGTGCCCAATAAATCAATAAAATGTGCATAAAATGATTGACCAATAGACTATGTATTAAGGAAATTCGATAGTAATGGTGAGGTCATTTGTCACTAGCTAGCAAATATGAATAAATAATTGTAATAAAAGTCCCTATACTTTGCTTCATACTTCTTTAGGTAAAAACATTTATATAGTATTCCTTGGATATGTAAATATAAATAAGTTCCTCCTCAAAAAAAAAAAATATAAATAAGTTAATTAATTGCTCATTTTATTAAACTATTATGAAGACATTTTATTGAAAACAATTGCTGGTTAGTAGTTAACTGGCTTGATTTTCTAGATATAAGAGTATTTATGGTGTTGAAAATATATATGATACATATATAAAAGATAATGGAATATGTTTCCGATTATATGAGGAAATTAGGGTTTAAATTATGCTGTTAAAGCTAATGAGTTCATAATCATTGTTCAATAAAAGTTAAGAGAGATTTAAAGAGTCGCCAGGACAATATAATTAACCCTAAAAATGACACAGACCAATGATGATAATGACTCATCAGTGCATGAAAAATAATTTAAGAGATATTTTTTAATTTAAAAGTATGAAAATTAACATGTGTCAGATTCTAAAACCAGCTAATAAAGCCCAAATTAAAGAAAATAGAAGATCAAAATGAACCACAAGGGATTCCTTAGATTTAGTCTCCTAATATCTATATGTAATTAAAAAAAATTGAGTTTTTTATTTTTTATTTTTTGGCGTCATATTTCATTATTAGACAAAGAACCCTAATGAAATTAGTGTTATTATATTTGAGTTCAACACTAATTCGTGTAGACTACAATGACATTTATGCATTTATATAATTTAGATTAAGTAGAAAAAAATGCAAGATCAGAGGATTGGAGGACATGGGCAAAGGGAAGTTTAATTTGCTTAAAGTACTCCACCTTGATCAAATATATATATATATATATATATAATATTAATTATTCCTAACTACCTTTGAGGACAAAACTACAAAAAATGCATAAAAATTTAATGCATGGCAAACATTTTACTCATGATTGGTTATTTTTATGCAACATATACATTGACATATTATTATAGATTAAAATTCAACCAAACTCAGCTTGATACAACTTCATTTGGTAAATGGGACTTTTATATTTAAAAAGATAAAGAAAGTTAAAAAAACATATACATTGACATATTATTATAGATTAAAATTCAACCAAACTCAGCTTGATACAACTTCATTTGGTAAATGGGACTTTTATATTTAAAAAGATAAAGAAAGTTAAAAAAATATTTAAATTAATTACTTCTAGTAGCACTCCCATAAAAATGGATCTTCAATACGGAATCCAATGTCAGCTCCAGCCAGCTGCCATGAAGAAGCATAATAGCAAAACTCATCACTGTGATCCGTACTGCTATCCAGGGGTAAATCCGGCAAGTCAAAAAATGTGTCATCGTCATGATCAGCCGCCGTTGAAGCCGAATTTGACGATGATTCTTGGGTGGTGTTGTCTAGTGCCAAATTTGTGGAAGAATGAGAACTGGGCAAGATCGGCTCGGCTTCCGCGCTTAAATAAGTCGAAGCCGCAGCTTTCGCAGCGGCCGCTTGATGTCTTTGGGTGCGGCGGAGGCGGGCCGAGGCAGCTCATCAGCCAAGTGAGGGAAATTCAAGTAAGCCGATTGGCCCTTAATGGCTAAAGCTGCCACGTCGTGAGCTCGAGCCGCCATTTCAGCCGTCGGATACGTCCCGAGCCATATTCTCGACTTTTTCTCGGCTCCCGAATTTCACATACCCATTTACCCCAACTCCGCTTCCGCACTCCACGGTACGTCGGGTGTTTTCTGTCGTCGGAAATATCGGTGGCGCCGCCCTTACGCTGCCGCTCGCCGTCTTCATTGACACCGACTTTTCCTTTTATGCGTTTTTGCGCTTTGGAGTTTTTCTTTGCGCTTTCACTTGTTGTACTTTGTGTTTCATTAGTTGCACTCAATGAGAATCTGGAGGAGGAAGAAGAGGTCGAAGTGGCCGGAGGCGAGGTCGGACCACCGGAAGACGAGGCGGAGGAAGTGGCGGCAGTGGTGGTGGAAGAAATTAAAAGGTGGTCTTGATCTACACTTTCCAAGATGATTTTTTGAACCATAATTAAATTTTGTCTTGTGGGCTAGTGGCTACCAAGAATTTTCCAATGATGGTACATAAGATAATGAAGTTGGGTTTAAAAGAGTCTTCCACAAATTGGACTAATTTATATAAGTCTATATTCCCAAATCCCACCTACACACTTTTTCATCCTATACCCATGTGGCACTTTTGTAATAATTTTGAATCACATATGGTTTGAGATTTTATTTAATTAAAATATACTGCTTACTTTTTAATCACGTTTAATTAGCCTAATCTTTGATGATTTTGACATGTATCTAATTATAATGTATTGATGACAAGCAATTATGTATCTACACAAACTGAGGGACACATTGCTGGGATCAGTTTGGTAAAAACATTAATCAAAGGGGCCAAGCTAATTTGTGCTCATTCAAAACTATGAATTTCACATGAAACCGGCCGGGTAGGGCCCCTTGGTAGGGTAGGGTTATTAACACCGACGGGTAGGGTCATTAACATTTAACACCGATTGGCCATTAATTTCTACATTTATTACGACATCGTTTAACCTGAGTTGAATTTCTTTGTTTTATGAGGTCAATTATAGGGTTACTTCCTGCATGTTAATACCTTGGAAGAATTAGTTTGGGTAATATTAACACCATCTCCAACACTGCACTATTTTGGTCGAGAACCGCACTACTCTTTAAGCCAAGAAAATTTACATTTCATCTCCAACACTCTGACTATTTTCTCGCACTAAAAAGAATATTTCATAAGATTCTTTCTTTTATATTGATTTTTATTATTGTATAATTGATAAAATATTATATAAGGATTTTTATTTAATATAATATTTATTATTTTTTATCTTCACAATTAATTAAATTCAAAAATAGAATAGAATAGAATATTAATTTTTAAGATATAAACAAATTCAAATAAAGTAAAATTAATATAATATTTATTAAATGTTTTACTTTTAAAAGTAAACAAATTAAAAAAATATATATTTAATGAAAATAATATAACATTAATTTTAGTATTATTTTTTATTAGATTAACTGAAATATAATATTAATAATAATATTTAAAATTAAAATAAGCTATAATAACAAATTAAATAAAAAATCAGAAAAAAAAAGCGCTCAAGATCGCGCCATTTTTGGCGTGGTCTGTAGCAAACGCCAAAATACATATGAATATGGCGCAGTGCTAGGGCGCTCAAATTGGCGCTGGAAGCCAATTTGGCGCAGTGCTGGAGACGCCTAAATGAGCCATGGGAGAAAGATGATCATTAATTTGGTTTAGAAAACCGCCCAAACCTTAATATACCGTCCCATTAATAATGTTTTACGATAAAAACTGCGATCCAAAAAAAAAAAACTAAACAAACATTTGGTGCTGTGGCGGTTTTAGAATCAAAAAACCTCTAACTAACTACACCGTCCTTATAAAAATGAAGTGGTAAAAGAATTCCTTTTTCTTAGTTGAATAATTAGGCAATGGATGGATTGAGAATTTATCACGTTGACCGATAGATTTACAGGGTGTTTGGCTAAAGCTAATTATTTAAAGATCTTGTAAGCTCCTACATCTTACAAAATATTTTTAGAGCCTATAAGAAAAATAAGTTTCAGAAGTGTTTGGATAAAATAAGATGAAAGAACTTATAAGATGTTAGTAATGATATTTTCATAATTAAATTGGCCAAAGTGAAAAGAGGGTATTAAAATAAGATCTTATTTTGAAAATAAGATGGGTCCTCATTTTTCTAAATCGAGCTTATAAGCTTCTAACATCTTATTTTTGGAGCTTATAAATTTTTTTCAAACAACTTTATAACCCGACACTTTTAGAGAGCTTATAAGCTCCTAAACATCTTGTTTTATCACTCTCAAATATCTTATAAGATGTTTTTGAAGTGCTTATAAGATTAGGCAAACACCATCTTAGATACACCGAAAAATACCCTTTGCATTTTGTGTTTAATTCTGCAAAATGCATTGTTCCAAACCAAAATGCCGTTAAAACATTCTTTTCTGAATGTAATTGAATAAAAAACGTAATGAAATGTGCACTCTATTTCCAAAAGTAATTATGCATTCTATTTCAAAATAAAAAGCATTTTTCCAAACTTTAGAATTCTATTGGTAAGTTTTTAATATCATAAAAACTAATATATATATATATATATAGGATAGGATCTTATGTGGCAACCTCTACTTACCATTCAAATGAGATCCCATCCATCCATCCATCATATTCAATCAATGGTTGATTAGGCCTAAAAATACACTATTTTTCATTTATTTTAAATGTAAAAAGGGCAAATGTAACTATCAAAATGGTGTAAAAATAATACCATAATTACTTTCCTAAAATCAAGGGATGTATTCAATTTTGTATTTCCATAACATATATGCCTAATAATGAGGAAAAAACGGACTCTCACTCTTCATCGACGCAATATTTTGGTGTACAAATGTTTATAATATTGTGCTCGGACGCATTATTTTGTGTATAGATATGCATATTTTTGCTAAATAACTATCAAAATGGTGTAAAATAATATCATATTTACTTTCGTAATAGAAATCAAATATATTCATATTTATTTATTTTTATACTTTTTAATAATGAGGAAAAAATGGATTCTCACTCTTCATTTGCAATATTTTGGTGTACAAATGTTTATAATATTGTTCGACGCATTATTTTGTATAGATATGCATATTTTGGTGCTAATATAACATGAAAATGAGATTTGGATGTTTATTTATAAAAATGGGACTTGTTGGTATAAAAATATTGACAATATTGTACATTGGAAACATATTTTGGTGTATACATATGCAAATGCATAGATAGTTTATAACCATAAAAATATGGTGTAAAGATAATTTTGTTATCATAAATTATATTTTGTATATACTTGTCCAATATTTGGTGATAATATAAGTATTCAAGAGTGCATTGTTAGATGTTTTTGAGAAAATTGTATATTAATATTGATAATGTATATTTTGAAAATTATTTTGTGTATACATTTGTTATTTGGTGTACAAATATGTAGATTTTTCAACATTTTTTTTAACACCCACTTCTTGTAATTTTCAGAATTATCCAATCGATAAAACACATAAAATAAAGTTGAAAAACAAAAACGATGTTAACATCAAACAATCAACCAAAAAAGAAAAGGATGTATCGAGAGAGCAGAAACTAAGAGATACAAACAATTGCCTAATTTGATTCCATTAAGTTTTCATCAATTCATATCCACAATTAAAATAAAAACAATCGAACTAATTGTATACCAACTATTTAATAAATGTATACCAATTATAAAAAAATTTTAAAATTTATTTAATAATAAAACAAAATGGGTAAAAAAATATAAGCTATAATTTTCAAAAATGGAATCTTCTCCTCGGTTTGGGCATCGAGGCTTTCATTTTGTGGTCTTTGACCTCCGGGCTCGATTACCATCACTGCACTCTCGCTCTCTAGGAATCTCTCTCTCTCTTTCCTCCATTTAACCGGAAGTGAGAAACATCTATGAAACATTACTCGAAAATTACGCATGATCTATACATGAAAATTATTGAAGAGCAAAAAAAACAAAAAAACTAATTGTGCAATGATTGTAACTCAGATAAATAACGAAACTAATACTATTTAAACATCAATTAAATATGCAACAAAACTCATAAAAACATGAAATCTATTTATTTATATCGAAATGGAGAAAACATATAAAAATGATAATTTACACCAAAAATAACAGTAGTTTCACCAAATGAAAGCACAAAAAGCAAAAAATCTAATTTGGTGGAAGGCTTATACCAAAAGTACTAAAAAACATATCATACTTGGTAAATTTATACCAAATAAAAGGGGATGATTTCCCAAAGACGATTAAAACATAATTTTTTATAAATTGTGCACAAATCCTTACCAAGAGCAGCTTGAATCATCTCATCATTTCATAACTAAATATCAATTCGTAGAGCGCAAATTGAACCAATCAACAATTTATTGGGGCGTGGACGAAACCAAGTCGTTTAAACTATCGGCCCTCATTGGCGCAACAAACCGACTATCGTTATATTCAATTACGCGATTGTGTTTATACATCGGCTCACCAATTTCACTTTCTGCGGTGGGAAGAAGGTTTTCGGAAGAATCCAAAATCGAAATTAAATATGATTATTTGCCACTTCATTAATGTAATTATCCGCTAGGTTTGAACCCGTAGTCCTCCGTCATTTCGAGAAATAAAAATATTTGGAAAAAATGGCGATGTTTTCCGTGGTTATTTCAAGTGGAGAGGAAAGAGAAGAAAAGATGGGTTTTGATATTTTTTGAAAACCGATATTGCAAATAAGATGGAATAATTGAATGAAATTAAAAAAGGGTTACAATCTTGGGGTTTAAAACGGATGGATTGTTATGTGTATAAAATATCTATTAGCCCTTAAATGGGCCGGATTGAATATAAAAAAAATCGAAAAAACATGGCCCTTCATTTTTTAAAACAAGATTGTGGCTTAGGTTTGTCCACACCGCCACATGGTAAGGGTGGCCACATATTGCAATACATATATATATATATTCTAATCACATTATCTTTTCGTTTATTAAAACAGCCAAAGTACCCACCACTCCCTAAATCGTTTATTTGATAATTTGAACAATTTGAAATTAATATTTAGGTAAATTACACAGAACAATTCAGTTTAAAATAAGTAAAAGAAAAATAAATTGCCAAATCGCATCAAGATCTCCCATATAATTTATAGTTCCATCTAATTCTTGGGCCCGCTTTAAAAATTCTTAATATCGGTTTGTTATGCCAAATAGGAACCGATGAATTAGGACGTACCACGAGAAATAAGAATATTAATGACTATGATATTGATTTAGAAATCATGATTACCATCTTTACTTCAGGTCGGGTTTGACTCGATCAGAAACGTGATGCTTAGGTTTGGGATTGAACTACAATATGAGCACATTTAAGTTACACATGGGATTGAACTAAAATATTTACCTTAATTGGAATAGTGCCTATATAGTTAATACCTAAATCGATCATATGAATACACTAGTTTAGGGTAGCTGGAATAGTTCCTAGTTAATACCAACACTTAAATCATGAAAAAAATTAATACTACTATAGCTAAATAAGTCAGAGGGATAATTACAATAAACCCTCAAAACATTTCACGTTTTTCTATTTTATCTACCAAACTCTTGTGTTTGTTTACAAAAACCCTCCAAACAATATAATTTTTGGCCATTTTTGCTCTATGGGCAATTTTATCCTGAGATTTATTTTTTTAACAAAAAGAATGGATTAGTCCATTATATGAGCATATCAAACTCATTATGCTTAGTATAAGAAAATAATAATTCATTAATTTCATCAAAAAACTAAGTTCCGATGTCATTTTCTAGGATCGCAAAACAAAATTAAATAATGTAACGGTAAAGTTTACATAGAAGGGTAAATTTGAAAAGAAATAATTACATTTTGCCCCCCCAACTATAGATGTTTTGGACTTTACCATTTAAATTTTTTCGAGTTCATTTTACCCCCGAACTCCTGGATTTTTGCTCGATGCCATATATTGACCACTGCCGGCGGAATATTTCCAGAATATTCCGTCACATGAGGGCAAAATTGTCATTGTCTCAAAGTTGTTGCATTTTGCCACCTGGACTATGTTTGACTTGCACTTTATCCCTAAACTTTGCATTATTTCACTTTGCCACATAAAATTTAAAAAAAAATTTAAAAAAGTTTTATATTTATACATGTATTTTATTTCTTTTTTCCTTTAATTATTTATCCATAAAAAATAAATAATTATTTTGGTTAAGATATTATCAACAAAATTACACTAAATTCTTCATTTTAAACTTTCTTGAAAAATCATATTTTATTTTCCTTTTATTGAGTTATTTTTTCATTGAAATTAAAAATATATATTATTCTTTTCATTTTCTAGGTGAATAAAATTATAAATATTCATCAAAGTCAATTTAAACATAATAAGATGCATTTAACTTTATTTTGTATGTAAAATCATTAAAAGATAAAAGTATTACAAATTTAATGAATTTGATCATTTTTACATTCAAGTATTGTATAAGATTTGTAATAAAGTAAATGTTTATCATATTATTTTATAATGTATTATATTTAAATTTCTGGAAGAATATTCCTTTCGTCAATTTAATTTTTTAGTTTATAATTAAAAATTATGAAAATTTATTTACTTTATTACAAATCTTATACACTACTTAAATGTAAAAATAATCAAATTCATTAAATTTGTAATACTTGTATCTTCTAGTAATTTTACTTACAAAAGAAAGTTAAATGCATTGTATTATGTTCAAATTGACTTTGGTGAAAATTTATAATTTTATTCATCTAAAATTAAAAAGGATAGTTTAATTTTTAATTATAATGTAAAAACTAAAATATAGTAAAAGAAAAAATAAACTAAGATTTTACAAGAAAGTTTAAAATGAAGAATTTATAGTATAATTTTATTAATAATATACTTAACCAAAGTAATTATTTATTTTTTATGGATAAAAATCGAAGAAAAAGATATAAAATAAATGTATAAATATATTTTTTTCAAAAAAAAAAAATTATGTAGCAAAGTGTAATAATGCAAAGTTTAGGGAATAAAGTGCAAGTCAAACAAAGTTGAGGTGGTGTAACAACCTTTTTAAAAATTTGAGACAACGATTTTGCACGTGCCAAAATATTCTAAGAATATTCCGTCACGGCAGTGGCCAATATATGGCATTGTGCAAAAATCACGGAGTTTAGGGGTGAAGTACAACGACTTAGGAAAGTTTGGGTGGTAAACTCCAAAAACGCCTATAGTTTGGGGGATAAAATGTAATTATCTCATTTGAAAAATATAGATTAGTGCAATAATTCATAAAATTTAGGGGTTAAAGTAAAACAATTAAAGGTTGAGTGGATAAAGTAGAAAATCTTGAATAATTATTAAAATTACCTCCAAGTCAAAAATACCCTTTTTACTTTTTTGGAATCAAAAATACCATTTCTTTTATGACAAGTTGGTATAAAACTATGAGATAATTTGACTTAGACCCCAACTTTACCAATATTTGTTTTTAGTACTCCTATATTCCCAACTCATCAAATATAGTACCGATTTTATATTTTTCAATCTCTTTGGTATTGGCGTCGAGTTGACCGTCAACTATGATCAGTGACCTACTACAACAAGTAAAAATGAGTAAAAAATCGATAAATACATCATTCTTTCATTTTTCACTTGTGTTTTTATTTCAAAATCCTCAAATCCTAATCAAATAACTCTTCAATATAAAAGTAAAAACAATTAAATCTTTGTTATGGAAGATAATATTTTTTAAATCAAAAATATTAGTCCCAAATAATTTTAAAAGAACCACTAGACCTTCTCATACACCCATTATTTTAACAATATAATTAATTTCAATGAAGTTAAAATTCAACTTAAATAATCTTTTAAAATTATTAAGAATAAATAAATTATATTTTAAATTTGTATTTATTATATTATATTTTGTTGCACTTAAATTACTAATTTTAACTAATAAAATTAAATAATAAATTAAACCACCTGATGATGTGGTTACCTTGTCATCCACACAAATGGCATAATTCAATTACAAAATAAGTTTCTAATTAGGCAAAATTGCATTTTCAAATATTCTATTTTATATTGTTTATAATATTAAATAATGAATATTCATACACACACAGACACACACACACACATATATATATATTAAAATTTCATTTTTCTTTTATTTTTAGTTCAAACGTTTTATTTATATATACACATATATTTATATACACATTTAGAAAAGGTTGAAGAAAAAAAGACGCTTGGGGACCAGTGGGGAGCCGGACACGGTGGTGCAATGGAGACGACAGTGGCATGATGGCGGGCACCTGGTGAGTGTAAACGGGTGAAGAAAACGAAGAAGAACAGGAGGAAACGGAGAAAGAAAAGAGAAGAAAGATGAATGATAAGGGGCGGCGGGGGATGGATTTGTGTGCAGCGGCGGCAGGAGGGACTGTGTAGAAATTGAATGAAGTAAGAGAAGTAGAAGGAAAGAAAAAGGGAAAAAGACGAAAAATAAAAATAGAAAAAGAAAAGAAGGAAGAAGGGAAAAGAGAAATTTTTATTCTATGTCAACTCCACTTAGAGTGAATTATATTGTGGGTTGCATTTGGTTGGAGACACGTGTCGAAATCTAAAGCAGTCACTTAGCACATCATATCCTTACGATTATTGAAGGTTGTCATTTTAGGTCGAGTTGGATCTGAGTAAAAATACGAGAATCATTGTCTTTGTTTGCTAAACGTGAAAGATGGATGAATTTGGAAAATATGGATGAAACTCATATCAAAATATGAAATATTCATATTATTCAACACAACAATGTTTTTTAATTTTCATCATAAATGATTTATAAATTAAAACTGTAGTAGGATACTAGGATTAATTGACTGATTGTTTCCATAAACAACTATATGATGACAAAAAGAATTATCAATAGTAATTTCATAATAATATTTTTTTGTTGTCAATGTGTATTTAGTGCTTATTGCTAAAATTATTATTGAAAACACAATAGAAACTTTTAATGATCAATACACATTATTATTGAACAATTAACCTCGTCACATCCTCATTTGTATTTTTCCATGAGCAATGTTAATGTGCGCACCTTACAATACAACCCAATACACTTGAATACTGCAATAATGGCGCCATTTCAGCATGTGTTTAAGACCATATGAAACTTGAGTCACACAAAAAAAGAAAAGGATAGGTGCAATTAATATTCACTAATGGTCTTTTAGTACAATAGAGGATAGTAGGGGAGATGACATATGTACTCGTATAGAATCGAATACTGATTAATTGCCTTTACAACACAAGTATTCACCACTCAAGATAAGGAAAAAGAAAAATTTAGTATTCCGTAAGTTTGTTATCAAGTTTAACAAGAAATTCAATTTAACTTCCTAATCCTTGCAGTGTTCCATCTGTTTCTATTTTTGAAGCAACATATTTCACATATGGAATAGCAATATTATTTAATAAACGTGACATTAATTTGGTATATTAAATATGAGATGAAATACCGTAAAACACAAATAAATTTGTATGATTTGTCAATAGGTTTACATCCTCCATGAATCTTTGAATAGCTTCAACCACCTACCCCTCCCACATCCATCTATAAATAGGTGTTTCATTCTTGATTGTAATCATCCCTTGTAAGTGGAATATCATAGAGATCCTTGAGAGTGATCAAAATCAATTCTTGAGAGATTGAGTGAGTTTTGAGAGAGTTTGTAAATCTACGTAAATCTATTCTTGTGTGAAATAGAATTGGTATTTTTCTCTCAAATTCATCTATTTAGTTTCATAATGATCATGTGATCTAATGAGAATATGGATTTACACACCAGATGATGTTATTCTTTTCCTAAAACTTAATGATATATGTATTAAACTCCTCCGCTTGCAAAAAAGAAAAATAAAAAAATAAAAAAAATGGTTTTATAAATCTAATTTATGTGACTCTTCTTCTTAAATGACCATCAGTTTGTAGCTCAAGTGGTATTGTTCATCCTTTGTAGGGGTGTTGACCATGGTTCGAATCCTGTATTTTTCAATTTCTTTGAAATTTATCCCCGCCCCTCCGACCACTACTCCCAACTTATTTAAAAAAAACTCTTCTTCTTAAATGAGCGTTAATGAGTTGGTTGAGAAATTTTATAGTACAATGGATATTGTATTTTTGAACCTTTTTTTTTCATTTTTGTTAGTTATTATAGTGTATTTGAAATCCACTTTAGTCCACTTTAAAATATGTAGTCATGTGGAACCTTTTCCTTAAAATTTTCAATCAATTACAAATAATTTAGGGCCAGTTCATACTTCATACTATCCTTCCAAACTAATCAATATTATTTGTGCTTTCAAAATATTCTTAGCGATATTTCTACTATGTAACAGTCTTTATATGTTGCCTATTAAAAAACCTCTGACATGATGAAAACAAATATAGATACTGAAATGGGGAAATTTAATAGCATGTAGAAGTACAGGAAAAATTAAAAGGGACAAACATGGGGAAATTAAGAAGACATTATTAATAAAACATTGATTTCAATCTTGCTCATGATTAAGAAGACAAACACGAACACATATTCAACCCTTTTATCATATTTTGGATATGTTTGTGGCCCAGAAAGACACAAAACATAAAATTAATTTTCAAAAGCAATTTTATTTCCAACAAAAGGAACTATTAGGATGTCCAAACTTTTTGCACGAATCCTGCATATAGAGAAATGTCACTCCCATATTATAAAATCCAACTTCAATGCGCCAAAATTCCTTTGGAACATAACCTAAAATTACATGAAAGTTGACTACTAGCAATGGCCTGGTAGATGCTACTCCGGAGAATTACGTCGGGTGTAGTATTTCTTGTAGATGTCGCACACAATACACGCGTTCTATATGTGATTATGATTTGTGTGTAAATTTGTGATATCCACAATAAATCTACGGTAGTTATTATTCAAGAAGTATTGTTTCAAGTGTAGTATGGATAAAAACCACTAGTAATAGTTTCTGGCCACGTGAAAATGTACCTGGCACATTTTTCAGCGTCACTTTGAATTTATTGGGGTAGATTTATTGATGTAATAGATCTATCTTGGAATTTATTATAGAGTGGTCAATTTGTGAATAAAGTAACGATGATAAATATATGGACGGTAACGGTAGCAGTGGGGGACTGGAGGGGTTCGATTCAACAGTCGTCTCTTTAACTTATTTGTCATTACATTGTTTGACATGTAAGTTCTGTAAAACTTTCCTTAAAAAAAATATTCTGTAAAACCTAAAATTTGCCCTTTTCTGAAAATTGTGATAAATATTTTTTAAACATGTGTTCATAAATGTGCGATCCTAGTTTTCATTTGCTGAACTTTAATAATTTACTTGCTCTCGTGTCAAAACTCGCTTATATTTTGAACAGAGGAAATTACACTAACCCATTTCTATTTGTATTTTTATATTTTACCAGTGTTGTAAAAATCGATCTAGGCGCCCTAGGCCACCGCCTAGCTAGCGTCTGACGATTTCTACAACCTTGTATTTTACCATATAAATTATTAAGATACTAATGATTTTATAATTTTGATACTAAGATTTTTACTTGATGTAGAAATCATAAGAATTTAAAAATGAGGATTCCAAACTTTTTAGGAAATATATTAATTATAAAAAGTCTTTATTCATCTTGATGATATATATTAGATTTTTTTAATAAGTTGAGAGTACTAGCTGGAAGAGATAGGATAAATTTCAAAAAATTGAAAGATATCAGGTTCGGACCTCAGTTAACACCCTTACAAAGGATGAGCGATACAATTTGAGCTACAAGCTTGTGGTGATGATATACATTAGATGTTCTTGTACAAATGTTGGATTATGCCAGCAGAAGTTACCCTTCTTACAACGTTTCTCCATTGGTGGTTAGATTACCATCCACACAATGACATAGTCAAGAAATATATTGAGGTATAGAAGTGGGCAAAAAAAATCATATAAATTTTAACTAATTCTTTTTTTAAAAAATCTCAAGTGTAAATTTATTTTAAGGAAAAATAGGGGTGGGTCGAGGCTCAGTTTGCCCCTATCTCCGCCTATGCATCCACATGCATAGTGAATCTAGAGTGACATTTTCTTACGTTTCACGAATCTAAGGGAGTACTTGGCTGTTAAAATTTTCGCACAAATTTTCTCTTTTACCAATAGGAGATCGTTTGTGAGAAATTTCAAAAACAATACACTACTCACTCATTTTCTCACTTTTTCAATCATCAAAAGATTTCGATTTTAATTTTTTAAAAAAAAATTCATATCAATATCACTATTACACGATTATATCACAAATACAATATTCACTCTTTCATACTTTTCAAATCACCAATCATATATAATCACTCTTACGCTCATATTTTCATCTTATATCGAACCACTCTCCAAAATTCATTCCGGCCTTTTTCTAAATAAAATCTTCACTATATATATTCACCTCAAAAATAGAAAAAAACATAACGAAGGGTCAAGAAATTACTCCTTAGAGTGAATTACAATCATCCACGTATTATGTGGGCCCATAATGCACAGTGGGCCCTAGGGAATCAAAAACCTCGAGACAATTACATATTTACATCCTCTTCACAATGATGATGGGTCCTATGTTCCTTCCGGCCAATGGGTCTAATTGATGAGTGCGCATCCAGAAAACACACACAAACACACATCAACCGTACGATCACTCACACATGATGGTGTGCGTATTAGTGTGACCACACAGACGATTCTACAATCGTGCAGCATTAAAGGGACCTAGCCGATGTAACGATCCCAACTTCATGGCAACCTATTCCTCCTAGTGACTATTAATATTGAGATTCATGGAACATGATTGGGATCAAGAGGAACTATACCTCCAAATATATAAAGCCAATAATGCCTTGCAAATGGTTTATTTCATTATTCCCCATGTTATGACAAGAAAGCCACCACTTGTCTAACGGTTCATCCTAAGCCTTCTATTTCATAGTACTATAGACCTTTGTGACTATTCTTTATTTTCACATAACAGAGAGTAGTACTATCACCACCAAGGAAAACAAAAATATAAAAAAAAATTCTTTGCCAATATAAGATAAAAAAAAGAAAAATACTATAAAAACTACCCTTAGGTTTATTACAAAAAACAAACGCTTATCATCAAAATACAAAAGCCCCTCATAACAGTATTTGTAATTTTGAAAGATAGAATTTAATATCACCAACAAGGAAAACAAAAAATGAAAAAAAATTCTTCATTTGCCAATATAAGATAAAAAAAAAAAAAAATATGAAAAAATAAAAATAAAAGATATAATCTTATTATTTTGGTTTGTGTGTGTAAAAAACAAATGCAATGTGTGTTTATCTATCAAAATTACGGTGTGTGTAAATAGCCCCTGTGTGTGAATAGGTATTAAAGGAAAAAAAGAATGGATTTTGTAGGTTTTTTTGAAAGATACTAAAAGTTAAAGAGGATTTGAAATCCATTGATTTTTTAATATACAGAACCCTAAGGGTATTTCAAATTTCCCAATCCTCCCCCAAATTTCCAAATCACTAGGGTATATTTTTAATCACTATTCAAAAAATAGTCAACCAAGTTAACCCTAAGAAAGCTATTAATTCCTTGTAGCATAAGATGAGCATAATCAAATAATGTGCGACATAATATTTAAAAAAAAATATACCTAAACCTTATTGTTGGTTGCACGCCACTTGATGCACAGTTGGCTCATCATCTTCATCGTACGCCTCTCGCTGTCTTTGTAGCTCTTTTGCCTCATCTCTTCCTCAATATTGACATCAACCAAAGTGGTTTCCTCACATTTGGCGAGTACTTTATCAGACAAGCGCCTGACGGACTTCACTGGCAGCACTGTCGCCAAAATTCTCGATTTTTCGGGAGAAAGAAATCCAGATTCAGGGAAATCCACATTGAAATGGATAATTAGCTGTCCTTTCATGAATGGTCTCTGGTAGTGTGGCATTCCCAAAAAAATTACAACCCAACAAACACTTATCTTTTTTACGTCCCCTGAAATAATCAAGTCGCATATACAAGGAAAGCAATACTTACAAAAACTACCCCTTGAGGTTTAATTTAATTACAAAAAACCTCGAGTTATCTTTTAAAATTGGGATGATTACAAAAACACCCTGATGTTTGGGCTAATTACATAAAAGCCCGAGATGTTTTAAAATTACTAAAAAAAACTCAGATTTGATTATGCCTTAAATGTAAGAGGGTAACTGAAAATATTGGGGCGAGGGGGGGTTTGAAATATTTTTTGCTTATGAAGGGAAAAATATAAGACAATCAAATCTCAAGGGGTTTTTGCAATTTTCAAAAACCTCTTTCTATTACTGGCCTGAACCTCAAGGGGTTTTTTCGTAATTATCCATTCAAAATTTCAAATACCCATTAAGGTATGTATTTGTTTTACAAATTACCCCCTCAATACGTGCAAGTTGGTAAATAGAAACAGATGTCGGGGATTTTTATAATTTTGAAAGATAATTGGATTTATTTTCATTAAGTTAAAGCCACAAGGGTAGAATTTATAATTATCCTCGCAAGGAAATTCAAACCATTACCAGGCTTAAAGACTTCGCCAGGGTTTGATCTGATTCGAAGTCGCCTCCCGTCAAGATGAGTTAGGACAAACTGAAACCCGCAAAGAGCTTCTCTTAAACTAAGGTTGTATTCGGCGTGAAGATCATCGGATTTCCGTTTGAACTTGAGGTGTTCTTTTTCTTGCAACACAAAAACAATGTCTCCGGTGATAGTATCAGGCTGCAAAGAAGCCCATATGAAAAAATGAGCTCAGACAGATCATCTAACGAAATGAAGCCACTGATGTATTTAATGATATACAAAAAAAGAAAGGATGAAAAATCTGATGTATATCTTTGTGCAAGAGCAAAACTATGAGAAATAACCAAATAAATAAAAACTGGGCAGCCTCGAAAAAGGATAAAAAAAACAAGATGAAAAGAAGAAAAACCTTGCTGCCAACGAATTAAGGGATAATTGCAAAAACTATTCCGCCTAATTTTAAGGGGCTAATTGTAATATTTCTATAATATAAAGGGCTGTTTTGAAAAAACTTCTTAAGAAGGGGAAAATGTAAGACCGAATGAAACCTCATGGGTTTTTTGTGATTTTGAAACTTCTCTGGGTTTTTTTTTTTTTTGGTAATTACCACAAACCTCAGGGTAGTTTTTGTAACTATCCCAAGAATTAATTCAACTTACAGCTTCATCAGCTTCTCCTGAGAACACTATCTTCTGATTATGCCGCATCCCTTTCTCCACATTCACTTCTAGTACTTTCTTTTCCTGTGTAACCTTCTTACCTTTGCACTGAGGGCATTTATCTCGTTCGCTTATGAGCTCTCCTGTATCATAGTAGATTCATATTTTTTACCAATTTTTTGTTCGATTTCGCCTTTTCATTGCACTTGAAATTAGAAAATCAGAAAACATTAAAACAATTCTATAAGTACCTGATCCTCTGCATTCAGAACACACATGTTGAATGCGTTGGATCATGCCAGGTCCTATCTGTCGGGTAGTTGTCCTTGTTCCAGTACCCTGGCAGCCATAACATCTCCCAGAGGTTCCACTCTTTGAACCTTTCCTGAGAGGTTTAGAATGCTTAAAAATATGTCAGAAAAACATTATTAACAGAAACTGCACCCGAACAAACAAACAAAGGAAAAAAAAAAAAAAATGAATAAAGATGCAAATGAGCCGACGCATCCAAAACAATTCCTGTCCAAATGAGATTGAACTAATAGTTTTCAAGTTGTACTAAAAAAAAGGGATAATTAAAAAAAATAAGGATTGATCTAATTACAAAAAAATCCAGAGATTTTTTTAAATTGCAAAATGAAACCTTGAGGTTTGATTCCATCTTGCATTTCCTACTTCATAAGCACAAACATTTCAAAATCCTCATAATATTTATAGAAATATTACAGTTACCCCCTTAAATTTAAGACAAAATCAAACATGAGGGGGTTTTGTAATTTTTGAAACATCTCAGGATATTTTTGTAATTAGCCCAAATCCTAAGGGGGTTTTGTAATTATCCCAAAAAAACAGAATCATTATAAGTTACAACTTTTGTGAAGGTTGGAAAATCTAAAGATTGAAGAATCTAGCTAGATAGTAGATACACAAACTTTTGCTTTTGACGTTCTCAATCTTGCTGATCCTTAGTAGTAGTCCATGCCTTGGGAAATAAATCATTGGTCATAGAACAGAAATGTTCGTGATTTTTGTATAAGAGCTACATAATTGAGATCACAACAACACTGATATTTTACATGATTCACATTTCTAAAGTCCATTAAAGATACCACAAAGAGAAGAAGGGTAATCACACTGACAAGGGAGCACCTACCGCGAAATATTCAAAGTCATGCTTGGTTCAGGATAAACACAACAGAACGAACATGCATGATAACGAATAAGATAATAAGAGACCATCATTAATTGCATCAAAATTGAGTTATTTACTAGAGACTGAACCGTGGGTAGATTTGGGCATGAGAAGATATACCCTTTACACTTGGGACACAATATGTTCCGAGAAATAGAGTGTTTTCTAGTTGTACCGTTGTACAAGTCCTCTAGAGAAACCCTTAATGGATGCACGACATCTTCACCTTGTCTCTTTCTGCTTCTGGGGCCTCTGCTACCTATAAAATTGATCCATAAATTTAATTTCTATAATATATTAGGAACTACAACCCCTCTTTCCCTTCAAAAAGAAAAAAAAAAGGGAAAAGGAATGAGCTATCTCACCACCAAAACCTCCAGTAAATCCACCACCAAAAAAAGATTCAAATATATTGAATGGATCATGTGCTTGACTGCCTCCTCCCATTCCATCCTTAAGAGCATCTTCACCATATTCATCATAAATCTCTCTCTTTTCAGGATCATTCAAGATTTCATATGCATGAGCCAACTCCTTGAACTGATTCAGAGTAAAAAAGAGAGTTAAGGTCAGTTACACCGAGTTGGTAATCAATCTGCAAAATCCCATAATTTATGTGTTTTCTTATGAGAAGTACTTATTTCTAATTGTTAACGGAGAGAGACATCCACACTTCACATCTTATGAACTACGCAATGAAAGAAAAATGCTTACTTTTTCGGGATCTCCACCTTTGTCAGGATGATTCTTAATGGCAGCTTTCTTATAGGCCTTTTTGAGCTCATCTTGACTTGCACTTCTTGGAACACCAAGGATTTCGTAATACTTAAGGTTATTGCTTCTCTTTGGAGCACGTCCAAACATAATGATTTTATTTCAGTACTATAGAAGAGAAATTCCACCAGCAAATTAAACTGCAAAACTTAAAAAAAAAAAGAAATTCAAACTAGAAGCACCACAGTTGATCCATTATGAATAGTGCTAATATTTTATAGTTGAAGTTGGCATCAGTTACTAATTAGGAAGATATAAACAAGTAATCAGTATGGGCAATTCCGGAAGGAAAAAATACATAATGTTCCATAGTTCATTAATGAACTGCAAAATAAATAACTGGAAATTTCAATTTGAAGTTGAGAATTTAAATCAGGTCGTTCAGTACTTTCAAAGTCTGCAATCCATCGAATCCTTCCTAGTTTTAGAAAGCAGTAGGTATTTATGGATGTAACTATTTTCTCTTTTTCTAATTCAACTTCCCAGTCTACACCACCTCATATGTAAGATTACAATCGTAAAAGAAGTTTTACGGATACACAAGCAAGAGCATTAAAATGAAGCAAAAGAATATCTATTAGAAGAAAATATTTTCAAAAGACATGACATGCAAAAATTGATAAAAACTCAAAAAGCTGATAGCTAAATCTCCAAGATACATCTGAAAAATGTACTTGGTGCCAATGTTCTGAAAAGCGCTAGGTGCTAGTCGGGCGGCAGACTAGGGCCTATTGCCTAGGCAGAGCCTCGGCGAGGTTAGGCGGGACCTGGACGGGGTTAGGCCGGGCCTAATCGGAAGAAAAACGTAGGCGAACAAGGGGACTTCAGCGTCGAGGCGGGGACTAATCGAGGCTAAACGGGGATTTCTAGAACAGTGAATTTTGATGCAATGCATCAACAAAGATGAAATTTTAAACTCATTCCAGAACAGATCACTACCAACAAGTTAGATGAATCGATAACGTTTCCAAACTACTAATAGAAGCACTCTTACAATACTTACCATGAGATACATAAAACAGACACATACTTGGAACAATACCGAACTTCGCATTTCTGACTTGCAATTAAGTGCACCGGAATGCGGTAGTACATAACTTAGTGCCCCTAGCATGCATGCGGTTGCACAACATTGAAAGATGACCATCTTTCTAATTCCCCATTTGCCTAATCAAGAAAGAAAAACCCAGGCAAGTCCACAAGCCACCAGCCGTCCCAGTACACGTGTGCATTTGCAAGCATGCATACACTGATACACATAAGTTTCAAACATAAAAGGTAACATGGGATTTTAATTTGCAAAACAAGAATTGCTAAGAGCAAACTACTTAAGAAATAATAATTGATTCCCATTGCACAAGCAAGGCAGTTAGGGTAAGAAAGAATATTAGCAGATAATTAAATAAAAAAAATTATCGTTTTGGTCAGTAACAACTTGCTTACTGAGTAATTAGGTATCCCATAACAGCAGAGGTTCCCGGTGAATAAATATAAATAATATGTATATGTATATATAAACTGAATTCTATCATTACTATATTCACAGATGAGAAAAGAACATCAGCTAATATAAATACGGCTTGTGAAGCTTAAAGTAGAAAGCCAAATTTCTCTTAGTATAAAGAAACCAATCTACCTGATCAAACCAATATACCTATAAAATCACCTCAAAATTAACCAGAAAAAAGGGTAACCGAAAATAGTTAAGATCTTTGAGCACATCATTTTAAATCTTAAAAATATAGACCACTACATCAAATTATGCGTGCAAAACTTCAGTTCATGAAACTCATATACATGTGTTTACTCGTATGCATAAAGACGCATAAATAAACACAATTTCAGCTTTGAATTAAACAATTATTATCAAGAAAATTCACCTTGAATTGGGTTTCCCTTAACTGAGACTTGATAGAGAAAAGGCAGGTTTTATTTGAAGACTTTCGGGCCTTCAGGCGGTAAGATTATCGGGTGTGGTTGCATTTGATGGCGGGCAGCCGGATGGGCCGAGTCGAATTAGAATGAGCCCGGTCCGTTTAAAAAACTATCTCAATCTCTTCAAGCAAAGCCCATTGAGATGGATAAGTTCTATACATTGGCCAGGTTTAGGTGTACGATGTACCTAATCCTATCCAAATTTAGCTTATTATTAGTAGGGGTGGTCACGGTTCCGAAACCAGCGGTTCTAATTTTCCAAAATGAGGAACCGAAATCAGAATCGGAGCCTCGTGGTTACGGAGCCAAAATCGGAACCCGGTTTCTCCATAGTTCTGTCGGAACCTGTTGGGAAATTTATTTATAATAGATTTTGATGATGCTATATAAAACTTAGATTAGTAAGTTGGCATCCCCATTCTGCTATAAAATCAACTATGTAATAGATAGGGCTCTATTAGTTGAGTCGAAGCAGCCAAGTTGAAGATTGCAGAAGTTGATTGAAGATCGAAGTGAAAACTCTATTGTGTGTCATCTGAGTGTTGCTGTAACGACCGGGGGCTATCCCAAATTGGCCTTTTTCCTTAATCATTCCCTTTGGGCTTTCCATCCGTGGAAGTGGGTTTCATGCCTTTCCCCCACTCTGAGAACTCAGTACTTTAGCTTGGAGGTCCTAGGTTCGAGTGTGGGGAAAGGCATGAAACCCACTTCCAGGGATGGGAAGTCCATGAGTGGCGACGAGGATGGAAAGCCCAAAGTGAAAGATTAAGGAAAAAGGCCCGTTTGGGATAGCCCCCGATTGTTACAGTTGTAGTGAAGGATCAATCAAGTACCAGAAAAGTTATCTCAGTCAACAAACTGATAGCTAGAGCAGTCAATTCTGGCCTGGCCCGGCTCGACAAGCCAGCCCGACCAGCCCGGTATTTTTACCGTGCTGGGCTTTAATATCCTAGGCCCAAAAAATGTCGGGCCTCAAAAGTCTGGCCCGATCGGTCGGTACTTTTAGTGTATTTTCATTGGCCGGGCTGGCTTCCCAAATTGGCGGTCCGGTAACTGTTTGGCCAGGCCCAGCCCGGCCCGACCAATTTTACTTTTGACAACTCTACTGATAGTTGATTCACTCCCAGATAAGTAGAGATGATTGTCTAAGGGGTTAAGCAGTAAAAAGGACTCAAGAAAGTTGAAGAGATCTGTTGTCAAACAAAGTCAAATGTTTGCTAAAAGTAGAACATGTCAGGCTGCATACAATAAAGTTATTTTGTTGAAAGAGTGCAAAAAGTTAAGAACCAATAGGATGTTCCTGCAAACCTGCAGAGATTCAGGCAAGGTTGCAGAGCATTAATTCGAGAATCAGTCTACATCAAAAATTGTAAGACAAGGCAAGTCAACGACCTCAAAGTGTAGTTTGAAAATGAATCAATTTCTTCAACGGATACATTTTTCAAACTCACTATAAAAGGCCGAGGAATATATGAAAGAAAGTCACGAATTACAAGCAATAGACACATTCAAGAAATCGATCCAACACATGTTTAGTGAAGGAAAGACAACTTCAAATTGTTGAAGAGGAAAATATTTGTTGAAAGACAAAAAAAGTGCATCTACTCATCCAAAGTTGAAGGAAGTGTAGTGAGGTTCGATTCAACCAAAGCTTTGGATTTGTTGGAGGGTTGCGTGATCAAATCCAAAAGTCCAAGGAGATGAAGAGCAGGACAACCGTCTTTGAAAAGTTGAGTCCAGGAGAGGATGTGTGATGTGTGATCGGTCGTCTCTGAACATCATTTTGTAGTTACTTAGTAGATTACCTCCGGGGATTAGAGAAGAGTGGATTAGAGGAATTATCTCATCCTCGAACCACTATAAAAATTGATCTGTGTCTTTTACATTTAGCACTTAATTCTTGCATATCTTATCTATTGTTTGTTATATTTGCTTAAGGCTACTGATAATAACTGAACCTAAAAACAAGTGTTGAAAACATATTTTAATCAAAAGATGAAAGTCTTCCGCTGAAAAACCAAGTCTGTTGTATTTTTAAAAAGGTTAACCGAATCAGTTGAGTTATCTTATCAACAGCTCAATCGAGTCTGTTGAGTAACTAACTCTACTGTGAAGGTCAACTAAGCTGCTCATCAAGGACTAAGCTGACTTGTGACTAAACTCTGATTTAAAATGACTAAAATCTAAAATTTGGTAAAGTCTATTCACCCCCCTTCTAGACTTCACATTATCACCCCTTAGGATCTACAGAACCATTTTTTTCTCTTTTGATAATTTTTTAATTTTTTTAAGAAAACGATTTATCAATTTCAGTTGCAAAAAAAAAGGAAAAAAAGAAAAGGATCTGGATTAATAGTCATAATAAACATTTAACATTTTTTCTAGCATGTTTTTACCAAAAAAATCATGATTTTTCACCTTGAAAACCCCCCAGTTCCATCAACGGTTCGAACGCTAAAACTGTTGGTTCCATGATTATTGAGACCAAGAAACTATAATCAAAACCGCCCTGTACGGTTCTGGTTCCGATTTTAGAACCGAGTTCCTGTCAATGGTTCTGATTCCGGTTTGAAACCCCCTTTCAGTTCTATTTGGTCACTCCTAATTTATAGGTTCCTTCGATTTTTTAATTAATTAAAACTCATATTATACTTATATATAGATTCATGCATCTATATAATTCTTGTATCATTGATGCACCATTAATCGCGATTCACTTGGTGTTTAAGCAGCCTAATGATAAAGTGGTTGTTTGGGAGCACTTATTCAACAAAAGTCCATTTCTTAAATGGACTTTTGAATAAGTGACTTATTAAAAGGCTGCTAGTTTTAACTTCTCTAGAATTAGGGGTGTCAATCGTATCGTGTTTCGTGTTTGCAGGTCGTGTTCTGACACGGGTATTGCACGTTTGGCACGAACACGAACATGACACATTTAATTATTTGTGTCAAAATACACGACACGAACATGACCTGTTTATGACAAGGGTAATCCGATACGACACGAAATACTTATATAATTTAAAGTTCACATGAAAAATATTATTAGAAAATGCATTCAATAAATTGCACATCATCTATAACCAACTAAAACATCACAAAATATGAAAATAATGTCACTATAAAATTAAATGGGTTAAATAAGTCAATTGTGTCGACATGTGGGTCGATCTGACTTGACTTATTTATTTCCCGTATTAACCGTGTTTGACCCGATTTTGACCTGAATCTGCTAAAGGTTGTACATGTACATGCTAAATTCGTGTTAGGTTCGTGTCGGGTTAACTTGTCGTATTAAAAATTGATGCCCCTATCTAAAATAGACTTTTGGAGGAGTGACTTATCCAAAAGTTCATTTTAAATTAAACACCAAACATCTATTATTATGAATATAAACTTTTTAAAAAGTGCTCCCAACAAGCACAAAATTTCCAAAAATAATTAGTTAATATTATATTTACGTTATTCGTTTACAACAATAGCATTTATTGAATTTTTCTTATTATTAGAACTTTGGAAGTTTTTAGTTAGATTTTTTTGGGGTGGGTGGGGAGGTGTTGAATCCACCTATGCATAGGTGGCGGCTTTTGGCCTGGACTCATTTATTTATTTATTTATTTTTAATGGGCTCATTTATTAAGAAAGATGACCATCATAAATTTATACATACCAAAAGCAATAAATTAGGAGTATTAACTACCTTACATAAGGGAAACCTTTAGTTACATTTTGTGATGATATCTATATATATGTGTATATATATATATATAAAAGCATAATAGCGGTATTTATGGAAAGTTCCCGCCAAAGTGAGTTCTATTTTTTGAAATAATCTAAAAATATAAAAAAGTAAATCATTACTATTTGTTTTATATTTTTTTAGTTTTTTGTATTGAAAACATAAATCGTATATTGAATATTATAGTATTCCGCTGCATTTAGTCTTGAACATTGTCATGATATAAAAGCAAATATAAATTCTAAAGTCAGTTAGTTAGTTAGGACTTAACTAGAAGTTAGTTTAGTTAGTTATCTTGTGTATTTTCTTCTATATAAAGGGACTTTCCTCCTTCATGTAAAACAACTTTGCTATTATACATTTTACAGATTTTACAATCATCTTACTCTTCGATATACATTTCATCTACATCAACATGGTATCAGTTTAAGCAATTTTTCACATTCCGTTGAATATTTTTTTCTGCTATCTTGTTAATTGAGATTAACAAGCGTCTGATGTCATATTCATCAAGAGTTCAACCATTTTTCTGGGAGATCTTGATCAGTTTATCTTGAATGGCTACTCAACCAATCAATTCTCCGGCCGATGATCATAATTCACCTTTCTTTTTGCACCCCAAATGACAATCCCGGTGCGTGATGATCGTTTATGAATCCTTTAATGGAGAGAATTATAATTCTTGGAGCAGGGTTGTTCTTATGGCTCTGAATGTGAAAAGTAAGCACGGTTCGTCGATGGTTCAATCTTTGTACCTGATCAATCTGATTCTCTATTGTTTACATGTTGGACAAGAGCTAATAATCTTATTCTTTCTTGGATCTTGAATTCAATATCAAAAGAAATCAGGCAGAGTATCGTTTATTTTAATTCTGCACAAGAAGTATGGAATGAGCTCAAGATTCGTTATGTAAGGATGGACCAAGAGTCTTTCATTTGGAAAAGTCATTAAGTTCCATTTCTCAAGGATTACTACCTATTACAATCAATTTAAGCGTTTGTGAGATGAATATGTCAGTTTTAGGCCTATCACTAAATGTTCTTGTGGCCATTGTTCATGTAACATAGCTGCTGTCATGACTGCTACTCAGCAATTAGACTCTGCCATTAAGTTTTTGATAGGCTTACATGAATCATATGCTCCAATAAGGAGCCAGTTGTTACTTTCTTCACCCCTTTATTCTCTTGCAAAAGTTTATTCTCTTTTGTTGCAAGAAGAGTCTCAAAAGGGGCTCCAGAATTCCTCTGTTTTGCCAATTGCAGTTGAGTCTATGGCAATGCTAGCTAAGAAATCAAATATCCCAAGATTTCCATCTCAAAATGACAAGAAGAGGCCTAAATGCTCACATTGTGGTTTCAATGGAGATATTGTTGACAAGTGTTTTCAGTTAATTGGCTATCCTCCAAGTTGGAAACGGCCCAAAGGTTCAAGCATTATTAAAGATCATGTTGCTAATGCAGTGATACATTCTCCTCAAGACTCTGAGAAGGCTGACAATCCTTTATTTTCCCCTGAGCTCTTTCAGCAATTCTTAACATTTTCCTAATTTTAATGAGGGTATTGTTCATACTGCTGCAACTTCCATCTCAGGTATTTTTTCTGTCTCCACTGCAAACACAGACATGTCTTCCAAATAGATTTTGGACACAGGTGCAATAGATCACATTGTCAGTGATCTCTCTTTATTTTCAAGCATTCCCTTACCTGTTTCAATCCCTATTCATTTGCCAAATGCACAGTCTAGTAATGCTACTTTCATTTGGGAAGTCAAACTTACAGACACTTTGACCTTACTTAACACTCTATATGTTCCTTCATTCACTTTTAATTTAATTTTTGTTTCTCAGCTTGTTAAAGATTTCAAATATGCTTTGCATTTTTGTGCCTCACATTGTTTTTTGCAGGATTTGAGAAATAAGAAGATGATTGGTTTTGCTAAGGAACATGGTGGTGTATATCATTGCAAAGTCAATTCTATAGCCTGTAGCACTGTTTCTTCTGCAGATTCTATCAAGACTGGGGCATGCTTCTTCAAAGACTTTAAAGTTATTGCCACACCTTGACTCTAAATGTAGCACAGACTTTCATTCTTGTGAAATTTATCACTTTGCTAAATAAAAAAAGTTATCTTTTAATAATAGAACTTTTGTAACTCAAGACATTTTTGATGTAATACATTGTGATATTTGGGGACCCTTTGGTACTACTTCTCATGCTGGTTTTAGATACTTTCTTACAATGATAGATGATTTCTCAAGATGCTTGAATATGTTTGTTAAAGCAAAAATATGATACTAAAGCTCAGTTAGAATCTAGTCATAATATGGTTCTTACTCAATTCCATAAGAAAGTCAAGGTTATCAGGACTGACAATGGCACTGAGTTCTCACTATCTTCTTTCTATGCTTCAAGTGGTATAATCCATCAAACCTCATGTGTGGAAACCTTACAACAAAATGGTTTAGTAGAAAGGAAGCACCAACACCTGTTACAAGTTGCAAGAGCACTTCTGTTTAATTCTAAAGTTCCTACTATTTTTTCGGATGAATGCATTTTAACTGCTGCACACATCATTAACAGGCTTCCAACTTCTGTTTTACAGAATAAATCACCTTTTGAGATACTTTTCAAAAATAGCCTGATTATTCTTATTTCAAAATTTTTGGTTGTTTGCCTTTTGCATCTTCCTTATCCAGGCAAAGGGACAAATTTCAGCCTAGAGTTGTGAAATCAGTGTTTATAGGTTATCCTTTGGGTATGAAAGGATACAAGTTGTATGATATAGAAAATCAGAAAGTTTTTATCTCTAGACATGTAGAAATTTGTGAGAATATTTTTCCTTTCAAGACTATTAATCATGATCATTTTGATTTTGTAGAGCCTCTGTTTCCACATATAATTGAGCCTTCTAATGAGTTCAATTCTCAGACATTTCCACATATTGATTCTATAATTGCTCATTTAATGATATCACAACACAAACTGCTGAGAACACAAACTTTGTTCCAGATGTTCTTGAACATCCTATACTTGTTCCTATAACTAACTCAAGATCAACAACTGACACAACATCAGCTGACTTAAGAACAACATCAGACTCAAGAGCAGTAGCTGACTTAAGCACAACAACTGACTTAAGAGTAACAACAGACTCAACAACAACAGTTGACTCAAGAGGAGCATCAGATCTTTGAAGGTCTCATAGGCAACGAGCTACTCCACACTATCTAGACATCTACAATTGTGCATTACCACCCTCATTGCAACCAAAGTCTTCCACTCAAATGGTAAGGCGGGTAAACAAGATGATATTTCTCAATCAATTTCATTTGATCAACTTTCTAGCACACACAAAGTTTTTACAAAGAAGCATCGCATAGGGACATCGAGCCCAAGACATATGCTCAAGCAAGAAAAGTTAGTGGGTGGGTTAATGCGATGAATTTCTGAAATTCAGCCTTAGAAAGAACAATACCGGACCTTAACACAATTTCCACCAAATCACTCATTGTACTGGTTGTAAATGGGTCTATAAGGTCAAATAAGCACGGTTTGTTGCTAAAGGATACACTCAAGATGAAGGGCTTGACTATTTTGATACTTTATCTCCAGTTACTAAAATCACAACTGTCAGGCTTGTTTTAGTTGTGGCTGTAGCAAAATGTTGGCATCTCCATCAATTAGATGTCAACAATGCCTTCCTCTATGGTGATCTCAATGAAGAAGTATATATGAAGCCTCCTCCTGGTTATTGTGATGCCTCAAATTCTAGAGTTTGTAAACTCATTAAGAGCCTTTATGGTTTAAAACAAGCATCTAGATAATTGTTTCACAAACTCACTTACTGTTTACTTGCTTATGGCTTTGTACAATCTAAGTCAGACCATTCTTTCTTTATTCAATCCAAATCAAATTCTACAATTGTTTTATGTGTGTATGTTGATGACATTATTTTAGCAGGTAACAACATATAGGAGATCACTCATATTAGAGATCATTTAGATGCCACATTTACAACTAAAGACCTTGGCACTCTCAAATATATTCCGGGGATAGAAGTGGCAAGATCTTCTACAGGCATTAGTTTATGCCAAAGAAAGTATGCTTTGAATGTTTTAACAGAAGCAGGATACTTGGGATCCAAACCTTGTTCTACTCCTATGGATGCGAAATCAGATTTACATCTTCAAGATCAAACTCCTCTATCTGATCCACCTATGTACGGAAGGCTTGTAGGAAGATTGCTATATCTTACAATTACAAGACCTGGGTTATCTTATTTCATACAAACTTTTCAGGTTTATGTCTAATCCAAATAACTCTCATCTTGTTTGCTCACGTAGTCTTAAGATACATTAAGACAAATCCATGTAAAGGTATCTTCTATCCTTCCACTTCATCCTTACAACTAACTGCTTATAGTGATGCAGATTGGGCCAAGTGTCCGGATGCTAGAAGGAGTGTTAGTGGCTTCGCAAAGATATCTAGGAGACTTCTTAATCTCATGGAAACCAAAGAAGTCGCCTACGATCACCGCTCCTCAATTTGAATCGAGAATATAGAGCCATTGCCTTAACAACTTGTGAAGTTCAATGGCTTGTATATTTGCTGAATGATCTACACATTCATTCCACAGCTCCTGCTATTATTTACACAGATAACAAGTCCGCTTATTGCATCTCTCAAAATGCTTGTCATCATGAAAGGACAAAGCACATACAATTGGACTGCCACTTTGTTCGAGAGAAGATCCAAGAAGGATTGATCAAAATTATTCATATTCCATCATCTCAACACAGCTGATTTAATGACCAAGCCGTTACCTCATGTTTTATTTCATCATTTTACCTCCAAGTTGGGCATGATCGATATTCATGCTCCACGTGGGGGGTGTCAAGATATAAAAGCAAATATAAATTCTAAAGTCAGTTAGTTAGTTAGGACTTAACTAGAAGTTAGTTTAGTTAGTTATCTTGTGTATTTTCTTCTATATAAATGGACTTTCCTCCTTCATGTAAAATACTTTTTCTATTATACATTTTACAGATTTTACAATCATCTTGTTCTTCGATTTACATTTCATCTACATCAACAAAGATAACAACTTCTCTGTTTTGTTAATGGTTGTCTGCATCGGTAATGTCCAATAATTAGTTGGGTTTGTTGATGCATTTTGATTTCTCTTTTATTTTCCTTTTACAATGGAATCTAGTTCAACATTTATATATGCATCGAAAACAATGTATTTTAATAAATGGCATTTCCATTTTTGTTGTTTCTATATCATTTTATTTTTTATTAATAACGAATGGTGAATAAATAATTTGATCGATCCAAATATCATACTTTTTAATGGAATAATGAATATCCATTCCAAATCCAAGACGCCAAGACTCATTGGGCAACTAAACAACAACAATAATTGTAATGAAATATAACTATACACTTTCCAATATAAAGTAATATATAGAAATATACAACATTGTAATATTAATGATGATTTTGAAATACAACAATATTTGGAAGATAAAATTATCCATTAAGCATGCAGTTCAAGCAATATAAATAGACCCGATCAGACATTCAAATATCACCCTTTTGTTAACCACTTTTTGTTAACCAGAAGTCCAGAATCTGATATCCCACCATTGTCAGCAACTGAAGAAAAATAAAAGAAATCTGAAAAATGGACTCCTTTTTTTTTAGTTTAGTAAATGATACTAATCCAGCCAAACAGCGGCGAACATTGCAACTCCATTTAGTTGGTGCTGATAGTGTGGCCTCATATATATGAAAACAATTAGAGTATTTAGGTTGCGATTGGAACATTGCAACTCCATTTAGTTGGTGCTGATAGTGTGGCCTCATATATATGAAAACAATTAGAGTATTTAGGTTGCGATTGGATATGAACGAGATTTTATTTTTGTCCCGCTCGAGAATTTTTTTGACCAAACATGCGATTGTTTATGAAAATTTTCAGAAAATATATTGTTCTCTCACTTTCACTTTTTCTCATTTTTTTCTTTCACCAATCACATCTACACATTTTTTCACAAAAAATTAATCATTATTATACATTCTCCCACAAATTTCACTATTCACTCATTCAAATATTTCTAACTACCAATCACATCCAATCATTATTTTACTATTTTTAAATCAAATCAACTTTAATCAACTTTCATCATTACATATCCATTCACACTCTCAAAATTTTCCAAAAACTTTCATCAGAATTGTTTTTCACTATTCTCTAGCGAAAAGAAAAATTTCAAAATGAATGTATATCAAATCGCACCCTTACATTTTAGAATGCATATTTTCATGATAGGTAGTTTCGTGTAATCTGAATCTTTTTTGTTTATAAAATGATTTTTTTACTTATTTCGTTAATGCCTTTCTTAATAGGGATACAAGTTGCATACAACAATTAAACATCAACAAATTGATAACTTTCAACAAATTCTACATGAAAATAATTTGTATGTTGTAAGCCTGCAACCTGAGTTCTATTTATTTTGTTAGATTGATTTAATTATTACTTACTATTTCAAATTTTCAACCTACGTATGATTCTGAGTTTGGAGTTCATGAAATTTACATAGGATTCTGATATTTGGATTATATTTTCATTTTGATTTTAAAGGGAATAAGCATTCTGGAAGATTATGGTAAGTATTTATTTATTTTTCAACATAATTTTATAAGAAATAGACTTTCTTCCTTTTCTTATTGTTTATTATTTTCTGTAGATTTACTAATTAGTACTCGAATATTACAACCCTTTATCACTTACGTAAATCACGAGAATCAAATGAAACCATCGAAGAATTGAATTTAAATGTATCTATTATAGATTATTGTATTAAACTTCCAAAGAACATAAGTTGAAGCTTGATGTATCATTGTTTTCGTTGGTTGAATGTATTTGATAATGATATTCACATGATACTTAAAATTTGATTTAGTTAAGAGTTTGGAGTATATTGTACATATTATATGTAATGAATGTAATTTTTTTAATGTTATGTAATAAAAAGGATTTTTGAGATTTATTCCATGTTTAATAAATTGAATAAAATGAATTCCCCTATATGAAGCAAATGAAAAATCAAATATACATAAAGAATTCCCTTAACATTATATATCTCACATATTGTAAAAATCAAAAATTTCAAACCCATATTATCTCAAATAATACACCAAACTTATAAAAAAATTGCCATTTGTAACTAAATGATCGAAACAGAGACAAAGCAAATTCAAGGAGACTAATGTGATTATTCAAGGAGATTAATTATCAATGCACTTAACTAATTGGATTGATAATTAATCTTCATTATAAAGTTATGTAAAATTGACAAATCAATTTGAAAATTATGTTTTCCTCTCTATTGGAGCAAGTTCCTTTTAAACAAACTGCAGGAGAACCTTCGGGTACATCAGGAAAAAAAACCAAAAAAAAAAAAAACCCAACCCAAAATCTTTTTTGTCAGTTATTTCCCCAATTACAGTCTTCAGGGTATATACATTATTTGTCTTCGGTGACAAAAAGTTGTTGGAAAAAACAAAAGCTAATCGAACCAAGTTTCTTTATCTAAAAAAAATGATCATAAAATTTTTGTTTTCATGCTCCCAAATCCCAACAAGTATATCCTAAATAAAATAGAAAATATAATAATATGCTAACCAAAATAGATCGGAACATAATCAGTGGATGAGTAGCCATTCTATAGGTTAAAAGATTCATATATTATATAAAAAACTTATACATTTGATTTTTTTTTGTGTATTTTTTCGGATCCGAATTTTTTATAATAAAAATTTATCCCTTCAGCAGAAGAAATTTAATCTGGAAAACAATAAAAAAGTTCACGCAAAAGAAAAAAACAAAGTATCGAATGGAAAAAGAACGAAAAAAAGTAAAAATCCAGAAATCTTTATGGATCGACTTACCAAAGTGGGCGAAAGAAAAGATTAGATAGATTTTCTAGAAATACGGGGAAATATCTAGAAGTTGAATAGAGCTACACATATTGTTTCTTTTTTTATGTTTTTTTGGTTAAATAATATTTCTTTTTTCCATTCGTGTAATGGGCTTTAATTCGGCTTATATATAAAGTAGTATGTTGTTTTTTTATTGAATCATTGGGCCTATTTTCGATGGCCCATAATCAGCTAAACCTTAGTATAACTATTATACAAATAAAACAGAAAATTTGGATTTTGTTATGGATTTGTATACATATATCATTGTTTATTTTTTTAATGGTTCAAATAATATAGGACTTTCGATACAATTGCCCTACTTTTTGAAGACAATGACAACTTTTTACGCTTTTGAGTACTTTTTTGAATAAATTTATGCTCCCGCTTTTTTTTTACACAAATTTACACTCCCACCAAAATTTCCGGACTTTTTGACGTTGTTGTTTCAAGATTATTTGGAACATGTTTCAATAATGTTTCTTCCAATGAAATTTAAGTGAAAAAATAGATTTTTCCCCCATTAAATAATCCATTTTATACTCGAAATCTTATAAAAAAATCAAGAAATATACACATAAACAACACATATTAAACCAAATAAATTAAAAATATTACAGAAACAACATGAATAAAAAACACAATTCAATTTTTGATACAATGCATGAAAACATAAAAAACATGGAAACAATCAAGAAAATATATAGAAACAAACCAGAAACAATATTAAACACCATATGAGCAAAAAGAGTTAGGTAAAAATTGTATTTAAACATCGAAAACTACGTGGAAACAACAAGGAAACATCATAATAACTTTAAAAGCGGTATGGAAACAACTTAGAAACAACGTTAAAAATATTAAAAACACCACATGATAAAAATAGGTAAAAATTGTATTTATAAATTGAACACTACATGGAAACAACAACAAAAATTATTAGAACAACATTGAAAATATTATAGAACAACACAGAAACAATAGAAACAATGTACAAAATAATACATGAACAAAAAAAAGCATATAGGTAAAAGTTGTTTTGAAATATCGAAACAACATAAAACAACAATGAAACAAATTTAAACAACATCGAAACAACATATATAATATATAAAGCAATACAGGAACAAAAAAAATGAAAAATGCATAAAAATAATCAAAAAATATGTAGGAGCGTAAAAAAAGAAAAACTAGGTACAAAAGTTATAGGAGTGTATTTTGTAGTATGTTAAAAGAAGGTATAATAAAATTATTTTCAATCAAATGGGCTAAATTTCAGATTTATTGATTTTTATAACTTTATTTTTCTTTGGTATGATTTCTTATTTGAACCGTCGTGGATAAATTATTTTTTAAAATCTTTGATTTTTTGTATGTGTGGTGGTGAAAGATCTATGACAAGCCTATTATATCCAACATCAATATTTTCTTTTTTCTGATATGACAAACATTATAATATTTTTTATTCATAATTCCAAAATATCTTATATGTATGTTCAACAATAAATATTAAATAATTTTTATTTTGCAAGAAACTAATCATTACAGATTATGAGAAATCGCCATTCACCATTTTGGTTAGTTACAACCTCAAGTATCTCTACAATTGTCGATTTAATGAATGAAGATTTTCTTAACTCTTCCAATATTGGTGCAGTATATAACAAGAAAATGCATTTGGATATTGGTCCATCTGTAATTTAATATATAACAAAATTGTTACATTGTCAAATTTTATTATTATGTTGTATATCTTTTTTCCTTATGTAATGTCAATCAACAAAACTCATGGTCAATCTTTATCTAATGTAGGACTCATTTTAGAAATATCTGTTTTTAGTTACAAATATTTGTACATCGCTTTGTCCAGAGTTACCAATTCAAAGGGCCTTAGAATTTTAATATGTGATAGTAATGGTGACCATACATGTTCAAACACCAATGTTGTATTTAAAAAGTATTCTAAAAGTTATAATTTTTGTTAATGTATCTATAATTAAATTCTCTTTTCTCTGTACACTTATGATTTATTGTTACATTATCTAATTAATTTTTTTGTATTTCACGTTCTAATCGTTGGTTGAAATTTCATACATTACACGCACTCAAAACTTATTTTTTTGTATTAATAAATATTCTGTGTATCGCACGAGTGGATTACTAGTTTATCTTAAACTTTTGAGCATGATAAATGATAATACAAGAATGACAACTCCATCAAGTCAATCGCTAAACCCTAAACAATAACCCATTACATATGCGAGTAACCATGAATGATAATAATTCCATTAGATACCGATATATAATTGTAAGTTACAAGGGTGTCAATAAGTCTAGAATGGGGGGTTGAATAGGCTTAACCAATTTTATGATTTTAACTTTAAAAGTTTAAATCAGAGTTTTACAAGTAAACAACTAAGTCTTTTGAAGACAGTTAGGTTCAACCTCAATAGGAGAGTTAACTACTCAACAGACTCGAGTGAGTTGTTGATAGAGTAACTCAGTTGAGTGAAGTGAGCTCTTTTAGAAAATCAATTAACTTGTTTTTTATAGCGGAAGTCTGACACCTTTTTTATAGAATGATTTTCAACACTTGTTTTAGGATAAGTTATTATCAGTTGAGTTAACAAATTTATATCAACAATAATAAAGATATGCAAAAAGTAAATGCAGAAAGTAAATGACACGGAGAAATTTTATAGTGGTTCGAGAATGGGGTAATTCTCTACTCCACTCTTTTCCAACTCTTGGAGGTAATCCATTAATGCAACAGTCGTGTTACAAAAAGCATAGAACAGTCTGAGTAAGCCTTGATCACACAGCTGGCTTCACTCCTGGGACTCAACTTCTTCGTAAGGTAGCTGCATCACTACTTCAGCTCTTCAAACCCTTTGGACTTGATCACACAACCCTCCGTTGGATTCGAAACAGGCTCTAACTTGAACCTCATTGCACGTCCTTCACCACATGAAAGTGTATACCCCTTGTTCTTAAATACCAAGATTTTCTCTTTAACTGGTTGAACATTTCTTCCTTTCTTCCTTAAATGTGGAGTATTTGAAGACCACATTTGTTTTCCCCAATTGGCCGGTCAAGGATTGCCCGCCTTCCAATAAAACCAAACTCCGATACGCGACTGACCTGAGACCTGCAAAACCACCATTAGAAGGGGGCGAAAGGGTTTTCCGGCGCACCAACTTCGATACTCAAGTCATAATCACTCTAGAGAAAGAAATATATGAATGGAATAGTATGTAAAGTGTGTATGAAAGTTCTAACCTGAGGCATACCTTTTTTTGAGCTATTTATAGAGGCAATTAGGGTTTTGTGCCCATCAAGCCAGACTAAAACCCTAGCTTAAACCTTTGGGCTTGGACTTATTATTCATTATGGGTCGTACCTCTTCCAAGTCTGACGGATCGGTAGGCCCTTAACTTTATCCATCAAATGAGGTCCAGTCCATATAGATCGGGAGGTCCTTAACTTTATCCATCAAAACGAGCCCAACCCACTCATTAGATTCGAGCCCATCGGGCCAGGAGTTTGGTCCTATCAAAGAGCTATGAAATCGGCTCAGAGATCGGCCCAAACATAAGAGTCCAACTCCCACTGAGCTCTCTTCTGAGATTGGGATGGGCCTCATATGTCGGGCCCAGTCTATTTCTTCCAAGAGAGGCCCATCAAACATTCATTATATCTCGGTCATGAAATCCCTCACCAAACTGAGCCTCCATAATAAGCCAAAACTCACCCATTTGGCCCATTTTGACTGGTCAGCCCAAATATGCCCCCATCAATCAGTCCTCCCAATTATGTATCGAAGTGCCTCAATCATGTCAGACATAATTGCGTGTACAAGACCGACCTATTGAATTTTTTTAATCATTCTTGGTTTTTCCTGGATTTCCTAAAGATTTTAGTGAAAATGTTGATTTTCAACTTCAAGAAATTAATTATTTCAAGCTAACTATTATTTTACGGAAATATGAAATGGATGATGAAGATTATTTTTCTTTCTTTTTAATCTTTGTAACATAATTTGTATTTTAGATCTTTGATAGTGAATCTATGGTGCATCTTGTAAATCACACATGCACAAGTATATATATGATTAGTAATCAATATATATATATATATATAAGATTAATTTCAAATGTATATTTAACAAAATATTTTATACACATAATATTTTATGGATACATAATACTAGGCGTGTCAATTTTGGACTCGATACGCAAACTCGACACGAACCTAACACAAAAGTATTTGAAGACCACATTTAGTTTTCCCCACATCTTACATATCTAATATTCAAAAAAGTACGTCAAATGCATAATGACAATTCCAGCATATATCATAGGTTTCCAGATAATTTCATCCTTGCAAAATCAGTATTGGCCTCGTCCGACAAACTAAAAAATAATTCCAAGTCCTAAGTATTCTTGACAAGAAATTTCAAAACTAGCAATTTATCACACAAACTTAGACCTTGTATAGTTCCAATGACACCAAAGACCTCCTTCCTTGCCACCGAAATGTGATATTCATAACCAATTTGTTTCTCTATGTCACCCAACCTCGCATTTGTGATACGACATAAAGTTTTCATGATCTCATACATAGGATCAACACCGTCAACTGGTTTTCTTTTACACCCCGTACCTTTTTTCCCGGATGTAGAAATTTGGGGAGTGCTTTCAGCTTGAAATTGAGACATGGTTTCCGTTTCATCCTTGAAATTGTCAGACAATTTCTCTAAATTGACGGGGGAATCTTCTTATGGTATGGACGTTCCATTAAGCACATGGTTCATTGCCTCAGGAAGTCTTCATCATGTTCCCCAGTGGACCTATCTTTTCCAAATATAACAACCCAATCATTATAAAATGGCCAAGACTTGTTCCTCATAAGTTGAGCGTTTTCATCTACTTACAGATTGTGATATTTTAACAGATTAACTTCCACCCAAAACAATGAAATCGTAAACATAAATAAACATTATTGAGAAACAAAAGCATATTACCTTCACATATTCAACCCATGTATCCTCAGGGGCCTCGATCATGTTGGTACTGACATTCTATCAAGTTCCACCACGCGACAACATTGTGACTAGACTGCCATAATCTTTCTTCCACACGTATATCTTTGAGTTGATATGTGGAATCCCCTTCCGATCTGTCCCGGGAAGAACCTTATACATTTCTTGTTCCAATGCTTGCATATACCCAATTTTAAACCCATTTTATAATTTCCAACCATTTGCAATAACCTCTTTTAAAGCTGCAAACAACGCCTCTTCTTCGTGTCTACTCCAACTTCTTCTACCCTTGTCATTCCTATTCCGCGTTGGTTTATGGAGGTTGCCAATTGACGCATCCATTCACCTTCTGCGTATAACTTTATAAATATTTTATGATGTATGATATATCATCTTGAACCAAACATATGCACACAGTGACACACAAATATTGAACCTGTAATGGATAATAAAATAAGGAAATTTGCCTACAATAGCACACATATACAAGAACCAATACATACATTAACAAATGAGAATATGAGAACAATCAAAGCAACTGTAAACCATCGGAAATCAGATGTAAGACAAATAAACTACACTCAAATTGAGCCCAGTGAGAATTAAATTAATCATCAAACCCATCTTCTATTCACAATACAACTTTAAAAACATCCAAATCCAATAAGAAAATATAAACTACGTGTGTACAACAAAACAATAATACCATGTAACCTAAATTCAGTTGTGTTACAACGATATTACATATAACTATCATATTTTGGCCTACCCTACACCTCTCTACTCATTGAACATAGATTGGGCTAAATTATCTCTCCAATTTGATCAAACTTGTGATGGCTCTACAGTATCAATGAAGTCCATGTTATCATTATCTTCATGGTCATCTTCATTATCGCTCAACAACTCTTCCATGGGATCAACATGCAACTCCAAGCGAATGTAGTTATAAAGAAATACACATGCCATTATCATCCAATTTTGGACTCTAATATCATAAAAAGTTTGACTCCGTAGTATAACACATCATTTTTTCAAAAGACCGAATGCTCTTTCAATAACATTACGAGCTTTTGAGTGGCATATATTAAATAACTCTTTTGGATTTTGTGGAATTGAAGTTCCTTCACCCCATTCATCGAGATGATACCTAACTTCTTTGTATTGAGTTCAGTAATTCTTGACCCTTGGTGTAACCATTGTCACAAAGGTAAAAATTACTCATAAAAACATTTAATGGTTTTTTAAAGTACTCATCAATGTAAGGATACTATTACTTGATGATGTTGAATAAACATATGAAAAAATAATGTCCAACTATAATATATGAAAAATATTGTAGGTCCCAAGGGTGTGAAGTAAGGTTTAGAAGGGGGGTTGAATAAACCTTACCAAATTTTCGATTTAGTCATTTTAAAATAATTCAACAGAGTTGACTCAAATAGCTGTGTCCTTGATGGGCAGCTAAGTTGGCTTTTCAGCTGAGTTACCTACTCAACAGACTCGATAGAGCTGTTGATAGTATAACTCGGTTGCTTAAGCCAAATACTTAACTTGGCTGATTGTTTTTTTAACAGCGGAAGACTTAACAACCTTTGATTAGATTTTAGCTTGTTTTAAATACTTGAATTTTAGCACTTGGTTATTTATCAGTTGGATAGCAAATATAATACTTAACATATATATATTGAATATGCAGAAAAGTAAATTTGATGGAAGTAAATGACACAAATATTTTTATAAAGGTTCAAAGATGGGGTAATTCTTCTAATCCTCTCTTCTCCAACTCCTGAGGAATCCACTATGTAATAGATCAGTTTACAAAGTAGTGAACAGTCTGGAGACAGCCTTGATCACACAACTGACTTCTCTTGCGACTCAACTTCTTCACAGGGCAGCTGTCTTGCTACTTCAGCTCATTTCTCAAGTTCTTGGATTTGATCACGATGCCCTCCAACAAACTTAATAATGGTTCGACCTGGAATCTTTCTACAATCCTAGCTTGGAAAGTAGACCCATTTGATTTCTTCAAAAGTTTCATCTTCAACAGATTTGAAGTTGTCTTTCCTTCACAACTCGTGTTGGATCGATTTCCTTCGAGTTTCAGGCTTGAGGAATTGCTTGAATGTTTATGAGAATATAGCAGGTTAAATGCTTGAATATTGCTTGCTTGTTCATGGTTTAGGTCACTTTTTCTCCAATAACTTCCTCAGCCTTTTATAGTACACATTTGAAATTTTGCTCGTTAAAGAGATAGGCTAATTTCAAATGTCACTTGTGTTCGTTGGCTTGTCTTGGTCTGCAGTCCTTGATGTTGACCCTTACTCGTATTAAATGTCTTCACAGCATTGCAAGTGTCTGACACAAGGTGCAGTGTTTCCCATTAGTTCATTATTTTTGCATAATCTGGGAGTAACACTTTAGACCTGACAGCTTTGACATGTTACTATATTGAGTAATATTCTTGACTTTAATCAATGGATCTAAATCAGTTGTCTTGACTAGACTGTTGTCTTTACCCCAGATGACTTGAGTCAGCTTCAATCATTGGATTGACTTAACTGTCACTTTGTCACTTCAACATGTAGACTTGGCTTCTTGAGTTGACTTGACTGACTCTTCTTATAGATGTTCCCCAGCTGACTCTTCTTCAGTCGAGTCCTTGACTTTCTTCATGGCCATACTCAGCTGACATACAACAGAGTCTTCACATAGTCCGCAGTTGACTTCTTGTAATCCTTGGCATAGCTGACTTGACTCAGCTTTTCCAGCTCTATCTATTACAATACAAATTACAAGGAAAATGGGCGCCAACTTCCTAGTTTAAGTTTTACATGGTATCATCAAAATCTACTCAATAAATTTCCTAACAAATACCTTGTGGGGTGTTTAAACCATTAGGCCTATGAATTGCATCACGCAAAACTGTACAATTAGCCATTGAACCTTCCCAATCAGTTAGCACGTAAATAAAATTCATATTTTGGTTACAAACTCCAAGTACATTTAGTCATTTACTGCAATATCTCATTTCCTTGTTCTATATCTCACTTTATTTTCTTGGAAACCTTGACCTTGATATAAGTACCTTCTAATGCACATAGACAACCCTATATAGATAATAGATTAGGTCACATTATGCAATTACTGAACCCAAAAAATTTAATTCTAAAAACAACTCAAATTGAGAAGGTTTTTAGTTATTAGCATAAATGTATATGACAATTTAGTAGATGTTACAATAAATTTATCTTAAACGAACTCCATCTAGGATTTGTGCAGTTGTCATTGACTGGTTGAGGACTTACAAGAAGTAAATTGTGAAGCCTCAAAACAACATTCAGTACATCATGGAAGTATCTGCTTACTATTTGTCCAGATCTCTTGAAATCAAAATGCACAATCCGATTTTTCTTATGGTGTGCCAACATAGAAAGAAATAGTGTGGTCTTCTCATTAATTGACACATATCTAGAATCTCTAAGGCATCCCACATGCTTTAACAAGTAACAGAGTTTAGCAAAGGCACCTCGCGTCATCCTTAAATTGTCTAGACAATCAATGTCATTACGTAAAATTAAGTCATCTAAATGTTCTATTTTTTTTGGGTATTCTACTTGCCATATTGTATGTAGTTCCTTGTCTACGATTTCTTAGTCGCCTTCGTGCTCGAATGTGAATTGTACTTACAAACATATTCATTATAAATATACTTTCTAACGTTATTTCTTCAATTAGTAGAAATGTCTCTGCTCTTCTTCTTAAAATTTCAGCTATCGTTCTATGTACAGTTGTAATAGAATACCGTAATGCATAAGCATTCTTATTGTATGCAATTATTCTTCCTAATGATTTATGAGGTCAGACTATGATCATCAAAATTCTAATAGTTGATGATATGTCATGTTTAAACACATGCATCAAGATTTTGAGAATAACCAATAACAATTAGCAATAGCAGGCATTACAACTTCAATTGATATAACCATAAAAAATTTGCAACACCCATTAATTAAAAAGTTTAATATGAAAAAAAATATTAAATACCCATCAATCAATACAACAAATTTCAAATGCCCTAACTAAAAAATTGAATTACAAAATAAATAAATAAATAATTGAAGTTCCACTAACCTGGACAATGAGTATACTTGATATGATTTACACAGAAAATCAAACAAACCATCTTACAAAAATGCTAGTCTCAGTTGGAGTCGATATTATCTTCACCCAAAACTCGATGAATTCTAATATAAAATCAAAAATAGCACTATAAGATTCAAGTTACCTTGACAAACATATAAAATGGAAATCGCAACTTTGAAATTTAAAATAAATGGAGAAAAAACTTGTTTGTCATCAGTGGACACCAGCTCCGTCAACCCGAAGTGGCGAGAATGGGTGTGTTTTGGGATATGGTTCATAAATTTTGCCTTTGCATTTTACGAATGAGACAATAAAATGGAAACTGTAGTTGATTTCATCTTTTGGACAGCTGTATAAGGGGGTCTTTAGGAAATTTCCACAGTCAATATAATGGGCTATATTGTCCATCCCACCATAGAGGTGGGATAGCTAATAACACATTGAAAAAAATCGGGTCAAGTCCATTTCTAGGGCTTTCTATGTTTGAACTAAACAAAATAATGGGAATGAATTAATACAAAAGTGAGTGATATCACTCCCATTATGGGCAACAAAATAAATCCCAAGGTTATGTAAGTCCAAGCGGCTACGATAATCTAGAGGGGGGTGAATAGATTATCTCCATTTCTGCGATTATGCTCTCTTTTTCGAAACAAACAAGCCAAGACAAGAATAAAAGTGCGGGAAGTAAACAACACACGTCGATATATAGAGCTTCACCCCACCTAGGGACTACGTGCTCTACCACCCCAGTATATCCAGGATGGGTTTCGAAAAAGAAAAAGAATTTTATTAATTACCACAATTAATACAACATCACCTTACAACACCTTGAAGAGCACCACACTCTTCTTCAACACCACCTTGGAGATTACCACAATCTCCCTAGAAGATTACCACAATCTTCCTTCAACGGCACCTTGTGAAGATCACCACAATCTTCCTATTTGAAGAGCACCGAACTCTCCAACACCTCGAAGAGCACCAAACTCTTCCACAAGAAGATTACCACAATCTTCTTACACCTAACACCTAGATCACCCAAGTGTGTTCTTACCACAAGAACACTCACAAGGATATCTTGTGTTGAATGATGACCACAAATCCAAGATTACAACACAATAATGAATAATACAATTTTGAGTTCAAGTGTAATCAAGAATAAAGCCTAAACCTCAAGATGTGAAAGTGAAAGACCTTAGGCTATTACAACAAGAATATAGAAATTGAAGAACAAAAGTGTTTGCTTGAATGTATCTTGTTGTGTTGTAGTATTCTCTCTTGTTGTGTTGCTTCAAATCTTCCTCTATTTATAGGAGATGATTGATCATGAATAGGCTCCTCTTGAGGATTGAAAATCTAGAGAAAAATGCAATTAAAATCAAGATTATAGCTGTTAGAAATCAACCCCACAATTTAAGGAAAAGTTGTCTGCTGCACAACAATTAGAATTTGATGTCAAAACGGTATGGCGACCGGTCGCGTAGAAATGAGAAAATATTGAAAACACTAAATTTTTACACAGAGCGACCGATCAACTAGGGGTCCGACCGGTCGACCATGTGTTGGACCGGTCCGCCTAGTTGAAATTCCAATACAGGGAGTTCTGTAATCAAAAACAACTCCCAGGCACCGGTCGCCCTATATGGCGATCGGTCCACGCCACCGGCCGCCCTATAGGGTGATCGGTCCACCTCCTTTTTTTCAGCAAACAGGATGTTCTCTGTTTTGCACAATTTTCAGATACAGGTTGCCCTATAGGGCGACCGGTTGACCTCAAAACGGAGAAGTTGTCCAATTTTTGTCGAAAATGAACTTCAAGAAATACTCCGAAAAAATAGTAAAAATATTTTAGACCGATCGGGAGTATTTGGACAACATTTTGAAACATTGTTTTGGTGTAAAAACACATTAACACAAAATCATCAAAAGTGTTGTTAAACTTTAAGAAATACTCCGTTTAAATCATTTAGGAGCATTTGGACAACATTTAAAAACATTGTTTTGGTGTAAAAACAAAATCATCAAAATCATGATAAAAACATTTATCTAACAAACTCCCCTTTTTTGATGATTACAAACCAAAATAATTTAAGGATGTCGATTTTGAAAACAAAACAATTTTACCGGTTAAAAATAAACTATCCGTTTAGAGCGACAACATTCCACGCATAATAATCACAAGGATGGGAGTAAAGATTTTCAAAACATTTTTCAAAAGCCCCCTTTATCAATATGCACAACAAGAGTAATATAGAAGTAATCAAGCAAAAGCTAAAAACTCAACTTTTACATATTGAGCTTAAGTATCAAGATCTTATAAGCTCCCCCTGTCAACAAAACATCATTAGACATGTAAATGAGTCCACAATACAACAAATAAACTAAGTATGATCCACAACTTTTGGCTTTTAATAGCCACAACTTATAGCTTCTTTCGTGAGCTTATTTTAGCTTCTTTGAGCTAAAGAGCTTATATCATATTTCTCCCCCTTTGGAATCATTAAAAAGAATTTTAGCACGATAATAACATCATATATCCATATCACAGTGAGCAATTTAGCCGATTTATCGAACTATTGATCATTAAGCTTAAAATTCCAAAAGCTAAGGGAAGAGTTGATCATATGACTTGTAAAAGCTCGTAAAAGCTCATTTGATTTGCAAAACGTGATATCTATAAATATATAAGACATTTGAAAATGAGAGAATCATGTAGGTGATGAATTTTTCTTTGAAACATTTTATCAAACACTTGGCGGGCGTCAAATAATAAAGAAGATGTATATAGCCCTTGTAAAAATAACCAAGCCAATTTACATCACCAAATGCAATTATACAATTATCATCCAACAACAATCATCATGCCCAACACAAATATATAAGAATTCCAACAAAATATTAAAGATGAAGCACATTCTCAATGGTTCAACCCAATTGAGATAAGGAAGAAGAATTCTTACCAATTAATCGGAGAGGTCGGGTATCATGGATGATATAACAATATTATAAACTCAAAAATGCATAATTTACAAGAAATAAATCATTTTGAGTGAATTTTGTGTGATGTTTGCAAAGGGGTGCGAAAGTAGTAAAAAACGTATGACAGAGACTAAGTCTGGGACAGAACCAATTTTATCCAAGTTTTACTCCAGGTCGATCGGTCCGAGGGTAGGCCGACCGGTCCAGGTGGTGGTTGACTGGTCGCCCTCCCCTCTTCCAGTCCCTGGAGCCCCTTTTCTGATTCTGTCCGAATTTTGTACCAAAAATTCGATTTTTCACCCCTAAGTTTTAAAAATGCACGAAATGCAAACATAGACCTCATTCAATATACATTATGTCTAAATAATCTCAAAATGAGGTAAAAGACTCGGCGGTTAACGATTAAAAACAAATATCTGTGAGTTATCCTTGATACGGAATTAAACACATCTCAATTTTTCATTTTTTTAAACACAATCCCTTAGAAAAAGATATCGAATCTCAATATGTATAGTTCGATTATAATGAACCATATTTTTGAGAAATTATTATCACCGGACTCGTTATCCCGAAAAATATGAACATTTTAAAACTTTGGATAAACAAGTCATAAGAACAAGTGCCTTTCAAATATTTGAAAATTTCTATTAACGGCACTTTAATGAGATTTGTTGGGATAGTTTTGAAGTCGAGCATATAGACATAAGGCATAGATAATGTCGAGTCTAAAGGAGTAACAAACGTAGATAAATATACCTCGAATTTGTTTGTCAACCAATATGTCTTTCTCAAACTTGATCAATCATGATGTAAGTTTCCATAGGAGTAGAGACATTTCTTCCTTCTACAATGTCGAACTTCTTCAAAAGTTCTTTTGTATATATTGATTGTGAAATGTAGACACCTTAGCATTGCTTAATTGAAATCCAAGGAAGAAGTTGAGCTCCCCCATCATGCTCATCTCAAATTCACCTTGCATCAACTTAGAGAATTTCTTGCACAAAGACTCATTAGTAGAGGTGTCAAAACGGGCCGACGGGCGGGCCGCCCGTGGCCCGCCAAAACCCGCCACTTGGCGGGCGGGGCGGCCGGCCCGCCAGTGGCGGGCTGAGAAAGCTCAACCCAACCCAACCCGCCTTGGGTGCGGGTTGGGGGGGCCCGCCAAAAATTAAAAAAATAAAAAAATAAAAAAATATTTTTTATTTATATTATTAATTTTAATGAATTAAATAAACTAATGGATAACAAGTAAATATTTTATAAAAATATTATATATACTTTTATAAGAGATAAAAATATAAAAAATTAATTATCCTATTTTTTTGTCTATTTTATCTAATTTTTCATTTTTTTTTTTTTTTTTTATTTTTAAGCGGGCTAGCCCCGCGCCCGCCGACCCAACCCCGCCAAGCCGCGGCCCGGGCTAGGCTAGCCCGTTAGGCCCGCCTTTGGCGGGCTACTAAATACTTAACCCACCCCTACCTACGGGGCGGGGGGCGGGGCGCCCGACGGGCCTGGCCCGTTTTGACAGCTCTACTCATTAGTAGCACCAAAAATAATATCATCAACATAAATTTGCACAAATAAGCAATCTTGCCCTTTTTCAAAAAACAAAGAGAGTAGTATCAACTTTACCTCTTGTAAAACCAGTTTGCAAAAGAAAAAAACTAAGTCTATCATACCATACACGGGGTGCTTGTTTTAAACATACAAGGCCTTTTATAAAAATCATTTGGCCTAGAAAAATTTTCAAACCCCGGTTATTTTACATAGACTTCTTCTTGAATAAAACTATTTAGAAAGACGGATTTAACATCCATTTGGTAAAGCTTCAAATTATCTTAAAACAAGAATAGGCAAGTAAAATGTAAATAGCTTCTAAACGTGCTACGGGTGCAAATGTTTCATCATAATCAATACCTTCTTCTTGACAATACCATTGAGCTACTAACCTCGCCTTGATCATCAAGCTTGTTCCGAAATATCAAAAAATTTTGCAAAATCTTAACAAGATATCTTGCACAAGAGCATAGTAATATCGAATAATAGAGACACTATAACAAGTAACACATAATATGCTTTAAAACAAATCATCAAGAGTTTCATAAAACATGTAAGTTCAAATATGCTAATAGAAAGATATATGAGGTCTCTTTTGAAATTTGAAAATCCGAGAGCATATAATTGAGACCTCATTTATAAGAAGTATTTGAAAAAGAGCTTTGACAAAGCATCCAAAAATGAAGACATGAATATGTGCAATAAAATGCATAACTTAAGAGGAGGATAAAAATCAAATGTTTTATCAAAACGAGCTTTATCGAATAATGCCTTTTAAAAATCGTAAAATCCTCTTAATGGCACTTGTATGTGATACTTTGAAATATCTTGGAAAGCAAGCACATAGGCATATGACAAAAATATATCGAGTCTATGAGATGAATACCAATGATGAGCGTACCTCGATAGTTTATGTCACTCTTGACATATTATGACGTAGATGATCATTCATGAAGGTATATATCCTACACAATTCTAAACAATACTTGCACAAAATATAATGGTAAAAAGTGTAGGCTAAAGCAATAATAGATGTCACAAATATATTATGCAAAAAAAAATCATAAGAGATGATAAAACACACAAGTCATTGTAAATACACAAGCATCATACAATGTCTCATTTTCAAAAGATTTAAAAACAATATATTGAAGACCTTATTTTTAAAAAATATTTTGAAAAATTATTTTGACAATTAAAACAAAAATACAAGCATAAATAATAAAAACCAAAATATGCGTATTTAAATGAGAAGATATGGTTTACCAATTACGCCATTTCCATGGGTTGTGTCTTTCTCATTGTTGATGATATCCTTATCTTGGAAAGTTATTTCATTGATGATGGCTTCTCCAATTACTCCATTTCCCAGATTTGTGTCCTTCCCATTGTTGATAATATTTCCCTCTTGGAAATTTATTGTGGTAATGTAATCTCCTTTGTTCAAATGAAATGGGCATTTGATGTCTTCTTGGCGGTATGAATTTGTTTTGATTATAATACCGCCATGTACCTAATATGACATTATTTTGTGGTACCCTCAAGTGTTTGGGTCCTTTGGGATTAGCTTTGAGACTTTTAGGTTTCCAACAATAATTAGAGCTATTTCTAGCCCGACAAGTATTTACCGTATGACCCTTTTTACCACAATAAAAGCAAGTCATAATTTTAGGAGCATAATGACCAACATGCTTAAGGACTTGATTCTTTTTCATGTGATTAACGATATTAGGCTTATGATCAAGTCCTAGTTTCAAATTATCACAACTATGAACATCAATAATTTTGGTCATTTTATCGGTACTCAAGTTGAATTTTAATAAATTCTTTTTCATGTAATTAATATCCTCAACAAGAGTATTATTTTCCTTTTCAAGTATTCTAACCTTATCAAGTGTGGTAGTGTGAGCACATGAAAGTAATTCATAAGAGGTAAATAATCTATCCTTATCATTTTTCAAAACATGGAATTCCTTTTTCAAATTTTTGTATTTAACAAGCAAGCTTTGGAATTCATTTTGAAGCTCATCAAAATCATTTTGCAAATCACTATAATCATTTTGTAATTCATTATCATAAGAAGTAGAGGGTTTAGAGCGAACCTCGTTTTCTTCTTCGATGCCCACAAGACATTTTTCGACTTCTTCATCGTCAGAAGTAGTAAGAAGTGTTTAATAAATGATTTTATCATGATTTTGATGATTTTGTTTTTATGCCAAAACAATGTGTTTAAAGGTTGTCCAAATACTCCTAAATGATTTAAAATGGTTTAATATTTTCCGGAGTATTTCTTCAAGTTTATTTTCGATAAAATTGGACAACACATTTAATGATTTTGTATCAATGGATTTTTACGTCAAAACAATATTTTTAATTGTTGTCCAAATACTCCTAAATGATTTGAAATGTTTTTACTATTTATTTGAAGTATTTCTTCAAGTTTTATTTTAGATAAAATTGGACAACACTTTTAATGATTTTATGTTAATAAGTTTTTACATCAAAACAAGGTTCCTAAATGTTGTCAAAATACTTCCGATCGGTTTAAAATATTTTTACTAATTTTTTGGAGTATTTCTTGAGGTTTATTTTCGATAAAAATCGGACAACATTTCATTTCGAAGGTCGACCGGTCGACCAAGAAGGCGACCGGTACCTGGGAACGAGTTTCTTGAAACAAAACTCACGGGACTCTAAAAAATGGTCAGGGGGACCGGTCCACCTAGGGGCGACGGTCGCACCCTGGCGGGTCGGCCGACCCCCTGGACCGGTCACCCCGTGTGATTTTTGTTGTGTTCTTTTCAAATCTTATTTGTGCGCGACCGGTTGCCCTATGTTTTGACAGCAAAATTCTAATCGTTGTGCAGCAGACAACTTTTCCCTAAATTGTGGGATTGATTTCTAACAGTTATAATCTTGATTGTAATTGCAATTGTTTTTGTAGATATCAGATTCCAAGAGGAGCCTATCAATGATCAATCATCTCCTATAAATAGAGGAAGATTTGAAGCACAAAAATAAGAGAAAAAAATACAACACAACTAGAAATACTCAAGCAAACACTTGGTCTTATATTGTCATTATTCTTGTTGTAATTTGCCTAGCTTATCACTTTCACATTCTTGAGGTCTAGGTTATTCTTGATTACACTTGCACTCAAATTGTATTATTCATTATTGAGTTGTAATCTTGATTTTGGTCATCATTCAACACAAGACATCCTTGTGAGTATTCTTGTGGTAAGAATACACTTGGTGATCTAGGTGATAGGTGTTTCAAGAGTGTGGTGCTCTTGAGGTGTTTGATGAATTTGGTATTCTTCAAGATTGAAGATTGTGGTGATCTTCAAAGGTGTCGTTGAAGGAAGATTGTGGTAATCTTCAAAGGGAGATTGTGGTAATCTCCAAAGGTGGTGTTGAAGAAGAGTGTGGTTCTCTTCAAGGTGTTGTAAGTTGAATTTGTATTAATTGTGGTAATTAATAAAATTCTTTTTCTTTTTCAAAACCCATCCCGGATATACTGGGGTGGTAGTAGATTAGGCCCTAGGTGGGTTGAACTACTATAAATCGACGCGTGTTATTTACAATCCCGCACCTTTATTATTGTCTTGGCTTATTTTGTTCGAAAAAGAGGGCGAAATCAAAAAGATGGAGATAATCTATTCACCCCCCCTCTAGATCATCGCAGCCGCTTGGACTTACAAGTGGTATCAGAGCCAAACTCTTTGGCAAGCTCGTTTCACATCGCGAGTGAAGAGGAACGATCGTCGGCTACGAATGAAGCTCACCCTTCCGGCACCTCCACCACCAAGCCACCTCGATTTGATTCCAAAAATTTTACATTTTGGAAGGAAAGAATGGAATGATATTTACAAGGTTGCGGGTTCGATATTTGGAACATCGTCATCAATGGAGAATCCATTCCGATGAAAGACACACCATACACCTCCAAAGCTCTCAAGGAGCTCAATGATGAAGAAAGGAAAATCATCTCCTTAAATGGTAAAGCTCTCAATATTTTATATTGTCCACTTACCAATTTGGAATATGATGTTATTGTAGGAATTCGATCGGCTCATGAATTATGGCAAAAATTAGAAGCCATTCATGAAGTATATGCAAATGATAGGAGCAACTCAAAAGCATCTACTTCTCAAAGGGATACAAGGTCAAATCTAAGGAACAAACCTTTTACAACTTCCAACTATGAAGTAGCCGAACAATGTTTTATGGGCATCGAAGAAGAAAACGAGGTATGTCTTAAACTCTCTACTTCCTATGATATTGTTATACAAAATGATTATAGTGATTTGCAAAATGATTTTGATGACCTTCAAAATGAATTCCAAAGTTTACTTGTTAAGTACAAAAATTTAAAAAAGGACTTCAATGTTTTGAAAAATGATAAGGATAGTTTATTTACTTCCTATGAATCACTATCATGTGCTCACACCACCACGCTTGATAAGGTTAGAAACCTTGAAAAAGAAAATAGTACTCTTGTTGAGGATATTAATTGCATGAAAAGGGATTTATCAAAATCTAACTTGAGTACCGATAAAATGACCAATATTGTTGATAGTTGTGATAAATTGAAACAAGGACTTGATCATAAGCCTAGTATTGATAATTATGTGAAAAGAAATCAAGTGCCTATGTATGTTGGTCATTATGCTCCTAAAATTGTTACTTGTTTTTATTGCGGTAAAAAGGGTCATACGGTAAATACTTGTCGGGCTAGAAATAGCTCTAATTATTTTTGGAGACCTAAAAGTCTCAAGACTAATCCCAAAGGACCCAAACACTTGAGGGTACCACAAAACAATTTCACATTAGGTACCCGGCGGAACAATAATCAAGGAAAATTCATATCGCCTAGAAGACATCAAATGACCATCTCATTTGATCAAAGAAGAAGACACCACCAAAATGAATTTCCAAGAAGGAAATATTATCAACAAAGGGAAGGATACAATCCTTGGAGATGGAGCAATTGGAGAAGCCATCATCAACAAGATGATTTTCAAAGGGGAAGATATCATCAACAATGGGAATGACACAACCCATGGAAATGGCGAAATTGGTAAACCGTATCTCCCTATTTAAATATGCATTTTATTTTTTTGCATGTTTTTATTTGTGTCATAATTGCAAAATGAGTTTTCATAATTTTAAAATTAAGGTCTTCAATATATATTTGTGGTTTTTAATTTTTTTTTTTAAAAAAAAAACACCTTGTATGATGCTTATATTAAACTCTTGTGTATTTGCTTAGACTTAATTGTTTTATAATCTCTTATGAATTTTTATGGCATGAGCTTACTTGTGATATCTTTTATTGTTTTAGCCTACACTTCTATCATACTCGTTTTGTGCTATACTTGTTTAAGATATGTGTAGGATATATATATATTTCCTCATCCTCTTCAAGAGATGATTAAACTATCGAGGTACGCTCATCATTGGTATTCATCCTATAGACTCGATATATTTTTGTCATATTCCTATATGCTTGTCTTTCAAGTTATTTCAAAGTATTTCATGTAAGTGCCATTAAGAGGATTTTTCGATTTTTGAAAGGCACTATTCTATAAAGTTTGTTTTATCCGATACTTGTAAAGGATCATATTTGTTTTAATAAAACATTTGAATTTTTACCCTCTTCTCAAAATTATGCATTTGATTGCTCATATTCATTCTTGTCAAAACTCTTGTTCAAATGCTTATTTTAAATGAGGTCTCAACTATATGCTCTCGGATTTTCAAATTTCAAAAGAGACCTTATATAACTTTCTATAAGCTTATTTGAACTTACATGTTGTATTATATTCTTGATGATTTTCTTTAAACATAGTATGTGTTACTTGCTATAATGTCTCTATTATTAGATATTACTATGCTCTTGTGCAAGATGTCTTGATAAGATTTTGTAGGAATTTTTGGTATTTTGGAACAAGATAAATGACCAAGACAAGGTTAGTAGCTCAATGGTATTATCAAGAAAAAGGTATTGATTTTGATGATACATTTGCACCCGTTGCACATTTAGAAGCTATTCGCATTCTACTTGCCCATTCTTGTTTTAAGAAAATTTCAAGCTTTACCAAATGGATGTTAAATCCAATTTTCTAAACGGTTTTTATTCTAGAATAAGTCTATGTAAAACAACTGGGGTTTGAAAGATTTTTATAGGCCAAAATGATTTTTATAAAAGGCCTTATTATGTTTAAAACAAGCACCCCATGTATGGCTTGATAGACTTAGCTATTTTTTTGCAAAATGATTTTACAAGAGGTAAAATTAATCTACTTTCTTTGTTCTTTTAAAAAAAAAAAAGGGCAAGATTGTTTACTTGTGCAAATTTATATTTGGAGCTACTTATGAATATTTGTGCAAGATATTTTCTAAGTCAATGCAAGGTGAATCTAAGATAATCATGATGAGGAGAGCTAAATTTCTTCATTGGAATTCACGTTCAACAATGCCAAGAAAGTGGTTATATTCCACACTCAAAGTATACAAAAGAAGAAGTGAGGCATTGAAGAAGAAAGAATCATCTCAACCTTTATGACTACCATGTAAAGATTGACAAAGGTTGAGGAAGGCATATCGGTCGACAAATAAATTCGAGGTATGTTCATTCACTTTTATTACTCCCATAGACTCGACATTCCATATGCCTTACGTCTATATGCTCGACTTCAAAAAGTATCCCAACGAATCTCAATAAAGTGCCGTTAAAAGAAATTTTCAAATATTTTAAAGGCACTTTTTCTTATGACTTGTTGTATCCAAAGTCTTAAAACGTTCTTATTTTCGGGATAACAAGTCCGGTGATAATAATTTTTTAAAATATGGTTCGTCATAATCGAACTAAACATATTGAGATTCGATATCATTTTCTAAGGAATTGCATATTTAACAAAAACTTGAGATGTGTTTAATTTCGTCTCAAGGATAATGCGCGAACTTTTTAATCGTTCACCGCCAAGTACTTTACTTCATTTCGAGCTTGATTATGACATAATGTATATTGAATGATGTCTATGTTTGCATTTTGCACGTTTGTAAAACTTAGGGGCGAAAAATTGGATTTTTGTATCAAATTTCGGATTTTCAAAATATGATTGAAACAGTGGGCTGCCAGGGCTTGGGCCGACCGGTTGCCCATAGCTCCAACCGGTCGCCTTAAGCCTGGACCGATCGCCCACTGCAGTCTTTTGGTTTAAATCGTCTCTGCTTTTTGTATTTTTTTGTGTTTTTCTTCTCTATTTCGACCCTTTTGTCATTTGCACACACAATTCACTCCAAACTCAATTATCATTATCATTGCTCGTCTTCACCTATTAAATGGTAAGAATTCCACTTCCTAATCTCAATTGGGTTGAACCCTTGAGAACTTGGCCTATATGTATATTTTTTGATGCAATTCCTATATATTTACGTTGAGCATGATGATTATTGATGAATGATATTTGTAAAATTGCTTTTGGTGATAAAAAACTTAGCTTGATTACATTTACAAGAGCTATATATATCCTCTTCAATTTTTGACGCCCGCCAAGTGTTCGATAAAATGTTTAAATGAAAAAGTCATCACCTACATGATTCTCTTGTTTTCAAATGTCCTATATATTTATAGAGATCATGTTTTGCTAATCAAATGAGTTTTCATAAGCTTCTACAAGTCGTATGATCGACTTTTCCCTCATATTTTGTCTATAAGCTTCAATGTTCAAATAGCTCGATACATCGGTTTAGTTGCGCACTTTGATATGATTATATGATGTTTTTATCGTGCTAACATTCTTTTTGATGATTCCAAAGGGGGAGAAACAGGTTATAAGCTTATTAGCTAAAATAAGCTCGAGAAAGAAGCTATAAGCTATGGCTTCTTAACGCCATAAGTTGTGGATTATACTTAGTTCAATTGTTGTATTATGGACTTATATACTTGTCTAATGATGTCTTGTTGACAGGAGGAGCTTATAAGCTCTTGTACTTAAGACCAATATGTAAAAGCTAAGCTTTTAGCTTGTGGTTGATTGCTTTTACATTTCTCTTGTTGTGCATATTGATAGGGGGAGCTTTTGCTATATGTGTTTGAATATCTATACTCCCATCCTTGTGATTATATTGCGTGGAATGTTGTCGCTCACAACACATAGTTCTGTTTAACCGGTAAAATTGTTTTGTTTTCAAAATCGACCTTGTTAAAATTATTTTGGTTTGTAATCATCAAAAAGGGGGAGATTGTTTGATAAATGATTTTATCATGATTTTGATGATTTTGTTTTTATACCAAAACAATGTGTTTAAAGGTTGTCCAAATACTCCTAAATGATTTAAAATGGTTTTAATATTTTCCGGAGTATTTCTTCAAGTTTATTTTCGATAAAATTGGACAACACATTTAATGATTTTGTATCAATGGGTTTTTACATCAAAACAATGTTTTAATTGTTGTCCAAATACTCCTAAATGATTTGAAATATTTTTACTATTTATTCGGAGTATTTCTTCAAGTTTTATTTTAGATAAAATTGGACAACACTTTTAATGATTTTATGTTAATAAGTTTTTACATCAAAACAAGGTTCCTAAATGTTGTCAAAATACTTCCGATCGGTTTAAAATATTTTTACAAATTTTTTGGAGTATTTCTTGAGGTTTATTTTCGACAAAAATCGGACAACATTTCATTTCGGAGGTCGACCGGTCGACCTAGAAGGCGACCGGTACCTGGGAATGAGTTTCTTGAAACAGAACTCACGGGACTCTAAAAAATGGTCAGGGGGACCGGTCCACCTAGGGGGACGACCGTACCCCTGGCGACGCCGGTCGACCACCCCCTGGACCGGTCACCCCGTGTGATTTTTGTTGTGTTTTTTTCAAATCTTATTTGTGCGCGACCGGTCGCCCTATGTTTTGACAGCAAAATTCTAACCGTTGTGCAGCAGACAACTTTTCCCTAAATTGTGGGATTGATTTCTAACAGTTATAATCTTGATTTTAATTGCAATTGTTTTTGTAGATATCAGATTCCAAGAGGAGCCTATCAATGATCAATCATCTCCTATAAATAGAGGAAGATTTGAAGAACAACAATAAGAGAAAAAAATACAACACAACTAGAAATACTCAACCAAACACTTGGTCTTATATTGTCATTATTCTTGTTGCAATTTGCCTAGATTATCACTTTCACATTCTTGAGGTCTAGGCTATTCTTGATTACACTTGCACTCAAATTGTATTATTCATTATTGAGTTGTAATCTTGATTTTAGTCATCATTCAACACAAGACATCCTTGTGAGTATTCTTGTGGTAAGAATACACTTGGGTGATCTAGGTGATAGGTGTTTCAAGAGTGTGGTGCTCTTGAAGTGTTTGAAGAATTTGGTATTCTTCAAGATTGAAGATTGTGGTGATCTTAAAAGGTGCCGTTGAAGGAAGATTGTGGTAATCTTCAAAGAGAGATTGTGGTAATCTCTAAAGGTGATGTTGAAGAAGAGTGTGGTGCTCTTCAAGGTGTTGTAAGTTGAATTTGTATTAATTGTAGTAATTAATAAAATTCTTTTTCTTTTTCAAAACCCATCCCGGATATACTGGGGTGGTAGTAGATTAGGCCCTAGGTGGGTTGAACTACTATAAATCGACGCGTGTTATTTACATTCCCACACCTTTATTATTGTCTTGGCTTATTTTGTTCAAAAAAAAGGGCGAAATCGAAAAGATGGAGATAATCTATTCACCCCCCTCTAGATTATCGTAGCCGCTTGAACTTACAAGAAGCTCATCACATGTTATTGGATTTGATGTTATATACAATTGAGAAGTAGATGCTTTTGAATAGCTCCTTTCATTTGCATATACTTCTTCTAGTTTTCTCCATACTTCATGTGCCGATAGAATTCCTAGAATATGATCATATTCCGAAGTGGTAAGTGAACAATAAATAATATTAAGAGCTTTACCGTTTAAGGAGATGATTTTCTTCTCTTCATTATTGAGCTCCTTGAGGACTTTGGAGGTGAGTGGTCCGTCTTTCATCGGGATGGATTCTCCATTTATGACCGTATTCCAAATATCGAACCCGCAACTTTGTAACTATCATTCCATTCTTTCTTTCCAAAATGTATAATTTTTGGAATCAAATAGTGGTGGCTTGTTGGTGGAGGTGCCGGTAAAGTAGACTTCATTCGTAGCCGATGATCGTTCCTCTTTACTCGCAATGTGGAACGAGCTTGCCAAAGAGTTTGGCTTTAATACCACTTGTAAGTCCAAGCGGCTACGATAATCTAGAGGGGGGTGAATAGATTATCTCTATTTTCGCGATTATGCTCTCTTTTTCGAAACAAACAAGCCAAGACAAGAATAGAAGTGCGGGAAGTAAACAACACACGTCGATTTATAGAGCTTCACCCCACAGGGAATACGTGTTCTACCACCCCAGTATATCCAGGATGGGTTCGAAAAAGAACAAGAATTTGATTAATTACCACAATTAATACAACATCACCTTACAATACCTTGAAGAGCACCACACTCTTCTTCAACACCACCTTGGAGATTACCACAATCTTCCTTCAACGGCACCTTGTGAAGATCACCACAATCTTCCTATTTGAAGAGCACCAAACTCTCCAACACCTCGAAGAGCACCAAAATCTTCCACAAGAATATTACCACAATCTTCTTATACCTAACACCTAGATCACCCAAGTGTGTTCTTACCACAAGAACACTCACAAGGATATCTTGTGTTGAATGATGACCATAAATCCAAGATTACAACTCGATAATAAATAATACAATTTTGAGCGCAAGTGTAATCAAGAATAAAGCCTAAACCTCAAGATATGAAAGTGAAAGACCTTAGGCTATTACAACAATAATATAGAAATTGAAGAACAAAAGTGTTTGCTTGAATGTATCTTGTTGTGTTGTAGTATTCTCTCATGTTGTGTTGCTTCAAATCTTCCTCTATTTATAGGAGATGATTGATCATGAATAGGCTCCTCTTGGGGATTGAAAATCTACAGAAAAATGCAATTAAAATCAAGATTATAGTTGTTAAAAATCAACCCCACAATTTAAGGAAAAGTTGTCCGCCGCTTGATTAGAATTTTTTGTCAAAACGATATGGTGACCGGTCGCGTAGAAATGAGAAAATATTGAAAACCCCGATTTTTACACGGAAGCGCCAGGCCGACCAGGGTCCGGCCGACCGCCGACCTGTGTTGACCACGATCCGCCTAGTTGAAATTCCAATACAGGGGAGTTCTGTAATCAAAAACAACTCTCAGGCACCGGTCGCCCTATATGGCGACCGGTCCACGCCACCGGTCGCCATATAGGTGACCGGTCCACCTCCCTTTTTTCAGCAAACAGGATGTTCTCTGTTTTGCACAACTTTCAGATACGGGTTGCCTGTAGGGCGACCGGTTGACCTCAAAACAGAGGAGTTGTCCAATTTTTATCGAAAATAAACTTCAAGAAATACTACGAAAAAATAGTATTTCTTGAAGTTTATTTTCGATAAAAATTGGACAACACTTTTGTCTCGTGGTCGACCGATGCCCTATAGGGCAACCCGTACCTGAAAAAAACATTGAAACAGAAAATGAGACTGAAGATTTTTGATGCAAGATTCGGCCGGCAGTGCCGTCGGCCGTCGCCCCGGGGTCGACCTAGGTGCCGCTTGTGAGCAATTCGTTCTGTTCTTCAAAAATGGAAGGGAGACCGGCTGGGCATGGGGTCGACCGGTCGGACCCCCCGTCGCCCGGTCGCCCTGTGTAAATATGTATTCTTATTTTCAAACGTCTATTTGTGCGCGACCGGTAGCCCTAATGTTTGATAGTAAAATTCTAACCGTTGTGCAGCAGACAGCTTTTTCCTAATTTGTGGGATTGATTTCTAACAGCTATAATCTTGATTTTAATTGCAATTTTTTTTGTAGAAATCAGTTCCCAAGAGGAGCCTATCAATGATCAATCATCTCCTATAAATAGAGGAATATTTGAAGCACAATAACAAGAGAGAATACTATAACACAACAAGATACATTCAAAGCAAACACTTGCTCTTCATTGTCTTTATTCTTGTTGTAATTTGCCTAGCTTATCACTTTCACATCTTGAGGTCTAGGTTTGATTCTTGATTACACTTGCACTCAAATTTGTATCATTCATTATCGAGTTGTAATCTTGAATTTTTAGGTTATCATTCAACACAAGATATCCTTGTGAGTGTTCTGTGGTAAGAACACACTGGATGATCTAGGTGATAGGTGCAAGAGAAGATTGTGGTGATCTTCTTATTGAGGTGTTGAAGAATTTGGTATTCTTCAAGGTTGAAGATTGTGGTGATCTTCACAAGGTGCCGTTGGAGATTGTGGTAATCTTCAAGAGAGATTGTGGTAATCTCAAAGGTGATGTTGAAGAAGGGTGTGGTGCTCTTCAAGGTGATGTATTAATTTGGTAATTAATAAAATCCTTTTTTCTTTTTGAAATCCATCCCGGAGATACTGGGGTGGTAGAGGATTATGCCCTAGGTGGGTTGAACCTCTATAAATCGACGCGTGTTGTTTACTTCCCGCACCTTTATTATTGTCTTGGCGTTTTGATTCGAAAAAGAGGGCTAAATCGAGAAAATTGAGACAATCTATTCACCCCCCTTTAGATTATCGTAGCCGTTTGGACTTACATGTACTGCAAATTTAGTTTATACACACTGCATATATAGTTTCTAGACAATGCATAGTTAGTTGATTGTTGTTGCATAGTTTATGACACTTATTGCATAGTTGAGTATAATTTACTGCATATTTAGTTAAGATACTTTTAATTTGCCTCCCAAACTATGAGTGTGTTTGTATATTGCCCACTTAACTTTGAATTGTTTCACTTTACCCCCTGAACTTTGAAAATTGATACACTTAGCTTATAATTTCCCAATTTACCCCTCATTGTTAGTGGATTGTCTATAGCTATTACAACTCGAATAATTATTAATTTGGATCAATCTTCTCTCAAAATCTCATCATCTTTAGTCAATATATAAATTGCATTTAATAATAGTAACTTTCATCAATAAACCTAGTATATGATATCATTTTCATATATCAAAAAATACAATAACCATAAAGGTCAAGGGGTAAAGTTGGAAATTATAGGCTAAGTGCAACAATTTGCGAAGTTCAAATGGTAAAGTAGAACAATTCAAAGTTAAAAGTAGGCAAAGTAGAAAAACTCGCATAGTTTGGGAGGCAAACTAAAATGACCTCGATTTTTTTTTTTTTTTTACGTTGCATAGATAACTTCTAGACAATGCATAATGAGTTGATTTTGATGCATTAATAGCTTCTACACAACGCATAGTTAGTTGATTTTTGTTGCATAGCTTTAATGAGAGATTCTCTTTGCAATTGTGTATTCGTTGTTTATGGGATTGTGGAAGATAATGGCAGATTCTCTTTCCAATTGTGTATTCATTTTTTATGGGATTAGTTGTCAATTAAAGCTTATTTTACTTTGTTACCCTTTCTTTGATTAAATTAATTATTTAATTATATTTTTTATCCATCTAATTACAATCACTTAATAATTTACTCAATGATTAAAATTAGTTTCTACGGTCTCACTCAAGACCATGGTTTTAGTGGATCCTACACGCTAATTAAAATGATACTACGAAAACATGAAGGACGAATGAACGTGTTTGTTGGGCCCATCAATTGGGCCTCTCAAGATTAAATCTACCAAACATAAATCCCATAGTACAAATCTTTCCCGTATGGGCTCTACTTTGGATTAACCTTCTTCTGTCTTGTCGTCCTTGTTTTTGGAAGCTTACGGTTGGGTATATACCTGGAAACTCAATAAATTTTGGCACTATATTTGGAATTCCTTGGCTATGCCGGGTTGTGATTGATTTTCATCTGTATTTGTGATAGTCACACCATCATATTATTATAAGTATTTTATTTTTATTTTATTGTACTAAAAAGGACATATAAAATTAGAAATAATTTAGGTGATATTACTAAAGCTAATAAATAGTTACGACAATATTGTTGTTGTAAAAATCATTTTCTTCGAAACTATAAACTAAACTTTAATAAGCTTGTTTGGGGTATATTATGTTTTGAAAGTCATAAATATGATATTTTTTTATTTCAAAATTCTTTTTATTTATATTAGCGTTTAATTTGGGGCGTGGACCAAGTCAATTAATTCAAAGTACATGCATATTGGGCTCCGCCCACCACCACTATTGTTGCTTCTTGGAAGAACCCCTCATGGATGGTTCTTATTTGGTGGGCCCCAATATTTTGGAATTTATCCAATCCATATCGTGGATGGAAAATTCTTATGATGTTTCCCCATGTCTTAGATGGAAAATTCTAATATTATCTTGTTTTAATTAAAATAATACAAAAACTTTGATTTGGATGTTTACGACTTATCTAATTCAAACTCTATTCCAAGTCAAAATATCAAATGAAACTAAAATCTAGCGTAATAAAATTATTTATTTTAACGCTAATTTGCGCTAAAGTGATGCCATTCACCGAGACCACATTAATGCGTCAATTCTAGCGTAATACTGTTCAACAACGATATCCTTTTTCATTTACTTAAAGTTATTTATTTTAACTTTATGTATATACATAATATATTTATATTCATAGTATAAATTATATATATTAAGAAAACTTGTTTTTTATGGTAAATTATAAAGAACTAGAAATAAGACAATTGCAATACATTGCTTTTTTATTTTGTCTGCTTTAATATCATGTTTTCATTCCTAATAAAAATCTTTGATTAATTATTTAAGTTTTCTTATATATTTTAATTTACTAACGATAATGATGGTTTATTGAGAATGTACAGTACTTATGTGGTGGTTTTGAAAAAAATGCACTAGAATGTCTAATTGGGGTCTATTCCATGCTGTCCAAATTAGTGGCTATCCACTTGGGGTCATGTCATTTGGATCATCACACACATACATATCCATGTGGGTGTGTGTTTGATCCAACAGTCATATACGCATGTTGGATAGCTACCCATAACCCACTTGTGCGGCATAAATTTTTTCCCTAATTGGATGGTTGGATGTCGGTTATAATGTACTTTTCAAAAAGGAAAAAGATATATCTTGACATGTGACATTAAGTGTTGATCAATGCGATTGGTCCAGCCCAGTTGCGTGAACATTCGATTAATTCCCTCATCCTCTTAGCCAATAACCAAGGCGAACACACAAGGGTTAATTGCAATCTTAGTAACTTCTTGACATGGCCTCTGACAATTTTACCCGTAGTTAAAACATTAATTTCAGTCCTTTAAATTTTAACGACCATATGTATTTTGGGTAATTTGGTAAATAACAAAAATAGAATAGGAACAAATGAAATTTTTTAACACTCATTTTGGACAAAAATCACATAAATTTAGAACTTGTAGCACCAAAATCACACAAATTAAAACTTATGTGACCAAAATTGCAGAGAATAAAAATTTTACAAAATTAAAACTGCTACATAAAACATTTATAATTATAGTTCAAAAAAAAAATATAATTACAAACGAAATTTCAATTAAGCTGAACACACATGACACAACTATAAAGAGGGGAAAGATTTACTCCCTGTGCCGTAATTGTCCATCCCGACAGAAAGGACGAAACTTTTTATCTTTTTTCCCAAAAACTCTGAAAAGTTCTACCAAATCACAATGATGGGTTCGTCCGATGGCGATGGCTATGGCGACCCCTCCAAACAGCCGCAATTCTACCAAAACGTTGTCGTAATGCGCCACGGCGACAGATTAGACAACGTCGTCCCTCTCTGGGCGGCGTCGGCGCCGCGCCCCTGGGACCCTCCGCTGGCGGAGGACGGCAAGGTCCGGGCATTCGGGACCGGCGAAAAATTCCGAAAGCAGCTTGGTTTTCCGATCCATCGGGTCTTTGTCTCCCCCTTCCTCCGATGTCTCCAGACCGCCGCCGAAGTCATCGCCGCCTTGTGCGCTGTTGCTAATAATTCCGATGATCCGAATGACTTGACCTCCAACGGCGTCGTAATTGATCCTTCCAAAATCAAGGTCAGTTTGCGCGAAAATGTACGCATGTTATGATTTTGAAAAAAAAATGTGACATGGTCACTGTTTCATTTTACATGTTGTGATTTTCTATTTTTGATATTTGATTAAGTTGCTATAAATAAAGATTTTGTTTTTGATAACCTGGTTTAAGATTCTTTGAATTTGAATCCTTTTTCATTCTTCTTAGATTCTGTCATAATGAATTAGCGAGTGAATATTTTTTCTGAGATCTGAATTTACGTGAACCAAATGCTTTTATATTCGAGATATGTATATATTTCATAAGTAAGTTCTTCATTTGGGAACATTTCAGGTTAGTCTTATTAGCTTGCTGATGCTTCTTAGGAATTGTCTTGTCTTGGATTTGCAATCTGCTTTTGAAGAAGTAATTTATTTTAGCAAAAATAAAAGTAGTTTAGAATCAAAAGTTGGTAGTGTTTGAAAATAGATCAGAAATTGAGAGTGCTTGAGGAAAAAATTGTAAAAGTGCTTATTTGATTGTAAAAATCAAATCATAAGCCGAATCAGAATCAGAAGTTGGCCTTTGCAAGAACTAAAAAATGATTTTCTTTAAGCCAAAAGCTGAGAATCACTTTTTTTCACTTTTTTTTAAGTGATTGCAAACACTCCCTTAGGCTTAATTTTCTTTTTGCACCTTTAGATTATATTATTGTTCAAAAGTGATCAATCTCTCAATTCTAATTTCGCATATTTTCAGGTCTCAATCGAATACGGATTGTCTGAGATGATGAACTCCTTAGCTATCCGAGATCCCGTGGCTCCTAAAGATGGGATTTTTAGTTTCAATATCTCAGAGTGCGAATCTGTCTTACCGGCTGGAACTATTGATAATACTGTCGAAATGGTTTATAAGAAGGTGATTTTATCAATCATTCTTATGCTTAAAACCCTTTAGAATGTGCTAATATCCGTCATGTACTTGTACTGCTTTAAATTCTTGCATACTAAAAGTTGTGTTCGCTTGTGATTTTAGCTGCCACAATGGCAAGAGACAGTAGAGGGTGCTAGGGCAAGATATCTTGAGGTGATCAAGACTCTTGCTGACAAATATCCTTCAGAGAACTTGTTGCTAGTGACACATGGTAAGCTATTTTACTTGCATGAATTGTAGAAAACAATTCCCTTATCTGCAAGCCTTTGTCATATGAGCTTGTTATCATGTCTGCATAATGGATAATACACTCTCAGAGTCGAATAATATTATCAAGGATTAATTACAAAAACTACCTGAGGATTAGCCTAATTATAAAAAAAAAATTCAGTTGTCTTTCAAAATTATATATACCCTGTTGAGGTTTATATTTTCTTAACAAATACCCCTCTTGAGGACAATTGTAAAATATAATATCAAGGAGTCTGAAAGATAGCTTTTTTTTTTAAATATATAATTAGACTGAACCTCGAGCATTTTTTGTAATTATCCCATATTATCAATTTGCTCATCAAATAAAGTTTGCTTCTTTTGACAATCTTATGCTCTGTGAAAATAATGGCTCTGCAACTGTCATTTACCCATCACATTTTTCTTCAGGGGAAGGAGTTGGATCTGCCGCTTCCGGGTGCTTGCAGGATGTTATGGTATGTGAAGTTGAGTATTGTGCATATTCAGTCGCACGAAGACCCATAGTTTTGGGTGAAAATCAGTCATTTACTGCTGGCGACTTTGTCGGCTCACCCAAAGGTCTAGTTGGTATTACCTTAACCAAAGCACCTGATGATCCTGCTCAAAACTCCACGTAAATTGGTCTTTATCCTATCGTTTTGGTATTCCGTGTACCCGATATCACTTGGTCTCGACAGATCAAGATTTGAGTTATTTGAGCGACGATTTACATGGTAGCATCCATCTTCCTGAGACATTACACGGACAACAGCGTTCTGCAGATGTTAGATATTGAACTTCATTTCATGTGAATGCCTTTATTTTAGATTTGTACTGAACATTAGATTTTGAAAGGCTCCATCAATCTTATTGCATTTTCTCTCTGAGGATGTTCTAGGAAGAAGTTTTAGAAAAAAGTGACTTGAATACTTGCAATTGATGTTTTTCCAGTTTCATAAAGAATATATGGATAATGACAAAACTTCCCCAAAGTTTGAGCTAATAATAAAAAAAAAAAAAATTAGATGTTTTTGAAAATTACAAAAATTCCCTTGGGGTTTGATTTTATATTACACTTTGCACCCTTCATAAGCAAAAAGTATTACAGTTACCCCATTTAAGAATGAATCAAACCTTAGGGGGATTTTTGTAATATTGAAACTTCTCTGGGTTTTTTTATAATTACCCCAATCTTCAGGGGGTAGTTTTGTAATTGTAAATATCCCAAGAATATATTTTCCACTGGCTTTGTGTCTTTGTATCTTAACCTGTACCCTCTCCCAAATAGTGAAGCTAGAAAGTGATCATCCACAACAAGAATTTATTTAAGTGCAACAGGAAATATATTATGCTGTAATAATATGAAATCCTTGCACATGCAAGAACATAGTATCAAGTAGAATGTTAGATTAGTACAAGAAGAATTAGCAACATTTTGATCTGTGGTAAAAAAACCTAACATCGATCCACTCAAGACCATTCTGATGGGCTTGGTAGTGGTTCGATATGATCAAATATGTCAATTGGCGGGAAATCATCGATCAAGCTATCGATGTCCACTGCATATTGACTTTCTGTCCTTCCATCAATTTGACAGCTTCTATCAGGTTCAAAGATCGATGGCACGATAGGAAGTTGTGCACACCCACCAGAGTTTTTCTCAAACTCGTCCAGGTAATTTGGATCTCCGAGTCCTGTAATAATGTCTTCTTGGCTTTCCAGTGGCAGAGAAAAGTCTGGTTGAAGTTGTGGTGGTAATTGAGGGAAGGGAATTTGCGATTGTTGTTGCTCGGGGATTGTTGATTTCTTCTCAGAAGTAGTGTAGTCGAGTTGAAAAGCGTTGTATTGTTGATAACTGAACGTGGTTGGATACATAAATGGCACCATTTTGATTGGCTCAGGGTTGTCGATGCGTGGCGACAAGCAAGGTTGTGACTTTGCCATTGATTCTTCCTCTGTTGATGAGCTGAACTTGGGTGCCTGGAAATATGGTAAGTAACTTTAGTCTGAAATGTTAAATAACACAACTATTAGACTATTATCATGTCTATGACGAGCACTTCGAATTCTCTATCGTAATTTGATATGCATTTTATATTGCATTTCACGAGTACATGCTAAGTGTGTATTAATGATATCATTTTATACAGGGTAATTTGCAATGTTAGTCCTCTAACTATAGGGGTGTGGCAAAATTGATCATTTCTAAATTTTGTTTGGCGAAATCACACTCTGTTTTTGAAAAACTCCTGGATTTAGTCGTCAATTCACCGAAAATTTCCAAACTTTTCAAAAAATCTCTGGTGTGACACAGTGTTCCCAAATGTCCGAATTTCCAGCCAAAAATCCACGGTTCCGGACCAAATATTGAGGTTTTCTAACACCTTATCCAACAACTTTTACAATCGTAAATTCTAATTTTTGGGCCGAGATTCGAGAATTCCTATTTCTTTTGACGTTTACATGCAATTCACATGAGATTTTCCTAACAAAATTTGAAATTTCTGGCGATTGAGGATTAAATCCAAAAGTTTTATCTAAGATACAATGTGATCCAGCTAAATGGAATTTGAAAACGACCAATTTTGTCACGCCCCTATAATTTACGGAACATAAATTGCAATTTGCCCTCTTACACACTTGACATGTACCGATAAAAATCGCAATATGAGATTCAATACGGTATCGACGGAGTGGGTGAGCTTCTCTCACCTCCATAGAGGGAACATCATGAAAAGCAGGGGTTTGGAGTTCCTCTGTATTCTTGAGTGGCTTGGTGGATGATGATGATGGTGTAGAAGTTTGCAACATTCTTGTCAGCCTCTTTTGCCTGCTACTCCAGAAATTCTTAACATCATTGTCTGTTCTTCCGGGCAAATACGTTGCAATTCTGGCCCATTTGTTCCCAAATTGTGCTTGCAGATCAATCACGGTTCTCTCCTCCTCTGCTGAAAACTTCACCCCACTACAGAAAGCAAAGAGAAAAAGAGAGAGAATTGAAAATACTAACTTCCATTGGATAATGTGAAAATCACATAAGGATATCATAATGATAAAACTCTGAATAAGATAAAATTGCTAACCAGAATCAGTCTCTATCAAACTCAATAAAACTTTAACTTACTAAGGTTTAATTACAAAAGGCATTCTTGCGGTTTAGTTTAGTTACAAAAGCCTCAACTATCTTTCGAAATTACAACATACCGTCTTGATATTTGTTTCGATTTGACAAATTGCTCCCTCAGTAACGGATATTTGTTAAGAAAAAGCTAACCTTAAGGGTGTATTTGTAATTTTAAAAGATAATTAATTTATTATTTCTATAATTATGACAATCTCAAGGGTTATTTTTATAATTATCCATAAACACTATACAAGAAGTTCTGATAGGCTCCAGACTACAGAATCATCAAATTCCCCCCACACACATGAAAAAAACTAGACTAACAAACAACACAAGCACAAGTATGAAGATAGTCGAATACCTATCAAACACACACAAACTTAGCCCAAAACACCATATGAACAAGGAATTTCATCAAACACACACACTAGTAAATAATTAATGGAAATGCTTGTAAACGTCGTACGTTTTCAAGTCAGGACGGAGTTTGTTAACCCAACGGAGGCGACAGGATTTGCCGGTCCGGCGTAACAGCCCTTTGGATCGAATGGAGCTCCAGTCCCTTGGACCGTACTTTTTCACATGGTTTATCAGAACTTCATCTTCTTCTGCTTTCCAAGGCCCTTTCTTTATCTCCCCCATTTCATCACGCTGCAACATTCTCCTTCTTCCTTCCATTGTTATCTTACTCTACTTAATTCCTGGTAAGAAAATAAAATCTCACTCCTTTAACTCTAACAAACACACAGAAATCTAGCAAAAATGGCAGAGTGAAAGAAAAAAAGTTGATTTTTAAAGTGTGATTTTTTGTGCATGCAAGAATTGAGTTTACTAGTTTGGGAAATTTTGTGCTTGGTTTTTCTGTCGGCAGATATATTTACATGGGATTTTTGAAGTGGGATTTTGTCTATTTTTATTATTTTTTTAAAACAAAATTATCTGGAATGTGTGTGTGTGTGTGTGACGGTTAAGACGGTTATTGCCACTATCTGCCCACTAATTACCCCTCTTTCCCCAATTTTTTCTCAAAATTTAAAATTTAGACCCACTAGCTAAATGCCATATGTTGCTTCCTTAACTGGGCCCGAATGTGGGTTAGGTAATGGGTTCAAGAATCAAGATTAGGCTAAAAGCCCACTTTCAAGACAGCCCATTGATCTGCCTGACCAATTAGGAAAACAGAAAAGAAAAAGAAATTAAAGAATAACAAGAATGGCTTCATGACCTAATTCATACTGGTCATTTTCTAAAAAGAATGTTGGTGGTGTAAGAATTTCTTGTGGATCAAATAAGAAATACCCTTTCTTAATACCAGAAGATCTTAATAAAATAAGTTAATACAAGTAGATATTTTTTAGTACTTTATTAGAGACTGTTAGTCGTACAAATATTCAGAAAATACCGAAATTATTTTATTAATTTTAAAAATCAAATGGTCCGGTACACCAATTGAATCAAAACAAAGTTATAAATTTGGTACACACTGAAATTTCAAATTAAAAGTTCCATTCGGTACTCAGTTTTTATTTTACAAAGTTAAATAGTCGGTTTGATTCGCCAAAAAGTATTGAATTATAATTTTTATATTTGTTTGTTGTGTACATATTTTATATTATATATTTTTATTAGACTTATTTACTTACCAAATCTGAATACAATAAATGAAAAATATAATTTCGGATGTAGAATTATTAAGCCAAAATACTAGAAAAATGTAATAATATTTGAATCAGGTTAATAATTTTTTTTTTCAAACGATAGAATAATATTTCATATTTTGAAAACTCAAAAGACAATTAAAAATAAAAATTTACTGGCTATAAGGCCCTCTAGGTAATAACTCTCAAACTAGAAGAGGTAATCCATAGGTACAACCCATATAAAGGAAACCCAAAAAGAAAAGGCCACAAAAAAGGGAAAAACACATATTAAGGAGAAAAAATACAAAAATACAAAAAAAGAATTGTTATAAAAAAGAAAACTAAAACTCCATTAAATGGCTAGTAGTTCCAAAATTGTCACAAGTTTTCCGTCTTTTTTTCATCACACCCGGATCCAACTTCATCGCGTATTTCCCTTCTATAGTAAGTCGAGAAAAACATTCCCACGAAGGAAAACTAATACACTCTCATGAAAGGAGACTGAAGTCCCACAAGCATTTCCACGAAAGAAAACTAAAAAAACAAGGCAAAAAAATAATTTAGGTGGTTCGAGTTCCCCAATCTTCTCTAATGGAGAAATTGGGGGAAAGAGAGAGAACACAGAGCATTTGATAAGATAGAGAGAAAAAACGTGCAAGATTTTACAAAATCAAACGGATTAATTATTTCAAATTTGGATTTGATATATCATTTTGACATCTCAAACTTTTATTTACTAAAATAGAGATTTAGTTCAATTTGATTTATTGAATAAGACAAAAACTCCAATCTAACGGACCAAAATTCATTAGACGAATTCCAAATCCAACCCGATGGAGTTTTGTAATATTAACAGTAGTGTCTTTGTGAGGGATAGATATTAGCAGTTCATCTAAAAAGTATTAGCAGCCATTCTAAAAAATATTAGTACGTAGTTCACTTGAAAGTATTAGTTTTGTAATATTGAACAACGCTGGAAAATATTAGGTTTTCATCTGAACTCTCTTAAAGTATTGATATATAGTTTACTTGAAAATATTTAATAGCCCCCCTAAAAAATATTAATTTTTTTCGGTCAAAAGTATTAGTAGTCTCTGTGAAATGTATTAGTAGTTCCTCTGAAAAATATTAGTTTTTCCCCTGAAAGGTTTTTAGTAATTCCCCTTAAAAATATTGTTTTCCCCCTAAAAAGTATTAGTAGTTCCACTAAAAGTATTAGCAGTCTCATTGAATAGTATCACTAGTTTCCCAAAAAATTATTAATAGTTTCCCAAATCGTATTAGTAGTTCCCTTAAAAAATATTAATTTTTTTGCTCAAAGATATTTAGTAATCGAGGGTGCAAAATGTAATTAACACCATTATTACTATTAGCATATAGAAACAACTCGATTTTAGCATACTTTTGTAATTATCCTTTTTTGATCAAGTTTCTGGATGATCCTAGCTTGATTACTGTAGAGATAACATAAATTTGTTATTTTGTTTGACTAATTAGTTGTTGCATGCCTGTAAACATGAATTTGTTATTTTGTTTGCTTAAGTTAGCTTGGAATTTGGATTATGTGATCCAAGAATTTGTTTAAAAAAGTCTTACGTTCAAATCTGACCATCATTTAACAATTGGACCTTGCTAAAGTTCGAATAATTGTGGTGGCTCGTGTTGAGGTTGAATAACTGGGGGAGAGAAACGAGGGAGGAATGAGAGAGAACAGATTAATTTGACTTTTTTTTTCTTCCCATTTTTAGGTTGGGTTGGGATCCGTCTAACGGATTAAATTCATTAGACCACGTGACAGGACTCAGGAGACCACCTCGTCGAATAATACCTTTACACAAAAAGCAGTAAGGGTGATCATGGTGGGGTTTGGACGGTTTTTTAAATATTTTCAAACTGAATTGTTAAGTGCGGTTCGATCACAAATTTGATTCTAAGTCCCAGTTTTTTAGAATAAAACGAATATGTGATTTCCAAAGGTTTTGGGCGATTTGCGGTTTTAACTACAATACGTGAATATTATATGGAACAATCAAAATAAGCAAAAACAAACTTATCAGTTCGATAACTGGAAATTTGTAACGACTGGGTGCTATCCCAAACGAGTTTTCTTTCCTGGGCTTTTCCCTTTGGACTTTCCATCCACGTCACTGATACGTGTAAAATATACGTACATTTAGTGTAAGTCCAAGCGGCTACAATAATCTAGAGGAGGGGTGAATAGATTATTTCCATCTTTTCGATTTTACCCTCTTTTTCGAATCAAAATACGCCAAGACAATAATTAAGGTGCGGAATGTAAACAACACACGTCAATTTAAAGAGGTTCAACCCACCTAGGGCCTAATCCTCTACCACCCCAGTATCTCCGGGATGGATTTCAAAAAGAAAAAAGATTTTATTAATTACCAAAATTAATACAACACCTTACAACATCACCTTGAAGAGCACCACACTCTTCTTCAACACCACCTTTGAGATTACCACAATCTCTCTTGAAGATTACCACAATCTCCAACGGCACCTTGTGAAGATTACCACAATCTTCAACCTTGAAGAATACCAAATTCTCCAATACCTCAAGAGCACCACACTCTTGAAACACCTATTACCTAGATCACCCAAGTGTATTCTTTCCACAAGAATACTCACAAGGATGTCTTGTGTTGAATGATGACAAAAATCAAGATTACAACTCAATAATGAATATTACAATTTGAGTGCAAGTGTAATCAAGAAATAAAGCCTAGACCTCAAGATGTGAAAGTGAAATACTTAGGCTATAAATACAACAAGAGTGTTGAATATGAAAGCTTGGAAATTTTGCGATTTCTTGTTGTGTATTTGCTTGTGTTGTTGTATCTTGTGTCTTCAATTCATCCTCTATTTATAGGAGAGTCTTCACCAACATAGGCTCCCAACATAGGCTCCTTCTTGTTCACTTTTGTCTACAAAAAGAGGATCACAAGATGTAGAAATATTGTACAAAAATGAAAAGTAAATCTTGCTGTCAAAGAATTCAAACGGTATAATTTTGCTGTCACAAAATAACATAGGGCGACCGGTTGCCCTGTTTAAGATTTTGAACGTTTGAAAAAGAAAGTGCGATCCAGGTACAGGTCGTCAGGGGGGTCGACCGGTCGACGGGGGGGTGCGACCGATCGCCCTAGGGTGCGACCTGTCGGCCTCAACCTTGACCGGTCCCCCTCTTTGAATTTAGAGTTCAGAACGTTCTGTTTCAATTCTCTTTGCTTCAGGTACCGGTCGACGCTTTGGGCGACCGGTCGACCTTCAAATTGAAATGTTGTCCGATTTTTATCAAAAATAAACTTCAAGAAATACTCCAAAAAATTAGTAAAAACATTTTAAATCACTTGGGAGTATTTTGACAACATTTATAAACATAGTTTTGGTGTAAAAACCAATTTAAACAAAACCATCAAAAAGTGTTGTCCATTTTTATCGAAAAATAAATTCTAAGAAATACTCCAAAAATTAGCAAAAACATTTTAAATCATTTAGGAGTATTTGGACAACATTTATTATCATTGTTTTGGTATAAAAACTCATTTAAACATAATCATCAAAATCTTGATAAAAACATTTATCTAACAAACTCCCCCTTTTTGATGATTACAAACCAAAACAATTTTAGGAAGTTGATTTTAAAACAAAACCAATTTTCCGGTCTAAAACATCAAACCATTACAAGCAAGATTTATCATAAGTACAAACACACAAGGATAGGAGCAAAGATTTTTCAAAATCATTTTTGCACAAGCTCCCCCTATCAATATGCATATCAAGAACAAGTATACAAGCAACAACTAAAAGCTTAAAGCTTAGCTTTTACAACTTAAGCTTGAATATCATGAGCTTATAAGCTCCCCCTGTCACAAAACATCATTAGTCAAGCATAAAAGTCCACAATACATCACATGGACTAAGTATTGTTCACAGCTTTTGGCTTTTAAGAGCCCTAGCTTATAGCTTTTCTTGCGAGCTTATTTTCGCTTCTTTAAGCATATGAGCATTTTTTCTGTTTCTCCCCCTTTGGAATCATCAAAAAGAATGTTAGCACGATAAAAACATCATACAATTATATCAAAGTGCACAATTTAATCGATTTATCGAGCATATTGAGCATTTAAGCTTAAATTCCAAATAATAAGGGAGAAGTCAATCATGTGATTTGCAAAAGCTTATTTGATTGATAAAACATGATCTCTATAAACTTAGAAGACTTTTCAAATCGAGAGAATCATGTAGGTGATGAATTTTTCATTGAAACATTTTGTCGAACACTTGGCGTGCGTCGAATAAAACAAGAGAAATATAACGCCTTTATAATTCGTTTAAGCCAAAAAATTTCATCACCATTTGTAATACAACAATATTCATCCATCAACAATCATCATATACAACATATTAATACAAGAATTTCATCAAAGTAGCAAGATATAAGCACATCCTCAAGGGTTCAACCCAATTGAGATAAAAAGAGAAATTCTTACCATTTAATCGGTAAAGATGAGCAATGATGATGATAATCGAGCCTCATGAGGTCCAAAATATAAAATGTATGCAATAGAATAAATTTGAAGTGAAATTTGTGTGCAAAGTGCGAAGGGGACGAAAAATGAACACAAACGACCAAAATGGCAAATGCTGAGAACAGAAACATTTTTAACCAAATTTTTGCTATGGTCGACCGGTTGGGGGCATGGGCGCATCGATCGCGTCATGGATGCACGGTCGACCTTGCCCTGATCAGCTTTTTCATTCTCATTTTCCAAAACCCGAGGTTTGAACCAAAAATCCGATTTTTCGCCCCTAAGTTTTAAAAACGTGCAAAATGCAAACGTAGACCTCATTCAATATATAGACCTCATTCAATATACATTATGTCAAAGTCAAGCTCGAAATGAGGTAAAATACTCGGCGATTAACAAATATCCGCGAGTTATCTTTGAGACGAAATTAAACACATCTCAAGTTTTTCGTTTTAGAAACACAATCCCTTAGAAAAATATATCGAATCTCAATATGTTTAGTTCGATTATGACGAACCATATTTTTAACAATAAAATTTACACTGGACTTGTTATCCCGAAAAATAATAACGTTTTAAAACTTTGGATGAACAAGTCATAAGAATAAGTGCCTTACAAGTATTTGAAAATTTCTTTTAACGGCACTTTAAAGAGATTCGTTGGGATTGTTTTAAGTCGAGCATATAGACATAATGCATATAGAATGTCGAGTCTAAGGAGTAATAAACGAATAAACATACCTCGAATTCGTTTGTCAATCAACATGCCTACCTCAACCTTTGTCAATTTTCACATTTGTGGCCATATAGGTTGAAATGGTTCTTTCTTCTTCAATGCCTCACTTCTTCTTTTGAGTGTGGAATATAATCACCTTCTTGGCATTGTTGAACTTGAATTCCAATGATCAAATTTGAGCTTCCCTCATCATGATCATCTTAGGTTCACCTTGCATTGACTTGGAAAAATATCTTGCACAAATATTCATTAGTAGCACCATGAATGATATCATAAATTTGTACAAGTAAGCAACCTTGCCCTTTTTCAAAACAAGAAGTGTAGTACCAACTTTACCTTTTGTAAAATTATTTTGCAAGAATAACTAAGTCTATCAAACCATATACGGGGTACTAGTATCAACCGTACAAGGCCTTTTTATACAAATTATTTGGCCTAGAAAAATTTTCAAACCCCGGAGGTTGTTTTACATAGACTTCTTCTTGAATAATACCATTTAAAAATGCGGATTTTACATCCATTTGGTAAAGCTTGAAATTTTCTCAAAACAAGAATGGGCAAGTAAAGTGCAAATAACTTCTAAATGTGCTATGAGTGCAAATATTACATCAAAATCATTACCTTCTTCTTGACAATATCATTGAGCTACTAACCTTGTCTTGTTCATCAAACTTGTTGCGAAATATCATAAATTTCTGCAAAATCTTAACAAGATATTTTGCACATGAGCATAGTAATATCGAATAATAGATACACTATTGCAAGTAACACATACTATGCTTAAAGAAAACCATCAAGAATATACTACACCATGTAAGTTCAAATAAGCTTATAGAAAGCTATATAAGGTCTCTTTTGAAATATAAAAATACGAGAGCACATAGTTGAGACCTCAATCACAAGAATCATATGAACAAGAGCTTTGACATAAGCATCCAAGAATAATGGTATTTATATGTGCAATAAAATGCATAACTAGAAGATCAATTGTTTTATCAAAACAAAATATAATCATTTACAAAACTTGGATAAAACAAGCTATGTCAAATAATGCCTTTCAAAAAAGAATCAACACATCCTCTTAATGGCACTTGTATAAAATAAGCACATAGTCATATGGCACAAATATATCGAGTCTATAAGATGAATACCAATGATGAGCGTACCTCGATAGTTTATGTCACTCTTGACATATTATGACGTAGATAGCCATTTGTGAAGATACATGAGTCCTACACAATTCTTAAAAACAAGACTAGCACAAAACAATATGATACAAGTGTAGGCTTAAAGTAATAAGATATATCACAAATAAGCTTATGCCATAAAAATCCATAAGAGATAAAAACATATAAGTCTAAGTAAGTCCACAACATGTAAGGTCTCATTTTTCAAAGTATTTTAAAAATACATAAATATATGTAGAAGACCTTATAAATTTTAAAACTCATTTTGCGATTTAAACACAAAAAAAAAAACATGCAAAAACAAAATGCATATTTAAATAGGGAGATACGGTTTACCAATTTCGCCATTTCCATGGGTTGTGTCGTTCCCATTGTTGATGATATCTTCCCATTTGAAAATCTTCATGTTGATGGTGGATTCTCCAATTACTCCATCTCCAAGGATTATATCCTTCCCTTTGTTGATAATATTTCCTTCTTGGAAATTCATTTTGGTGGTGTCTTCTTCTTTGATCAAATGAGATGGTCATTTGATGTCTTCTTGGTGGCATGTATTTTCCTCGATTATTATTCCGCCGGGTACCTAATATGACATTGTTTTGTGGTACCCTCAAGTGTTTGGGTCCTTTGAAATTAGCTTTGAGACTTTTAGATCTCCAATAATAATTAGAGCTATTTCTAGCCCGACAAGTATTAACCGTGTGACCCGTTTTACCACAATAAAAATAAGTAGTAATTTTGGGAGCATAATGACCAACATGCATAGGGACTTGATTTCTTTTCACATAATTAACAACACTAGGCTTATGATCAAGTCCTTGTTTCAATTTATCACAACTATGAACATCAATAATATCGGTCATTTTATCGGTACTCAAGTTGGATTTTGATAAATCATTTTTAATGCAATTAATATCCTCAACAAGAGTACTATTTTCTTTTTCAAGGTTTCTAACCTTGTCAAGTGTGATGGTGTGATCACATGAAAGTGATTCATAAGAGGAAAATAAATTATCCTTATCAATTTTCAAAATATTGAATTCCTTTTTCAAATTTTTGTATTTAACAAGTAAGCTTTGGAATTCATTTTGAAGTTCATCAAAATCATTTTGCAAATCACTATAATCATTTTGTAATTCATTATCATAAGAAGTGGAGGGTTTTGAACTTGCCTCGTTTTCTTCTTCGAAGCCCATAAGACATCGTTCGTTTTCATCGACGTCGAAAGTTGTAGGAAGCTCATCCCAAGTTGGGTTTGTATCCATTTGAGAAGTAGATGCTTTTGAGTGGCTCCTTTCATTTTCATATACTTCTTCTAATTTTTTCCATACTTTATGTGCCAATTTAATTCCTACAATATGATTATATTCCAAAATGGTAAGTGAACAATAAATAACATCAAGAGCTTTACCATTTAAAGATATGATTTTCTTCTCTTCATCATTGAGCTCTTTGAGGCCTTTGTGTGGTGTGTCCATCATTGGAATGGATTCTTCATTTATGATCGTGTTCCAAATATCGAACCCGCAACCTTGTAGATAGCATTCCATTCTTTCTTTCCAAAATGTAAAATTTTTGGAATCGAATAGTGGTGGCTTGGTGGTGGAGGCGCCGGTGAGGTAGACTTCATTCGTAGCCGGTGATCGTTCCTTTTTACTCGTGATGTAGAACGGGCTTGCCAAAGAGTTTGGCTCTGATACCACTTGTAAGTCCAAGCGGCTACAATAATCTAGAGGGGGGTGAATAGATTATTTCCATCTTTTCGATTTTACCCTATTTTTCGAATCAAAATACGCCAAGACAATAATTAAGGTGCGGAAGGTAAACAACACACGTCGATTTAAAGAGGTTCAACCCACCTAGGGCCTAATCCTCTGCCACCCCAGTATCTCCGGGATGGATTTCAAAAAGAAAAAAGATTTTATTAATTACCAAAATTAATACAACACCTTACAACATCACCTTGAAGAGCACCACACTCTTCTTCAACACCACCTTTGAGATTACCACAATCTCTCTTGAAGATTACCACAATCTCCAACGGCACCTTGTGAAGATTACCACAATCTTCAACCTTGAAGAATACCAAATTCTTCAATACCTCAAGAGCACCACACTCTTGAAACACCTATTACCTAGATCCCCCAAGTGTATTCTTTCCACAAGAATACTCACAAGGATGTCTTGTGTTGAATGATGACAAAAATCAAGATTACAACTCAATAATGAATATTATAATTTGAGTGCAAGTGTAATCAAGAAATAAAGCCTAGACCTCAAGATGTGAAAGTGAAATACTTGTGCTATAAATACAACAAGAGTGTTGAATATGAAAGCTTGGAAATTTGCAGATTTCTTGTTGTGTATTTGCTTGTGTTGTTGTATCTTGTGTCTTCAATTCATCCTCTATTTATAGGAGAGTCTTCACCAACATAGGCTCCCAACATAGGCTCCTTCTTGTTCACTGTTGTCTACAAAAAGAGGATCACAAGATGTAGAAATATTGTACAAAAATGAAAAGTAAATCTTGTTGTCAAATAATTCAAACGGTATAATTTTGCTGTCACAAAATAACATAGGGCGACCGGTTGCCCTGTTTAAGATTTCGAACGTTTGAAAAAGAAAGTGCGATCCAGTGCATGTGTCGTGGGGGGTCGGGTCGGCCGACGGGGGTGCGACCGGTCGGCCTCATCCTTGACCGGTCCCCCTCTTTGATTTTAGAGTTCAGAATGTTCTGTTTCAATTCTCTTTACTTCAGGTACCGGTCGACGCTTTGGGCGACCGGTCGACCTCCAATTAGTAATGTTGTCTGATTTTTATCAAAAATAAACTTCAAGAAATACTCCAAAAAATTAGTAAAAACATTTTAAATCACTTGGGAGTATTTTGACAACATTTATAAACATAGTTTTGGTGTAAAAACCAATTTAAACAAAACCATCAAAAAGTGTTGTCATTTTTATCGAAAAATAAATTCTAAGAAATACTCCAAAAATTAGCAAAAATATTTTAAATCATTTAGGAGTATTTGGACAACATTTATTATCATTGTTTTGGTATAAAAACTCATTTAAACATAATCATCAAAATCTTGATAAAAACATTTATCCAACATTTAGGGGCTTATTTTGGTACATATTTGATACATTTGCATGTATATTTAGTGTGTTTTAATTGATTTCCTTTGTTCGGCGTGATACTGCATATCTTTGTGTATTTTTACAGGAAATGGAGTTAAATTAGACGAAAAGCGATATCACATTCCAAAGGACATGTCAAGATCTAAAGGACGAATGAATACGTGAAGGAAAGAAGCATGGACGATCAAACAAAATGGAATTGCTTTCAAAAACGTCCAAATGCGTCAATAATGTTTGGCCATAACTTTCTCTACAAAATTGATATTGAGCTGTTAAGTTGGTATTTTACCAATTTATTGAGTATGTTAGATTAGGATTTGGTTTTATTTTTGGGTGTTTTTAGAGTCGTTAGAGTCCAATTTATTTTCGTTTAATGTCGATGAAGAGTCAATACAGATTTGGTAGCCGAGAAATGAAGAAAACGATGAAAAACGGCGCGAAGAAAGAAAAAATCACGCTAGAAGAAGGAAAAATCGCATTTTGGCCTAAGGACGGGCGGGCGCTGTAGCGCCCGGCCCTGGGCGCCGCAACGCCCGAAACAGGGCTGGCAGGATTGGCAGATGCGTGTGGGCAGAAGACCAACGCCCCGTGACTGCAGCGCTCGGCGGCAATCTGCAACGTCGTCTTTGGCGCCGCAGTACCGGGGAGGATTTGCCTATGTTGGCCTACCTTTTTCTTGGATCTTTGTTGGGTTATAAATAGAGACATGGTGGCGAGAATTCAGGATCTTGGACCATTTGGAAGACAACAAAACAACAAAAAGACAAGGGAGAAGAATAGAAACATCTTGGGACAAGCTTGGAGAAGAAGATTGAAGGCTCTTATCATCTAGAAATAGAGAAGATCCCTCAACTCTTGTTCTTATTTTGTTACTTTCTCCGTATCTTGTAAGATGTATTGTTATGTTCTTATGGATTCATTTTCTTCAATCATGAGCTAAACTCTATAATTCTAGAGAGATGATGTAATCTATGTTTGAACTTATGTTTTGAGATTGTGGTTTGTCAATTTAGATCTATCAATTTATTTGTGCTATTTGGATCTATTGCTTCTAAATTACTTGATCAATAATTTAGATTGTTTGGTGTATTTGATTTGACACTTGAGAGAGGTAATTGAATACATAACCTTGAAATAGCATAACCTAGGATTTCATAGAATTGAGAGATTTGTGAATCCTTTGAAGTCATTTATCAAGATTCATAGCTTTTATTGAGATTTCAATTGGTGATTTTTATAGAGATATTGATTTCCCAATTGAAATCTAAAATCATTTGACACTCGAGAGAGGAAATGATTATTGTAGAAATCTTGACTTATAAATTTTTAATTGATGATTGATAAACCATATTGATAACATAAGTGATAACTAGATTTATCACACCTCTAGAATTCATTTAATCATTTGGATAAACTCATTGATATTTTCATATTCTTGATCTATTTTTGGTATTTTTAGTATAATCAACTCCATCAAATATTGAATTTCTAAATAAAATTAGACTACTATATTATAGTACTTAGCGATAATTCGATAATTATTCCTGTGGATTCGACAACCTTACTTTTCTATATTAAAACTTGACACCGTAGACTTGCGGTTAGAAAAATATCTAACAAGTTTTTGGCGCCGTTGCCGGGGAATAATACATCTTATTTGCGCTAATATTATTACTTAGTAGTTTTACTTTAATTTAGATTGGTTCTTGTTACAATAGGGTTATTGCCGTTTTTGCGTTTTCTTGTTGATGTGAAGAAATAAAAGTGCTAATTTAATCTTATTTGATCCAGAAATTGAAAGAACACTTCGAAAGATTAGAACCGTACGAAGAATCGAATTCACAAAAATGGCAGGAATCGGTGAAGAGGAAGAACGCATACATATTGTTGCACCACCGGAAAGGGCCATTCGGGACTATTTTCGACCAACCACGAATCAAAATTATTCAGGCATTGTTCGCCAACCTATCAATGCGAATAATTTTGAATTGAAGCCGACCCTGATAAACACGGTGCAATAGAATCAATTCGGGGGAAGTGCCGTAGATGACCCGAATACTCATCTGGCTATTTTTCTCGAGATATGTGACACTATCAAAATAAATAGGGTTCCCGATAAAGCTATTCGGTTAAGGTTATTTCCGTTTTCACTTCGTGATAAAGCTAGACAATGGCTTCAAACCTTCCCACCCGGAAGTATCACTAGTTGGGATGATCTCACTGAAAAATTCATGGCAAAATTCTTTCCACCTAGCAACACACTTCAACTGAAAAGTGAGATTGCTCAATTTCATCAACTCGACTTTGAGCCACTCTACGAAGCTTGGGAGCGATTCAAAGAATTATTGAGGAGGTGTCCACAACACGGGTACGCAGATTGGCAAAAAGTTGAGTATTTCTACAATGGTATGAATGGGAATTCGAGAACTATAATAGATGCTGCATCGGGAGGTACATTGATGGCTAAAACTCCAAGTGAAGCCATGCTTTTACTAGAAGAAATGGCTGCCAATAATTATCAATGGCCTTCTGAGAGATCTACGCCAAGAAAAGTTGCCGGTGTTCTTGAACTTGATACTATGTCCGCATTAGCTTCTCAAATTTCCGCATTGTCAAAGCAAATTGCCACTCTAAATTCGGGTGGAACACAACAAACAGAGGCTATTATGGAGGTAAGTCAAGAAGTGGTGAATCCCGATTTGGAGCAAGCCAATTATGTGAACAATCGGGGTTTCAACAATAGAGGGAATCAATTGCCAACGCATTATCATCCGGGACTTCGCAATCATGAGAATTTCTCGTATAGCAATACGAGAAATGTGTTGCAACCACCTCTGGGATTTCAAAACCAAGCAAGTACGAGTACACACGTGGGAGAATAAAAGCCGTCTTTGGAAGAATTACTTAGTTCATTCCTTGTAGAATCAAGAGCAAGGATGAACAAGGCCGATTCTAACATAGAAAAATTGGGTTCAAGGGTTACAACAATTGAAAGTCATCTCAAATCTTTGGGGACACATGTGGGTCAATTGGCCACGGCTATTAATTCACAACAGAAAGTTGATACATTTCCAAGTAACACCGAGATGAACCCACGTGAGCATTGCAAGGCCATTAAGTTGAGAAGTGGAACGAAATATGATGAACCAAAGATGCCTACCCACGCCACCAATGAACCAGAATCAAGCTCTGAAACACTCCACAATGAAGAGGGCATTGATAAGCAATCAGAAAGTGCGAAAAATGAGGTAAACCAATTTCCAATTCTGATAATGTATTACCAAATTCTCTTCCTTTTCCACAGAGGTTTGAGAAGAAAAAGTTGGACGCTCAATTTTCCAAGTTCATGGAAATATTCAAGAAAATTCACATCAACATTCATTTTGCCGATGCACTTGAGCAAATGCCAAATTATGCAAAATTCATGAAGGATGTGATGTCGAGAAAGAGAAGGTTGGAGGCATACGAGACGGTCAATCTCACAAAAGAGTGTAGCGCCATTTTGCAAAGAAAGCTACCACAAAAATTAAGAGATTCGGGGAGTTTCACTATCCCTTGCACTATTGGTGATTCTTATTTTAATAAAGCTCTTTGTGATTTAGGTGCTAGCATTAATCTTATGCCGTTATCTGTTTTCAGGAAACTTGGCATTGGAGAGATAACGCCGTCCACCATCACATTGTAATTAGCCGATAGATCACTCACCAACCCAAGAGTAGTGATTGAAGATGTGTTGATCAAAGTGGATAAATTCATATTTCCGGCGGACTTTGTGGTGTTGGATATGGAGGAAGATCATGAAATGCCATTAATTCTTGGAAGACCTTTTCTAGCAACGGGACGAGCTCTAATTGATGTGCAACAAGGAGAGTTAACATTACGGGTAAATGATGATGAGGTATTGTTTAATATTTATAATGCAATGAAATTTCAAGAAGAACCTCAAACATGTCATTTTATTGATATGATCGAACAATGTGATCAAACGGAGGTTATAAAACAAGATTTAAAAGATCCGTTAGAACATTGTTTGATTAATTCAATAATGAAATGTGACGATGAAGTTAGTGATGATATTGATTTGCTTGAGTTTATTCTTTCCCTTGAGGCTAAAGAAATTGTAAAAGGAAGAAGCAGAAAATGCCAATATTGAAAATATTCTGAAAGGTACTTTAGAACTAAAAGAACTTCCGGGACATCTTCAATATGCATTTTTGGGAAAAGATAAAACTTACCCGGTAATTGTTTCTGCTTCATTATCTTAGCTCAAATTGGATAAGTTGTTGCGTGTGCTTCGTGAACATAAGTCGGCTTTGGGTTGGTATATTTCTGATTTGAAAGGTATAAGTCCTTCCATTGTAATGCACAAAATTTTAATGGAAGAGTCTTATAAACCATCTATTGAGCACCAAAGACGACTTAATCCCGCAATGAAAGAAGTTGTGAGAAATGAGGTTTTAAAATGGCTAAAGGCAGGTATCATTTATGCCATTTCTGATAGTTCGTGGGTGAGTAGACAATACAAGTTGTTCCTAAAAAGGGAGGTATGACAGTTGTGAAAAATGATAATAATGAATTCATTTCTACACGAACTGTCACAGGATGGCGAGTATGTATTGATTACGGGTGAAATCGAATAAAGCTACTCGTAAAGATCATTTTCCCTCCCCTTTATTGATCAAATGTTGGACAAGGTTGGCAGTGGTACGAATACTCTTTGTTTTCTTGATGGTTATTCAGGTACAATCAAATCGCCATTGCCCCGAGGATCAAGAAAAGACCACTTTTACATGTCCATATGGTACTTTTGCATTCCGCAGATGCCATTCGATTATGTAATGCACCGCTACTTTCCAGAGGTGTATGATGGCGATTTTTCATGGTATGGTTGAGGAAATCATGGAGATTTTTATGGACGATTTTTTGTTTTTTGGTACTTCTTTTGACCATTGTTTGCATAACTTGTCTCTTGTTTTGCAATGTTGTGAGGAAACTAATCTTGTACTTAATTGGGAAAAATGTCACTTTATGGTCAAAGAAGGGATTGTACTTGGGCATCGTATTTCTTGTACAGGTTTGGAAGTTGACAGGGCGAAAGTTGTGGCTATTGAAAAGTTACCCCCACCTTCAAATGTGAAAGGCATAAGAAGCTTTTTAGGGCATGCAGGATTTTATAGGAGATTTATAAAAGATTTTTCAAAAATTGTTAAACCACTTTGTAATCTCTTTGAAAAAGATGATATCTTTTGCCTTGATGAGTCTTGTTTGCAGGCATTTGAACAGATAAAAAAGGCACTTGTTTCAGCTCCTATTATGATAGTGTCGGATTGGACCCAACCATTTGAGCTTATGTGGGATGCAAGTGATTATGCAGTGGGTGCCATTCTTGGTCAGAGGCGAGACAGAATTTTTAAAGCAATTTACTATGCGAGCAGGACCATGGACAATGCCCAACAAAACTATACCACCACAGAAAAAGAGATGTTGGCGGTAGTTTTTGAATTTGATAAATTCCGAGCATACTTGGTGGGTACAAAAGTGATTGTTTATACGGATCATGCGGCAATCCGATATCTTTTCTCAAAAAAGGATGCAAAACCTCGGTTAATTCGATGGATTTTGCTCTTGCAAGAATTTGATATTGAGATTCGGGATAAAAAAAGGAAGCGAAAATGTGGTTGCCGACCATCTATCCCGTCTTGAGCAACCTCACGAGGTGATTGAAAATCCAATAAAAGAATTATTTCCAGATGAACAAATCATGCGTGCCGAGACATCATTACCTTGGTACGCAGATTTTGTTAATTACCTTGCGGGAGGAGTTTTGCCACCGGACTTGACTTCACACCAAAAGAAAAAATTCCTACATGATGTTAAGTCTTATTTGTGGGATGATCCGTTACTGTTCAAGAGATGCGCTGATTCTATCATTCGTTGTTGTGTTCCTAAGGAAGAAATTGGAGAGATTCTTCAACATTGTCATTCCTCATCTTACGGGGGACATTTCGGGCCAACCCAAACAGCTGCAAAGGTACTACAATCTGGTTTTTATTGGCCAACATTATTCAAAGATTGTTATGCTTTTGTAAAGACTTGTGATCGATGCCAAAGGGTTGGTAATATTTCACGGCGTCATGAGCTTCCTTTGACAAACATAATGGAGGTGGAGTTGTTTGATGTATGGGGTATTGACTTTATGGGGCCATTTCCCGCGTCCTATGGAAATTTGTACATTTTGCTTGCGGTTGATTACGTCTCCAAGTGGGTGGAGGCGATAGCCACACCAACGAACGATGCTAAGGTAGTACTCAAATTCTTGCACAAGCATATTTTCACCCGGTTTGGTACTCCTCAAGCTATTGTAAGTGATGAAGGTACGCATTTTTGTAATAAATTATTTAATAACCTTCTCGCTAAATTTGGTGTGCGTCATAAGATTGCACTTGGTTACCATCCGCAATCTAATGGTCAAGCCGAAATTTCCAATCATAAAGTGAAACAAATTCTTGAAAAAACGGTGAGTTTTAATCGAAAGAATTGGGCACAAAAGCTCGATGATGCTTTATGGGCTTATCGCACGGCTTATAAAACACCCATTGGTATGTCACCATATCGATTGGTGTTTGGTAAAGCGTGCCATTTGCCGGTTGAACTTGAGCATCGAGCTTATTGGGCAATTAAGAAATTGAATTTTAACTTAAAAGAGGCCGGTGAAAACCGATTACTTCAATTAAACGAAATGGAAGAATTTCGTCATGAATCATATGAAAATGCCAAAATGTATAAAGAAAAAACAAAAAAATGGCATGATCAAATGATTTTGCGACGCGAATTCTTACCCGGCCAACAAGTGTTATTGTTCAATTCTAGATTGAAACTCTTTCTAGATAAACTCAAATCGCGATGGTCCGGGCCATTTGTGGTTGAACGCGTGTTTCCCTATGGTGCCGTCGAGTTAAGAGGAAACGATGGGAATTCGTTCCAAGTAAATGGACAATGATTGAAATATTATTTCGGGAACGAAGCAAGGAAGGTTTTAAATCTTCCACTTGGTGATGAAATTTCTTAAGCCCGAGTTGTTGAGTCCGGCTAACGACTATAAATTTAGCGCTTCTTGGGAGGCAACCCAAATGAATTTTGTGTGATCGCAATTTTTGTGTGATTTTATTTTCTTTTATTTTGGTGTGTTTTTATTTGAATTTTGGTGTGATTTTTGTGTGATTTATTTTGGGTGTGATTTTAAATCTTTGATTTGTTTTTCAATTATATATATATATATATTAAAAAATATATATATTGAAAAAGACGGATTTGACTATTATTTCCAAGCCCTGGCATATGCAGCATGATCCCGACGAGGAATCAAATGCCTTCATCATGCGTGAAGCGCTACATTTTAAACCGACTCTCTTGCAAAGACCCGATCGTTTTAAGCAAATAAAGGGTGGGTCGGTTAGCTAGTGTTTTAAAAAAACACAACACACATACCCTCAACGCCCATTTCCTCTTCTTCTTCTACAAAAATCCCACCTAGTCTTCCATTTAACATCATTCAAGTGGGCAATTGAACAAGTTGATCATCAAATTCATCTTATTCATCAATTGGGTAAGTGAGCTTCATTGTACATCATCTTTTGCAAAATTTTCAAGCCTAGGTTAAAAATGTGGAAATTTTCATTATCATTATAATTTCCAAATTCATGATAAATTCTTGATAAATTGTGATGATATATGACTATTATGTGCTTGAATTGGTTGGTGTTGAAAATTGGGCATAAATTGAATTTCAAATTTGGTGTTGACCTCTTCTTTGCATATATGCCTACAAGGTGTTTGCGAAAATGTCTCAATGAAAATTATTACACTTAGGCATTTGATTCTTGTCAACATTGTATACTAAAGGGTATTTTATCATGAATTGATGACAAGGTTGCATAATTCTTGAGTAGTGGCGAAATTCCTAACCCCCTAACTCGTATTGTGCGTTCTATGTGTTATTTTGCTTGTGTTATTTTCTAGGTGATTTCCATATCAATTACAATACCAAGAACAAAGAATGCAAGCAAGGGCAAAAGTGTAGCAAATACTTAGAAGAACATGATGAACACCGTTTTATTAACTTGGAAGACAACGGATTTGTACAATGAAACACTATGCACGAAGAGTATTACGGCGAGAACATGGATTGCAACGGGCCGAATGATGGTGAGCTTGCACAAATGATACACCAAAAGCGATGGAAGAAACTTTGTGCCCAACCTCAACCATTCGCACCGAATATTGTTCGAGAATTTTATGCGAATGCGAATGCGGCGTCCCTACATGGCTATGAAACGGATATTTTTGCACGTGGAACGGAAGATATGCACACCGATGCAAAGCGGCGATAAGGAAATACTATGGACTACCGTGAGGTGGATCACTCACCGTATGTTGAATTTGTCTCGCAACCACCGAGTATGGAGACGATTTGTAATACCTTATGTCGGCCTGGAACTAAGGTACGTCATATTAAAGTTGTGGGAGGTGATTCTGTTTTCCCCACACGAGTCTTAGTAGGTATGGGCGAGCTTGGTATCACTTCATATGCCACAATTTGATACCAACCAAGCATGTCAGTGATGTCACTAAGGAACGAGCTCATCTTTTATATGCATTAGTTAATGACATACAATTCGACCCAGCGGTAATTATTGCAAGTTCCCTTCGTTACAAAATTTTACACCCCAAGTCCGGGGGACTAGTCTTACCGAGTTTAATTTGTGGGCTATGTAAAAAGAAAGGTGTTACGTGGGATAGCTCTGAGCCGTTGGAAAAGCCTAAAGGACCTATAGATTCGGCTACTATTGCTAATGGAAGAATTTCGTCATGAATCATATGAAAATGCCAAAATGTATAAAGAAAAAACAAAAAAATGGCATGATCAAATGATTTTGCGACGCGAATTCTTACCCGGCCAACAAGTGTTATTGTTCAATTCTAGATTGAAACTCTTTCTAGATAAACTCAAATCGCGATGGTCCGGGCCATTTGTGGTTGAACGCGTGTTTCCCTATGGTGCCGTCGAGTTAAGAGGAAACGATGGGAATTCGTTCCAAGTAAATGGACAACGATTGAAATATTATTTCGGGAACGAAGCAAGGAAGGTTTTAAATCTTCCACTTGGTGATGAAATTTCTTAAGCCCGAGTTGTTGAGTCAGGCTAACGACTATAAATTTAGCGCTTCTTGGGTGGCAACCCAAATGAATTTTGTGTGATCGCAATTTTTGTGTGATTTTATTTTCTTTTATTTTGGTGTGTTTTTATTTGAATTTTGGTGTGATTTTTGTGTGATTTATTTTGGGTGTGATTTTAAATCTTTGATTTGTTTTTCAATTATATATATATATATATATATTAAAAAATATATATATTGAAAAAAAGTATTTAATTGTTGAAGCCCTGGCCTTTGATGTTCCCGACACAGGAATCAAATGCCTTCATCATGCGTGGCGGCCGCAGCCTCTTCTTATTTGCAAAGACCCGATCGTTTTAAGCCAAATAAAGGGTGGGTCGGTTAGCTAGTGTTTTAAAAAAAAACACAACACACATACCCTCAACGCCCATTTCCTCTTCTTCTACAAAAATCCCACCTAGTCTTCCATTTAGCATCATTCAAGTGGGCAATTGAACAAGTTGATCATCAAATTCATCTTATTCATCAATTGGGTAAGTGAGCTTCATTGTACATCATCTTTTGCAAAATTTTCAAGCCTAGGTTAAAAATGTGGAAATTTTCATTATCATTATAATTTCCAAATTCATGATAAATTCTTGATAAATTGTGATGATATATGACTATTATGTGCTTGAATTGGTTGGTGTTGAAAATTGGGCATAAATTGAATTTCAAATTTGGTGTTGACCTCTTCTTTGCATATATGCCTACAAGGTGTTTGCGAAAATGTCTCAATGAAAATTATTACACTTAGGCATTTGATTCTTGTCAACATTGTATACTAAAGGGTATTTTATCATGAATTGATGACAAGGTTGCATAATTCTTGAGTAGTGGCGAAATTCCTAACCCCCTAACTCGTATTGTGCGTTCTATGTGTTATTTTGCTTGTGTTATTTTCTAGGTGATTTCCATATCAATTACAATACCAAGAACAAAGAATGCAAGCAAGGGCAAAAGTGTAGCAAATACTTCCGAAGAACATGATGAACACCGTTTTATTAACTTGGAAGCACAACGGTTGTACAATGAAACACTATGCACGAAGAGTATTACGGCAGAACATGGATTGCAACCGGGGCCGAATGATGGTGAGCTTGCACAAATGATACACCAAAAGCGATGGAAGAAACTTTGTGCCCAACCTCAACCATTCGCACCGAATATTGTTCGAGAATTTTATGCGAATGCGAATGCGGCGTCCCTACATGGCTATGAAACGGATATTTTTGCACGTGGAACGGAAGATATGCACACTGATGCAGCAGCGATAAGGAAATACTATGAACTACCAGAGGTGGATCACTCACCGTATGTTGAATTTGTCTCGCAACCACCGAGTATGGAGACGATTTGTAATACCTTATGTCGGCCTGGAACTAAGGTACGTCATATTAAAGTTGTGGGAGGTGATTCTGCTTTTCCCCACACGAGTCTTAGTAGGTATGGGCGAGCTTGGTATCACTTCATATGCCACAATTTGATACCAACCAAGCATGTCAGTGATGTCACTAAGGAACGAGCTCATCTTTTATATGCATTAGTTAATGACATACAATTCGACCCAACGGTAATTATTGCAAGTTCCCTTCGTTACAAAATTTTACACCCCAAGTCCGGGGGACTAGTCTTACCGAGTTTAATTTGTGGGCTATGTAAAAAGAAAGGTGTTACGTGGGATAGCTCTGAGCCGTTGGAAAAGCCTAAAGGACCTATAGATTCGGCTACTATTGCTTCCTATGACGAATGGGCAGGCGTTGTGCCTAATCCGAAGGGTGCGAGATATATCCTTGATCCCGAATTTGCCTTACCTGCTATTGAGCCTGATACTCACGCCCAACCACAGAATATCGACGCTCCATCCAGTTCAGCGGCAAGACATTCTCGTTCCAGACGCTCACATCACGATAACAACCCTTCAGACGCATTAGTTCGCGAAGTACGAGAATTGAGAAGGGCTTTTGTAGCTGAGCAACGCCACAGAGCGGCACGAGAAGAATATGTAAATGAGCACAACCGAGTACTTGCCCGCATTTATGGCCGACGCACCTGACGTTCGATTCCCGACACCACCACCACGGGTCCTATTGCTCACTTTTCACCACACGACTCCGATGAGGAGTCCTAGGCGCGCTCCGGCTACCGGAAAGTTTTTCTCACTCTCCATTGAGGACAATGTTCAATTTAAGTTTGGGGGTGTAATCTGTTTTTGTGTCTTTTGAGTCGTAAAAAAAAATCGAGTTGAGTCTAAGTCGGGTAGTTTATTTGAACTATAGAATCGCATGACTAAGTAGATTTGTTGATTACGAGTTGAACCATCACAAGAGCATGCCTTTAAAGTGGTGATCTATATTTTGCTTCATTGAATTTCATATTCATGCATAATTCTGTTAACTTATTTGAAAACGATTAATGAAGTTGAGTGTTGCTTGTATGATCCCACCGGATTCTAGAACTTGTTCGATCACTAATTGAGGCGAAATCCTAGGTGAAATAACATTAAGGAAATGATTTAGGCCATCTTTGAATGAGCTAGAGCAAAAATGCCTACCTTTATACGATATAATTTCACTAGTGTCCCCTTTTGAGCCTATTAAACCTGTTCTTTGGCAACTTATCTTTTACCTTGAGCTTACATGCAAAAATCCTAATTACCTATCACTCATACACACAAAATGATTGAAGGTTGAAGAGAATATGATAAGTAGGGTATGTGTTCACTCACATGAAGTTGTCGAGAAAAAGAAAATATGAAACCCCATGTGTTAAAATATGCAAAAGATTAAGTTTGGGGGTTTCGAAGAAAAAAAAATGAAAATAGAGGCTCGGAAAGGGAGAATAATTGAGAATTCAACAAAAGTGTAGGTGACCAACCATTTTGTTTGGCAATTGGTGATTTGAAGAGATAATTGTGTGTTTGGGTGAGTTAAGCCACTTAATCATAAATTTTCCTACCCGACCCTAAGCCACATTACAAGCTTTGAAAGTCCTATTGATCCTTGTGTTATATTAGCCTACATTAGTGGAGATTAGTGTGAATAACAAGCTTATGGAATCCGGTAGTCATTATCTTTTGATACCTAGAAGTGGATCATCTTGATAACGTTCGATTGCGCAAATCAATTTGAATAATGTAAACGGAATTGTCATGAATATTCAACACTTTTGATCACAATGTCAAAATGCATGCTTGATTGATAGTGAAATGAGTATTTAAACAAATTTTATTGGTTTGTGGAGTTTTGTAGTTGCTTGTGTTGTTGTATTGTTTGTTTTTCATTTTGGAGTTATAATTGTTTGAGGACAAACAATAGCTTAAGTTTGGGGGTATTTGTTAAGTTGGTATTTTACCAATTAATTGAGTATGTTAGATTAGGATTTGGTTTTATTTTTGGGTGTTTTTAGAGTCGTTAGAGTCCAATTTATTTTCGTTTAATGTTGATGAAGAGTCAATACAGATTTGGTAGCCGAGAAATGAAGAAAACGATGAAAAACGGCGCGAAGAAAGAAGAAATCGCGTTAGAAGAAGGAAAAATCGCATTTTGGCCTAAGGACGGGCGGGCACTGCAACTCCCGGCCCTGGGCGCCGCAGCGCCCGAAACAGGGCTGGTAGGAATGGCAGATGCGTGTAAGGCCGCAGCTTAACGCCCAAAGCTGCAGCGCCCGGGCGGAAGTTGGTGAGCGATGCGTGTGGGCGCTGCAACGCCCAACGCCCGGCGCTGCAGTGCCCGGGCGGCAATCTTGCAACGTCGTGTTGGGCGCCGCAGCGCCCGGGGAGGATTTTCCTATGTTGGCCTACCTTTTTCTTGGATCTTGGTGGGGTTATAAATAGAGACATGGGGGCGAGAATTCAAGATCTTGGACCATTTGGAAGACAACAAAACAGCAAGAAGACAAGGGAGAAGAATAGAAACATCTTGGGACAAGCTTGGAGAAGAAGATTGAAGGCTCTTATCATCTAGAAATAGAGAAGATCCCTCAACTCTTATTCTTATTTTGTTACTTTCTCCCTATCTTGGAAGATGTATTGTTATGTTCTTATGGATTCATTTTCTTCAATCATGAGCTAAACTCTATAATTCTAGAGAGATGATGTAATCTATGTTTGAACTTATGTTTTGAGATTGTGGTTTGTCAATTTAGATCTATCAATTTATTTGTGCTGTTTGGATCTATTGCTTCTAAATTACTTGATCAATAATTTAGATTATTTGGTGTATTTGATTTGACACTTGAAAGAGGTAATTTAATACATGACCTTGAAATAGCATAACCTAGGATTTCATAGAATTGAGAGATTTGTGAATCCTTTGAAGTCATTTATCAAGATTCATAGCTTTTATTGAGATTTCAATTGGTGATTTTTATAGAGATATTGATTTCCGAATTGAAATCTAAAATCATTTGGCACTCGAGAGAGGAAATGATTATTGTAGAAATCTTGACTTATAAATTGGTAATTGATGATTGATAAACCATATTGATAACAGAAGGGATAACTAGATTTATCACACCTCTAGAATTCATTTAATCATTTGGATAAACTCATTGATATTTTCATATTCTTGATCTATTTTTGGTATTTTTAGTATAATCAACTCCATCAAATATTGAATTTCTAAATAAAGTTAGACTACTATATTATAGTACTTAGCGATAATTCAATAATTATTCCCTGTGGATTCGACAACCTTACTTCTCTATATTAAAACTTAACACCGTAGACTTGCGGTTAGAAAAATATCTAACATGAGCTAATTCAAGATGCTATGGAAAGATAAAAGAAAGGACTAAAACTTTCATGAAGACCTCAGGAGTAAATTCACACGTTTTCATAGTAGACGACCGTGTAATATTACACGACCTGCCCGTGTATTTTGTTCCGTGCCATTTTACACATCCGTGTGACTTGCTTTTCAGAGACAAAGTACACGGTCTACCATTATAATAATACACGATCGTGTATTGTGTTCGTAGCAAAAACAAAGGCTGAAACCAAATACACGACCTGCCCATGTACTTTTACACGACCGTGTATTCTGTTTGCGGACTGATTTTGTTTCCTAATTTCATCGGGACTCTACCAGGGATCTCTCGAAACATCTATAAAAGGAAGACCAAGACCTAGAGCTGGAGAGAAAAATTACATACATCATAAGACACGAAATTATATACCACAATACACACTTCTAGGGCAAAAATACACTTCAACGAAGAACGACACAAGACCTTTCGCATCTACGAAGGCACAAGGATTCCAGACTTTGAAGATGGATCCATCATTTCAAGAAGGGTTCTATCATCATAGTTTAAATATTTTGTTTTGTACTTAATTTGATGTCAATTTATTTGATTTCAATTTTGTCTATTAATTTATTTTCAAATATGTTAGGCTAAATTTCTTGATCCTAGGGTATGGTCAAAACTGTGGATTCATGTTAATTCTAATTTGATTGTTTCTTCTTAATTGGTTTTTTATGTTCTATTTATGAATTCGAGTGCTTATTTCTTGTAGATTATATGGCGGATAATTTGCATATCTGTTAGTTCAAAATTCAGGAGATGAGATCTAACTTACAAAAAATGAATTCATAACATAAACAGGGATTTAGTCGGGAGACCTATAACTATTTGTGGGGGTTTATTTTAATTCTAAGATCTTTTGGGAGTTAATATTAATTTTTGAGTAGGGATACCTTCAATTCTTATTAATCGACTGTTTATGTGTCACTCGGGAGAGGGAATGCACTACTTTAGGAATTGAACCCATAGATACACAGAAACTGGTTTTGATGAAATATTAATTGGAATTAACATTGATGAAGCATATTGAGATTATGTTCCTAGGGTTGCTTTCATATTTGTTGAAATCTTGTGAAATTCGGGTTTTTAATAATTTATAGATACTTTTTACTTGATAAATTAGGTTTAGTTTAGATAAACAACATCTTGATTTTCGATAGCTTCAATAAAATTGAAATACGAGGTTTACTATAATTTATGTGTTTCGTATTTAATCCCTGAGGAATACGATCTTGCTCACTGTTATCTGCTAGCTACATTGTACACTTGCGGTCTAGTAAAAAGATTTTCACGAAAAGTTTTTTGCGCCGTTCTTCGATTGATTGAAAGATTCAACATAAATATAGTAATAAGTAGTTCAATCTTAATTGAATTACAATATTTTTTATTTTATTATTTTAACATTGTTCCTATTGAGTGCAAGATAGTTCAGGATTTCGCGTTCATCAGCAGTTGTGCTAGAACCCATCGATTTGGAGATAAAACGAACATGTAGACAGTTGCAAAAATAATCAAAAGAAATGGCAAGAGAGGTGAACCGTGGAAACCATGGGAACAATGAGAACTAGTCGTTGATACCATCGAATGAAAAGAAGCCATCTCTGGATGATATGTTAGCCTCATTTATTGGAGAGACTAGAGCGAGTTTAAATAAGGATGAGGCTAAAATCGATAGGATTGAAGAACATATTGCTCAACTGAATACGAATATAAACGTGAGGTTGAAATCTTTGGAGATACAAGCGACTCAAATAGCAACAACAGTGGGAAGCCAACACAAAGAGGCAATGAGAGCCTAAAGATATCAACCGAGACAATGCATAAAGAAAGACATGAGCAACCTATAATTACTTTTGTCCCCGAAGGGCCGAAGATAGATGTTCCTATGAGCAACCTAAAAGGGTCTAAAGGTATGTGTTTCAATGTTACTAATGATGATATACTTGAATATATGGTTGCTCTAGATTCAGCGGAAGAACAAGTAGCAAAGAAAGGAGCTCGGACAAAGGCACAAAGAAATCTATTTCTAGGGGTGGGAAATCCATGAGTGGCGACGCGGATGGAAAGCCCAAAGAAAAAAGCCTAGGAAAGAAAGCCCATTTAGGATAATCTCCAGTCGTTACAAAAAAAAATCCAAATTTCATAAAATAACAATACGATTTTATAAAGTACTAAAAACAAAATCTCATTTTAAAGTAATATTAATATTATGACTTGTTAAAACTCCAAATACTCATAAATATATGTCTCAAAATTTAAAACGAAATTTCAAACAAATTCATTGTCTCGTACAATATTAAAAAAATAAAACTTATGTAGACTTTAATTAATACTTCAGTCGGTCGACAAGTCCACAGTCTCCTCTGCATACGCCTCGATTCCTTCATACATCTGTGAAAATTATACATGGGATGAGCATTCAACAGCCTAGTGGGGTCAAATAATGTCCAAATTAAATACAATTAAGCATATCAAAACAAACATCAATTTTCATAGCAGTAGTTAGCATTGCCGGAGTTTCATCGGAAGGCCCCGAACCACTTTTTTCCCTCGTATCCATAGTGAATAGCAATAGTTCTATAGACAATAGCACATACTCGCAATATACACAATAAAAGCATTTAATGAGGACATATATAAAAAAAATCCACCTTAGATGCAGTAGATTCGTGAAATAAATGCAAACGTGAATGCTTAGTATTCAAGAAAACTGCTGTTAAAAACCAAGAAAACTGATTTTATAAGAAGGGTGTAAGCATTCTGCTCTTAAAAACCAAGAAAACTAATTTTATAAAAGAGCTAACTTCACTCAGCTGAGTTACTCTATCAACAGCTCACTCTGTTGAGTGGTTGACTCTCCTGCTGAAGTTTGACCAAGTTGTCTCTCAAGAGACTTAGTTGTTTTCTTGATAAACTCTGAATTTGTTTTAAATTTGAAAATTGGTTAAATTTGTTCAACTTACCCTCCCCCCTTTCTAGACTCAACTGGCATCCTTTGTGACATACAACCCTAGGGGAGGCTTTTAATTTATAGGCCAATGATTCAAATAATATATGGAATGATTTTTGCTGAAATTTTAATACCAAAAATACTTGATTTACATGCCTAAATGCATATTTGATTTATTTCTCTTATTAACATGATTTTCCTTTTTTATAAAAAGATGATCTTCTTTTATTCTTGAAAGTGAAATAGATATTAAATCCTTACAATTAGGTAAGTTAGGATTTCAAATTCCTAAAATCATTCCCAAAATTAGTTATGATTCAACCCTAATTTTATCCCCAATTAATGGGACACATGTATTACAAGTTGGGCAGCCTAGTAGTTTGTGCTTTCCTCTTCCTCATTGAAGTCAGAGCTTCCTCCACTATAGCAAAACCTCTTTTTTTTTTGGAACGACAAGGGGCTATCCCAAACAGGCTCTTTCCTTAACCTTTTCATTCTGGGCTCTCCATCCGCGTCATTACTCATAGAGTTTCTACCCCTGGGAGTGAGTTGTTAGATAAATATTTTTATCATGATTTTGATGATTTTGTTCAAATGAGTTTTTATACCAAAACAATGTCCACTTCCGATCGATTTAAAATGTTTTTACTTTTTTTCGGAGTATTTCTTGAAGTTTATTTTCGACAAAATATTGGACAACACTTATATTTCAAGCTCGACCGGTCGCCCTATAGGGCAACCTGTACCTGAGTTGAGTTTTGAAACAGAAAACGGGACGGAAAGGAAAACAAGGAGGGCGACCGATCGACCCTGAGATCGACTGGTAGGGGCGACCGGTCGACCCTATGTGCGACCGGTGCCTGAACATGTGGTTCAATTACAGAACTCTCTGTTTCGATTTTCCAACACTCTCGACCATTCAAAGATAGGGTGAATTGGCCGTTCCCCCCGTCGACCGGTCCCCCGTGTAAAATTCGCAGAGAACTCATTTCAAACTTATCTCTGCGCGACCGGCCGCACCTTTGTGTATCAGCAAACTATCCGTTGCATTTTTGAATGACTTTTCCCTAATTTGTGGAATTGATTTCTAACGATTTGTAATCTTGATTTTAAATGGTTTTTTTGCTGAAGAAAATCACTCCCCAAGGAGGAGCCTATGTCTAGAAATCAAGCCAAGACCTCTCCTATAAATAGGGCTATAAACGAACAGAGCTTTCAACAAACAACTCATGAACGAGCTCGGTTAGCATTCGTTTATATTCGTTTATTAAGCTTAATGAACATAAACGAACAAGAAAATTTGTTCGTTTATGTTCATGAACTGTTCACGAACATGTTCATTTAGTGTTCGTTTGATGTTCGTTTATTATTTATTTTTTAATTATTAATTATACATTTACTTCTTAATATTCATTACTTTATTATGAAAAATAAGCTTATTTTAGTTTAATATTACAAGCTATTTACATTTGCAATCATCATAATGTTCATTTACTTTGAGTTGAATGTTCATGAACAAGGTATATTTAACTTTTTTATATATATGTTCATATAGTTGTTCGTGAACAATTAATGAGCATGTTTGTGAACCGTTCGTGAATATGTTTGATTATTAAACGAACGAACACGAACAACCTTTTAAAATAAACGAACGAACACGAACAACCCTCGTTCGTTCGGGCTCGGTTTGTTTACAGCCCTACCTATAAATAGAGGCTTCATTCAAGCAATAAGATACACCACAACATACAAGCAAAAGCACACAAGCAAACTCATTGTCATAAGTATTATTGTATTAGCCTAAGCACTTTCACTTGCACACTCTTGAGGTCTAGGCTTTCAATTCTTGATTACACTTGTACTCATATTATATTATTCATTTTTGAGTTGTAATCTTGATTTTGGTCATCATTCAACACAAGACATCCTTGTGAGTATTCTTGTGGTAAGAATACACTTGGGTGATCTAGGTGATAGGTGTTTGAAGAGTGTGGTACTCTTCAAAGGTGGTGAAAGAAGATTGTGGTAATCTCCTTGAAGGTGTTGTAAGAGGGTTGTGGTAATCCTCAAGGGGTTGGTGTATTAATTTTGGTAATTAATAAAATCTTTTTTTCTTTTTTGAAATTCATCCCGGATATACTGGGGTGGTAGAGGATTAGGCCCCAGGTGGGTTGAACCCCTATAAATCGACGAGTGTTGTTTAATTTCTGCATTTACATTCTCGTCTTTGCTTGATTACTCGAAAAGAGGGCATAATCTGAAAAACCGAGATAATCTATTCACTCCTCTCTAAATTATCGTAGCCACTTGGACTAACAAGTGGTATCAAATCCAAACTCTTTGGCTAGCTCGTTTCGAGTAAAGAGGAAAGATCCATGGCTACGAATGACGCTTATCTCACCACCGGCACCTCCACCAACAAGCCACCACTATTCGACGCCAACAACTACGCATTTTGGAAAGACCGTATGGAGTGCTTTCTACAAGGGTGCGGGTTCGACATTTGGAATGTGGTCATTGAAGGGGTTGTTCAACCAACCAAGAAATTGGAGGATGGCACCTCGGCTCCTAAACCTTTCAAGGAGTTCGATGAAAACGACAAGAATGACTTCTCTCTAAACGGTAAGACCTTAAATATTTTTCATAGAGAACCGCCACCGAGTACAATCGCATAAGAGGCATAAGGTCGGCACATGAGGTTTGGGAAAAATTGGAAACTATATATGAAGGGACAAAGAAGGTCAAGCAAGCAAGAAAGACCATGCTTGTTAAAGACTTTGAAAACTTTAACATGCATGATGGTGAAAGCATCTCTAAAATGGTGGAAAGGCTTGACAACATTGTCAATCCTCTTGTGGCCCTTGGTAAAGTCATCTCCGAAGAAGATAAGGTGACTAAGGTATTGAATGCTCTTCCCGGCTCATGGTCTGAAAAGGTGATGGCAATCACGGAGGCACAAAATCTTGAGACACTCAAGTTTGACGAGCTCATCGGGAACCTCCTCATCTATGAAGTCTATCTCAAGGAGAGAAAAAATTCCAAACCGACCATCAATCAATTGGGTATGCAAAATATTCCTAAAGGTCTTGCTTCTTCTTCTAATAATGCATACTATGATAATGATGATGATGATGAGGAGACGACCGCACTTGTTCGAAAATTTGCAAAATTTGTGAATAAAAATAAGGCAAGAAAACCGAGAGATAATGCTTTCTTTAAATGCGGAAAACCCAGGCACTTCATTGCCGATTGCCCAAAACTCTATGAGGAGGAACAAAAAAAAAGAAGCCTTTTTCAAAAAAGAAGGCTCTAAATGCGGAGGTCAAAACTTGGGATGAACTACTTGAAACAACCGACGAGGAAGGAGAAACCGAACATGGTCTTATGGCCATAGACGATGAAAACAATGAGGTACGCTCTAACTCTTCTACCTCCTCCTTAGTTGATGAATTGCAATGTGATTTTGATGAATTGCAAATTGAGTTTCAAAATTTGATTGTTAAATACAAGACTTTGAAAAAGGAGCATAAAGAGCTTAAATTGAAAAAGAAAAATTATTTACTTCTTATGAATCTCTTGATAAAGCTCATGCTATTACTCTTACTAGAGTTCATAATCTTGAAATCGAAAAAGAATCGCTCACCAAAGATCTTTAATGTTTAAAAAAGGATGTGCATCATTTTAACATAAGCACGGACAAAGTTACAATAATGTTAGATGCACAAAGAGGTGAGCATTCCAAATTAGGACTTGGCTATAAATCTTTTCAACCTCTTTCAAAGAAAAATGACCAAAGTCCGGCTTTTGTACGTGCTAATAGTGCCCATGATATTATTTGTTTTTATTGTGGTAAAGTTGGTCACTATGGGCCTGTTTGTTTATGTTTCCATGGTCCATTTCCAGTTTCTAGAGTTGGAAATAGAATTTTGAGAATTTATTGGTTTTCGTGTGGAAATTGGGATTGTGTTTGGATGAATGAATTGAAATATGTTTTATGTAGGGTTGGAAATGAGATTGTGTTTGGTTTGAGTAGTTTTGAAATATTATTTTATGTATATAATAATTGAAAAGTTGGTAGTGGTGGGGTCCACTTCAATATTTTAATTTGAATATATAATATTATATTTGTAAGATTATAGTTGGTGGGTCCCAATAGATAGTTATAATTTAAAAATAGTAATATTTTAAGTAGATAAAGTTGATAATGGTGGGTCCCACATATATAATTGGGTTAAAATATGAGAATAGTGATTGATAAGTAATGATGAGTGATGTAGGGTAGTGTATAGGTTTGAGAATAGAAATTATAGGTTTGAGATGTTGTTTTATGTGAAAAATAGAAAATGAAAATGATGATTTCCATTGGAAATTTTATGAACAAACATGATTCCACTTTTATGTATAGTTGGAAACTGGAAAGAGGCCATTGGAAACATAAACAAACAAGGCCTATGTTAGCCATTGTAAATTGAAGAACAATTTTAGCTATGTTTGGAGACCCAAAGGTCTCAAGACTAACCCCCATGGACCCCAAAACTATATGGTACCTAAATTCTTTTATAGGTCATAGGGGCTATAACAACAATGGAAGATTCAAAATGGCTCGTGGACAGCGGATGTTCACGCCATATGACCGGAAAAAGAGAACTTTTTACCAACATCAAGCTCCAAGAAGAGGGTATGGTCATGTTCGGCAATGGCAAAGGAAGAATTCTTGGAAATGGAGAAATTGGTAACTCTTCTTTCTCTCTTAGTAATGTTTTTTTAGCAGAAGGGCTTAAGTTTAATTTGATAAGTGTTAGCCAACTTTGTGACTCAAATTATAATGTTGTTTTCAATAAAGAAAAATGCCTTATTCTTAAAAATGATGAAATTATTTGTGAAGCAAATAGAAAAGGCAATTTTTACAAAATTTGTACAAGTGATTTGGTTAGTCAAAATGTTTCTTGTCTTGTCGCCAATAATGATTTAACGAGTTTATGGCATAGGCGACTTGGACATGTTGGATACAAAAATTTGAAAAATATTTACAAAAACCAACATGTAAAAGGACTACCCAAATTGAATTTTGAAAATCTTGGCTTATGTGGCACTTGTCAAAAGAACAAATTAGTTAAGAGTAGTTTTAAGCCCAAAAATGAAATTTCTACAACCAAGCCTCTACAACTTCTTCATTTAGATTTGTATGGGGATATTGGTACGGCTAGTCTATGTGAAGCCCCGATTTTTCCGAGCATATAATTGATCTTTTGTCGTTTATGTATTTGATCGACTATTTTACCGTATCACTTTGACGGGTAAATATTAATAATATATATATTTTGCAATTTATTTCATTTTAATTATTTCTTGTGATCATGATCATTTACTAATTCTATTTCGCATTTATGATCACTTGATTGATCATTATTACTTTTGTGTATTTATTAGTCACCTTAGAATTTTAAGACACTATTTATTTTAGAGACTTTTACCTTATAGAAGTAAGAATTTGATTTAGAATAAGTGATCATGAGACTTACAAGTGATCAAGGAAATCACTAATTAATTTGGAGATTGATATTATTCCTCTATTATCATCAAATTTGGGACAAAAAAAATATATGGAATTACCACTATACCCCTAGGTGGACGGCAATGATGGTGTTTTTGGTGTAGAAATACCACCCAACTCTTGTACATATATACCTTATGTAGTCATCTTATGTATAATTACACCATTAATTCAAACATTATACACATTATCTTATACACCAATTCTTTATTACTATTTTTCCCAACATCTCTCCACTTAACCAGCATTCCTTCTCTTCCCATCCCTTGCCCATACCTTTGACTACCCTTTTGTCTCCATGCAATAGACAAATTTCAAGACACAAAATTAAACAAAAATCTCTCCCTCTCTCCCTAAGGTGGACGGCCAAGAGGCCATTTTTACACAAACTTTTGTTAAAAATTTCATCCAACACATTTTAATTTCCTAACTAATTGTCCTCCTTTTCTCTAATCTCTCTCTAAGAATCCTTCATATCTTCAAATCTTCAAACACCAATCCTTCATATCTTCAAATCTTCAAACACCAATTCTTCATATCTTCAAACCTTCAAGAACCATTTCTTCACATTTTCAAATCTTCAAACACAAGTCCTTCACATCTTCAAGCATACCTTCATACCTTCAAGAACATCTTCTTCATATCATAAAACACTCCTTCGTTCTTCAAACATCTAAACAAAAACAAACATTCTTCCTACTTAAATCAAAAAATTCGAACCCCCCTATCTCAAAGGTAAGAAATTTCATTCTTCAATTCAACTTGATATCTTACAACTCATCACATTCTCTTCTTAATTTAAGTTTGAAATTTTGATTTGAGGTACTTAGAAGACTACTTGAAGACATGCATGCATGGTGGTCAATTTAGAAGACTTGAAGAATAATTTTTAGAGAAATTGGACTACAAGGTAAGATTTGGACACTGGAGCCCTTCTCTCTTCTTTTTCCTATTTTCTTCAAATTTTAACACTCCTTTTTCATTTTTGAGAAATAGGGGCTGACCTTAGGTGATTTTGAAGGTGAACCAAAAATTCCAAATTTGAAGCTTCAACTAGTTCCAATTCATTTACTACACAAGGTAAAGTGTAGCATTTCCAATTTTCTTATCTTCTTCTTTTTCTTCTTAATTTTTCACTCATTTTCCTAACTCCAAATTTTTGATATTTCTTGACTTAGGGGCTGGCCTAAGTAAGCTCATACCAAGTTGTGAAATTTATCCTTTTTATTTCACAACTCTCCAAATTTAAGGTGGGTGGAAAAATCTTTCCAACTTCTAGGGATTTTTGTTAAATGCATGTAGTGTTTTGATCATGAGCACTTGAGATATATATGTTTTATGTATTGCATGTCAATTTTATGTATCAAGTTGTGAAATTTCTCAAGTGTTGCTAAAAATGCTATTTATTGAAATTTAGGTGCATGCATGTACAATTTAATGTTCTATTTGATGAATTCTTGTATGAAATGAACATGCATGTGTATGATCCTTGAAATCCATGTTTTGTATGACTTATAACCTGGACAAGTCGAGCATAATTGATTAAATTTCAATTTTTGGACTTAAAATGCAAAAATGGAAAGTTGGTGGACTTAATTGCAAGAAAATAAAACTTAAGGGACCCCTCTGCAAATTTCGAATTTTGGGACTGTACTCAGGTTCAAAAATGACTTTTGGACATTTTAATAAAGTTTTAAGAGTTTTAGGTTAAAAGCCCAAGGACTAGATTGTAAAATTTGAGAAGTTTAAGGGCTACTTTGCAATTTTCGAAACTGTACCAGACCTTAATTTTAAAATTTGAAATTTTAACTCTTAAGGGACTGGAAATAACATATTTTAAATGTATTCCAAAAATCCAAGTGTTTAGAGCTTGGAAAGTAATTTTATAAAAATTGAGGGACCAAATTGTAAAAGATTAAACTTGAGGACCCAAATGAAAATTCCAGGATTTATACAGCCCATGTACCTGGAAATACTAATTTAACTATAACTTAATTATATTTTGGACCCAAGGTTCAAATTTCAGAACAATTGGACCCCTAAAAACCTTAAAGGCAATTATTTTAAAATGAGACAAAAATGAGATTTTTAAAAGTTAAAGGACCAACACTTATTTATTTTTAAAAATGTTTTTGTCCCAATATCCCACTAACCTTAGTGACATTTTTCAACTGGAATTACATTAAAATTCCTTTCGGTTTGTGAGTTTCGATTATTTTAAACTTAGGGTCCGAAATGACAATTTTAACAAATTTGGGGCCAATGTAAGAATTTTATAAAAACTAGACCTCAAAACTTTAAAAACCTGAATCTCTGAACAATTTAGAGAAGGAACTGACCTCATAATTTTTCAAGGTCGGGATATTTATTTATTCAATTTTAACCCCAAAAGTATTGGTTTTTACTAAACGGGGCTAATTGTAAATTTTCTTTTTATCAAGGACCTAACTTAAATTATTTTCCTTTTACTAAAACAGCCTTGGACCCTCTGACTTTAATTATTAATTAAAAAATTTTATTTTCTCAAAAACCCCTTACTTATCGGATCGTCTTGACCGATTAATACCCGATCGCGGGGCGACTTCCTCGTATTGCGATTTTGAATCTATAACGGGACTTATGTTCCACCTAATCTTTCAAGATATCGAAGATTGCTTATCCTTCCGATAATTATCTTCATCCAAATAACTCCACCAACGCCATAATTGCCACTCGCGATTTTCGAAATTTTTCCTAAACTGCTTCCCTGAATCAATAATACTAGACTGCCTGGTTGACTACCTGAACTTGTTTTTACCTTTCTCGCCCCTCGAGTCAACTTGGTGTGTCGAGCTCACACCTCGGAATGGATACGTCGGGGGATGGAACAGGGTAGCTCGGATGCTATTCCACTCTTAGGCCCCATCGCCCTAATCCCGCAATCAAGGACGGAGTTTGTCGAGGGAAGCGGTCGTAGTACTTGAGGTATAATCATGATTATGACAAATCCGAGCCTTGCTAGCTCCACTGTGGATTTTGTCTTTGTCTATAGAGCGATAAGGTGAAAGGTCTTGGATCATCTTGCTCGGGGAGTTACAAGGAAGAATGAAGGAATCGTTGTCTGATCCACACGATTCTGGAGTTAATCGGACCCGTTTGGTTGGCGCTACAAATCCATACGCAACCGCTAATTATCTTGCATAGGATTGGCGTTACATTCCGTACGCAATCCTACCTGTCTTGCCTGAATCACATAGTGTGTGTGACCACGAACTGTTTTCTTAAATTGTGTAAGTATATTACTTAAATATTTTATCACGACACTTGTGGACTGTGTGTGAATTCATGCATCATATCTCACGCGCGTTTTTCAACAAGCTGTTCTCGCATTAATTATATATCCCCACACTTGCACACGATCACCCCATCCACTGAGATTTATGTCTCATCCCCTCCTGTTTTCTAACCTTTAGATGAGGACTTTGTTGAAGATGTTGAACCTACCACGGACTGAGCTCCTGTGCTCCGCTTGTTGGACTTATTATCTATTGTTGTTGATGTTACTGGACTTGTTTCTTGTATTTGCTGTTGGACTCTTTTATTCTCTTTTCATTCTGGTCTGTAATATAAGGGCGTAGGACCCTTGACTATTAAGTTGTTACCTTTAGTTGTTCTCGGGGATGTAATTTGGATATTTGTTGGACTGCAAGTTGTAACTCGTACTTGCTCTTTATTTCCGCTGCTATTTGACTGTGTTCCATTGGGATTTCGTTGATATTGTCTAGATCGTTTGGTTTACTTGTATTTAAGTTGTGGATCATCGTCGCGTCCCCGTGGGGCGTGTCACTCTCAAGTGGAAAATATTATACTTTCGTTATTGTCGATGATTTTTCTAGATATACTTGGGGCTCTTTTTCTTACCAATAAAAGCGATGTCGTTAATGAGTTTGTTAAGTTGTGTAGACTTACTGAAAATGAAAAGGAAGATACTATTAAGTCTATTCGAAGTGATCGAGGTGGAGAATTTGATGGTGAATTTAAAGTCTTTTGTGAAACCAAGGGATATGCACATAATTTTTTGGCTCCAAGGACACCTCAACAAAATGGAGTAGCCGGAAGGAAAAATCGGACACTACAAGAAATTAGTCGGTCCATGCTCAATAAATTTTCTCTTCCAAAATACCTTTGGGCCGAAGCCGTAAGTACCGCTTGCTATGTCATTAATCGAGTTTATATTCGTCCTAAAATGAATAAAACTCCATATGAGCTTTGGAAAGGAAGAACTCCAAATATTAGTTACTTCAAAATATTTGGATGTAAGTGTTTTATTTTGAATACTAAGGTTCAATTGGACAAACTTGATCCTAAGGCCAATGAAGGAATATTTATGGGGTATTCTACAAAAAGCAAAGCATATCGGGTTTACAATAAGACTAGTGGGGTTGTTGAAGAATCCATCCATGTCAAATTCAATGAAGCTTCGGGTGTTGAAAGGATACCCAATGATGAAAGTGATGAAGAGGATATTATTGAACCCGTTGTTCAAAATGATGCTAAAAAATGATCAACCTTCTACCTCAAATGATCAACCATCCACTTCTAATGTTCCTCAAGAAGATAGAGGTGACACTTCGGATCTTCCCATAGCATTGAATTTAAGGGAGATCATCCAAAAGATCTTATTATTGGTGATCCCCTTGATAAAGTGATGACTCGAAGACGATTTGCCGAGAAAGCTCTTATATCTCAAAAGGATCCTAAAAATGCCAAGGAGGCTATTGAGGATGAGGATGAGGATTGGTTTTTGGAAATGCAAGAAGAGTTGAATCAATTTGAATGAAATGATGTATGGGAATTAGTACCTTATCCTCCATCTCAAACTATTATTGGTACTAAATGGGTATTCCGAAACAAACTTGATGATCAAGGCAACATTGTTCGAAATAACGCAAGGTTAGTAGCTCAAGGGTATTGTCAAGAAGAAGGTATTGATTATGATGAAACTTTTGCACCCGTAGCACGTTTAGAAGCTATTCGTATTTTACTTGCCTATTCTTGTTTTAAAAATTTTAAGCTTTACCAAATGGATGTTAAATCCGCTTTTCTAAATGGTTTTATTCAAGAAGAAGTCTATGTAAAACAACCTCCGGGGTTTGAAAATTTTTCTAGGCCTAATGATGTTTATAAACTTAAAAAGGCCTTGTATGGTTTAAAACAAGCACCCCGTGCATGTTATGATAGACTTAGCTCTTTTCTTTTACAAAATGGTTTTACAAGAGGTAAAGTTGATACTACTCTCTTTGTTTTTGAAAAAGGGCAAGATTGTTTACTTGTGCAAATTTATGTTGATGATATCATCTTTGGTGCTACTAATGATTCTTTGTGCAAGAAATTTTCTAAGTTGATGCAAGGAGAATTTGAAATAAGCATGATGGGGGAGCTCAATTTCTTCCTTGGACTTCAAATTAAGCAATGCCAAGAAGGTATTTACATTTAACAATCTAAATATACGAAAGAACTTTTGAAAAAGTTCGGCATTGAAGAAGGAAGAACCGTCTCTACCCCTATGTCGACAAATGTCAAAATTGACAAAGATGAGAAAGGCAAGTCCGTGGATGAATCAAAGTATCAAGGTATGATTGGTAGTTTACTTTATTTAACCGTAAGTAGACCCGGCATTTTTCATGTCGTATGCCTATGTGCTCATTTTCAAAGCAATCCCAAAGAATCTCATATGAGTGTCGTTAAAAGGATTTTTTGATATTTGAAAGACACCATTCAATATGGTTTATTTTATCCAAAGAATGAAAATTTTTCTCTTAAAGGTTATAGTGATTCGGATTATGCGGGAAATATTGATGATCGGAAAAGTACTTCCGGATCATGTCAATTTTTAGGCGATTGCCTAGTATCTTGGTTTTCAAAGAAACAAAATTGTGTTTCACTTTCAACGGCCGAAGCCGAATATATTTTCGCAGCGCTTTGTTGTACTCAACTTCTTTGGATGAAACAAACCTTAGAGAATTACAAATGTTCTTTTGAAAATGTTCCTATCTTTTGTGATAACGTATCCGCTATTAATATTGCTCAAAACCCGGTTCATCATAACCGTACTAAACATATTGAGATTCAACATCATTTTCTAAGGGATTGTATTTCTAAACATAAAATTGAGATATCTTTCGTACCATCTCAAGATCAATTGGCGGATATTTTTACAAAACCGCTATCTTCCAAGACTTTTTCATCTATACGAGCTCAGTTAGGCATAATGCATATTGAATGAGGTTTACGTTTGCATTTTGCACGTTTTTAAAACTTAGGGGCGGAAAATCGGATCTTTGGTTGAAATTTCGGATTTTGGTAAACAAGTTGAGACAGTGGGCTGATTGGGGTGAGGGCAACCGGTTGGACCTCACCGTCGACCGGTCGCCCACTGCCATTTTATGGTTTAAAACGTCTCTGTCTTCAGACTTAGCCATTTTGGCTCAAAATGGTCATTTTTCGTCCCCTTCGCCAATCGCACACAAATTTCACTCGAAATCTGTTCTCTTGCATATATTTCCTGTCTTGAACTTCATATAGCTCGATTATCATCATCATTGCTCATCTTTACCGATTGAATGGTAAGAATTCTACTTCCTTTGCTCAATTGGGTTGAACCCTTGAGATTGTGACTTATTTGTTATTTTTTTGATCAAAGATTCATATGATTGTGATGAGCTTATTATTTATGATGTATTGAATTGTGTTTGAACTGATTTGGTGATGAATATTTTTGGCTTGATTCATTTACAAGGGCTTTATACATTTTTTTTTATTTTTCATGCCCACAAGGTGTTCGATGAATTGTCACAAAGAATTTCTCATCTTGTACATGACTCTTATGCTTTCAAATGTCCTATATACTTATTAAGATCATGTCTTGACAAACAAAACGAGCTTATGGATATCAAATGATCAATTTCTCCCATTGCTTTTTGGATTCTACGTCTTTTTTTCAACGGTTGATAACTTGGCTCTCTGGCGCACTTTGATATACATGTATGGTGTTTTTATCATCCTAACATTCTTTTTGATGATTCCAAAGGAGGAGAAACATGAAATTGGCTCGTTAGCTCAAAGAAGCTAATAAAAGCTCGCAATAAAAGCTATAAGCTATGGCTAAGTTGTAAAGAATACTTAGTCCAATGGTTGTATTATGGACTTGTTTACATGGATAATGGGTATTTGTGACAGGGGGAGCTTCTAAGCTCATAATGTTGTTATTTTATTTGTAAAAGCTTGTGCTTCTAGCTTATGCAATATTTCTTATTGATGTGCTTGTTGATAGGGGGAGCTTTTGTAAAATATATTTTTAACGGATAGTTTACTCATAGACCGGAAAATTATTTTGTTTTCAAAATTGTCCTCTTGAAAATTGTTTTGGTTTGTAATCATCAAAAAGGGGGTGTTTGTTAGATAAATGTTTTTATCATGATTTTGATGATTTTGTTCAAATGAGTTTTTATACCAAAACAATGTCCCTAAATGTTGTCCAAATACTTCCGATCGATTTAAAATATTTTTACTATTTTTCGGAGTATTTCTTGAAGTTTATTTTCGACAAAAAATTGGACAACACTTATATTTCAAGCTCGACCGGTCGCCCTATAGGGCAACCTGTACCTGAGTTGAGTTTTGAAATAGAAAATGGGACGGAAAGGAAAACAAGGAGGGCGACCGTCGACCCTCCGAGGTCGACCCTATGGGCGACCGGTGCTCGAACGTGTGGTTGATTCGAACTCTGTTTGATTTTCCAACACCCCCAGGCCGTTCGGATAGGGGTCGATCGGTCGGACCCCCCGTCGACCGATCCCCCTGTGTAAAATTCGCAGAGAACTCATTTCAAACTTATCTCTGCTTGCGACCGGTCGCACCGCGTGTATCGATAAACTATCCGTTGCATTTTTGATGACTTTTCCTAATTTGTGGAATTGATTTCTAACAGACTATAATCTTGATTTTAAATGGTTTCTTTTTGCGAGAAAATCACTCCCCAAGGAGGAGCGTATGTTTGGAAATCAAGCCAAGACTCTCCTATAAATAGAGGCTTCATTCAAGCAACAAGATACACCACAACATACAAGCAAAAGCACACAAGCAAACTCATTGTCATAAATCTTGTTGTATTAGCCTAAGCACTTTCACTTGCACACTCTTGAGGTCTAGGCTTTCAATTTTTGATTACACTTGTACTCATATTGTATTATTCATTTTTGAGTTGTAATCTTGATTTTGGTCATCATTCAACACAAGACATCCTTGTGAGTATTCTTGTGGTAAGAATACACTTGGGTGATCTAGGTGATAGGTGTTTGAAGAGTGTGGTACTTTTCAAAGGTGGTGAATGAAGATTGTGGTAATCTACTTGAAAGTGTTGTAAGAGGGTTGTGGTAATCCTCAAGGGGTTGGTGTATTAATTTTGGTAATTAATAAAATCTTTTTTTCTTTTTTGAAATCCATCCCGGATATACTGGGGTGGTAGAGGATTAGGCCCTAGGTGGGTTGAACCTCTATAAATCGACGAGTGTTGTTTAATTTCTGCATTTACATTCTCGTCTTTGCTTGATTACTCGAAAAAGAGGGCAAAATCTGAAAAACCGAGATAATCTATTCATCCCCCCTCTAGATTATCGTAGCCACTTGGACTAACATAAGTTTCATGCCTTCCCCCACACTAGAACTTTGATCGTAAAAATCTTTACACTAAACTGCAAGTGTACAGTGTAACTAGCAGATAGCAGCGAGCAAGGTCGTATTCCTCAGGGATTGAATATGAAACACTTAGGTTATAGTAAATATCGTATTTCAATTTTATTGAAGCGGTCGAAAATCACAAATTTATTTATTTATCTAAGTAATCTTAAATTAACGAATAAAATATTTATAAATTTATAAATAAGTTTTTAACAAATACGAAAGCAATACTAGGCACATAATCTCAATATGTTTTTTCAATATTAATTCCAATTAATATTTCATCAAAATCAATTTATGTGTATCTATGGGTTCAATTCCTAAAATCAGTTTATTCCCCACCCCCCGACGTGGCGCATAAATAGTTGATTAATAACAATTGCGAGTATCCCTACTCAACAATTACTATTAACTCTAAAAAGATCTTTGAATTGAAGTACTCTCCACAAATAGTTGTAGGTATCCCAACACGTTACACACGTTTATGTCTGAACTCGATTTTCATTTTGTTAGAACTCATCTCCCAAATTATGAATTAACAAATATGACATGCAGATTATTGATCAGATAATCTACAAGAAACAAGCACTCAAATTCATATAATAGAACACATAAACCAATTAAGAAAAACAATCAATATATATTTGACATGAATCCACAATTCTGATTATGTCCTAGGATCAGAAATATTTAGCCTAACATATTTGACAACAAATTTATAGACAAACTTGAAATCAAATAGTTTGATATCGTTTAAATTACAAACAAGAGATCTAAACTAAGAGGATAGAAACTTTCTTGTCAGGATGGATCATTCTTCGAAGTCTCGAACCATTGTGCTTTCGTAGATGCGAAAGGCATTGTGGTGTTCTTTATTGATTAGTGCCTTCCTCTCAGAAGTATGTAGATTTGTGTAACCATGGAGTATTTTGATGTATTTCCAGATGTATCAAGTTATTTTTTTCGTCCAAGGTTTGGTCCTCCTTTTATAGGTGCTTTGTGAGATCACTGGTAGAGTCCCGACGAAATTAGGAAACAAAATCAGTCGCCAAACAAACCACACGGCCGTGTGAATTGACACGGGCAGACTGTGTAAGTGGTTTTGCTCTCTGTTTTTCGCACAAACAGTTCACACGACCGTGTAATCTCACACGGTCCGATCGTGTACTTCGTCTCTGAAATTCTTCCCTCGAACAAGTCTCATGTGAGTGTGCAAAAAAAAATCACGAGTACCATTCACATGGCCGTGTGAACTCACACGACCTGACCGTGTGACTTGTTTTTTTCGTCATTTTCTTTGCGTATTCGATCGCCTATTCGCATTCGTCATTCTTGTCCGGGTCGTCCTACTGATATCTTCTCATTTTAGCTCAGTTTTCTGTAAAAATTACAAGAATATGCGGTATCATGCCCTTCTAAGGAAACCAAGTAAAATACTCTAAATATACGTGCAAATGCATCAAATATATATATCAAAATAAGCCCCTAAAAAGCATGTATATTTTCCACGTATCAAACCGGGACCTCCAGGGTAAAGTATTGCGTTATAAAAGTGTGAGAACCACCGGTTGGGCTAGTCAATTGGTGGTACTCACACTCTTATAACTCGATACTTTAGTCCGGGAGGTCTGGGGTCCGAGGTGGGGAAGGCATGAAGCCCACTCCCACGGGTAGGAAGTCTACATGAGTAACGATGCGAATGAAAAGCCCAAAGGGAAATATTAAGAAAAGAGCTCGTTTGGGATAACCCCCGATCCTTACAAAAAAAGGGAAATGTTGGTGCCTCAATTGAATATTATAACAACTTCAATAGCATATAATAGTGGAATCTATTAGATATATGGAGTATTTGCAATCACTTAAAAAAGTGTTTACCGTATTTTGGCTTAAAAGTATTTTTTAGTGTTTCCATGTGTCAACTTCTGCTTCATTTAATATATTTAAAAACATGGATAGAGGTGCTTTATATTTTTGTTTCTGCTTCTGGTTTGATTTTTACAAACAAATAAATAATTTTACAACTTTTTCACCAAACACTCTCAACTTCTAATTCTCAATTTTTGATTTTATTTTCAAACTCTACCAACTTTTGATTTCCAGTTACTGCTAGTTCTGCTTATAATAAATCACTTTTTATAAAAGGAAATGTTTTTGCAAAAACTCTCATAACTTCAACATTTCAAATCCAATTTTACAAATTTCTCAACATAAATCTCATTATACAACTTACATCCATAGCAAGAAATGAAGGAAGGCAACCCACCGACCTAGAGTTTTTCTTTACCTTTGATGTATTAAACTATTGAGTAAATTAACTAATATAATCACAATAAGCCAGTGAAAATAATTAAATATGATAGTACATAATTATACACAAATATACTACAGATTGAGAGAAATATACTTATATATATATATATATATATGGATAGGGTTATATGAGTCCAGGGTCCTTAGGTAAGAACGTAGGGACACATCCGATCCATTGGACTCTTTCAATCTATGGCTAATATTAAATTAATTTTTCCTCTGTTTTTCCCGTAAATATTATTCATCAAGGGTATAACAGTCAAAACCGAAAAAAACGCTGATTTTATTTATGGACGGTTACAATTTTGGATATGAAAAAGATTTGTGATTTCTCTCATCTCTAGCCATTCACAGTTCTTCATCCAAAATGATAGCAATATGATTTTATGCTTCTTTAGTATTGAGTTTTTGCAACGATAGTAAGATTTTCTGCTTTGTTAGTTATTCATTAAGGGTATAACAGTCAAAACCAAAAAAAAAACGCTGAATTTATTTATGGACGTTTATAATTTCGGATATGGAAAAGATTTGCGATTTCTCTCACCTTCAGCCATTCACGGTTCTTCATCCAAAACGATAGTAATGATTTTCTGCTTCCTTAGTATTGATTTTTTTGCAACGATAGTAATTATTTTCTGCTTCGTTAGTATTTTTTTTTTGCTTCATCTATCTTTGTTTTAATTTATTGCAACTTTATAAATCATTGCAACGATAATAATGGTTTTTTGCTTCATTAGTAGGTTTTTTGCTTCATTGATAATTTTTAATTGCTAACTATTTTTATTCATCAATATTTTTAAGTTGCTACTTCAATTTTACAAAACTGCATTTTAATCATATTAATTTTGCTTCTTTGGCTTATAATTTGGAATCATGTATTTTTTGGGATTAAAATTCTGCTGATCACTTATTTTTGTAATGCGATTTTTATTTTATATTCTCATTCTTTTGTGCATCATGTTTGCAAATTTATCACTTAAATAAAATGACCTTTTTTTAGAAGAAATAAAATGACCTACTGAAGCAATAACTATTCCCAAAAAGCAAAAACATATACTATGTACCATGAAAGCAAAAAAAAAAAGGTACTATAAAAGCATACATTTATTAATAAGTGTTAGGAATTCTATTGTTTAGATTTTGATGAATGCCATGTAAAACTTAGAATAGAAAGTTGGCTCCCCAATTCTTGCTTTGAAATGTATTGTAACAATTAGAGTGGCCAAGGTGAGTTAAGTCGGCCTACGCTCCAACTTGCAAGAAGACAAGGCGAAGGCTTGAAGGAAAACTGGCGTGAGACAGTGAGTACAACAAGAAAAAGCGAGGAACTCGTGAAGAAGCGGTGAGATGCGGTGAGTGGAACATCAGTCAAGTCAACTCAAGAGAAGCCAAGTCTCAGTGAAGTGACGAAGAAGAGTCATCCAATGATTGGAAGCCGACTCTAAGTCACCTGGGGAAAGCGAGGAAATGCGATCAAGTCGAGATAAGCGTAAAAGAACCGTTGCCGAGTAAATCAAGAGATTTACTTAAACAAGTAATATCTCCATACTACCTTTCTTGGAGTGCTCGAGTCCGAAGCGTGCAAAAGAAATGAACCAATGGGAAGCACTACACCGTGTCGAACTACGAAAAGGTGATAAAACATTTCATACGAGGAAATGGCAATTCCAAGAAGCGCATACCAACGACTGCAAAGTGATTTTCAAAAATGAGCCTATCTCTTCAACGGGCAAATTTTTGAAAGTTCACTATAAAAGGCTGAGGAGTTTGTTTGAGAAAAAAAGGATGAATGACACACGTGAGATATACAAGCTTATCAATAATGAAACATTCTCAATCCTCAAGCCTACATCTCAAGTACATCAATCCAACACTTACCTGTGAAGGAAAGAGAACTTCAATCAGTTGAAGAGGAAAATACTGAAAACAAGGGTCTACATTCCAAGTAGGATTGTAGAAAGGTTCAAGAGTGAACCAAGTCTTAAGCTTTTGGAGGGCTTCGTGATCAAATCCAAAGTGCTTGAGCAAGTGAGTCAGTAGCAAGCAAAGCTACCCTGTGAAGAAGTTGAGTCGCACGAGCCAGCCAGGTGAGTGATCAAGGCGTCTCGGACCGAGTCCCAAAGGATCAAGTCAACATTTGTGATCAAGACTTGTAGATCCGGATCTGTTACCACTTTGTAAACCGATCATCACTTAGTGGATTCCTCCAGGAGTTGGAGAAGAGAGGAGTAGAAGAATTACCCCATCTTCGAACCTCTATAAAAACTTTCTTGTGTCATTTACATTTCAAAGATTTAAATTTCTCGCACTTTTAATTGCTTATATCTACTTGATAAATTTGCTATCCATTTGATAATCTATAAGTACTAAATCAAGTTGTAAAAACTTGCTTAATCAAACTTAAGGGTGTTAAGTCTTCCCTGAAAACAAAACCACAAATGAAGTCAAATTATAGCCAACAATTTGAGTTACTCTACTAAGCTCAATTGAGTCTGTTGAGAGATTAACTCTACTTGAGTGACTAATTCGATTTGTCCATCAAGGACACACTGTGTAGAACTCTGAGATTTAAAAGGCCTAAATCGAAAATTTGGTAAGGTTTATTCAACCCCCCTTCTAAACCTTACACTTACACCCCTTGGGACCTACAAGTGGTATCGAGCGGTTGGTTCATTGAACCCTCCGTGACCAGTTCTTGAACTAGATCTCCAAACTTTTCAAAAGTCCGCTTTAGTACTTAAACTTTCAAAACTCTTTTCTATCATTAAAAGTTATTATCATGGAAGCAAATCTAACACGCATTCCTATGTTCACTATTGAAGAATTTGATGATTGGAAAATTCGCATGCGAGCTCACCTATCAAAGCATTACATGATGAGATGTGGATAGTGATAGAAGATGGGCCTCTGCAAATATTAAAGGTGAACACAAACTGCACGAAGAGTTGCGGTGAAGGGGAAGAAGATGAAGACACGGACCGGTCATGGTTGAAAAACCAAGAACCGAGTGGACAAATGATGACGAGAAAAAGATACAACCTGGACAATGTAGCCAAGGACATTCTCTACAAAACCTTGGACAAAGCCATGTTCAATAAAGTGAAATCTTGCAAAATCGCTAAGGAAATTTGGGACAAACCGACATTGATTTGTGAAGGCTCGAAGCAAATCAAAGAAAACAAACTATCGGTGGTCTGTACAAAAATTTGAGAACTTTAAAATGATCTCAGGAGAAAACCTGGATCAACTGGATGCTCGGTTTACATAAATCACAAATGAGTGTCTACACTTGGAAAGGAATATACACAAAAAGGAAATGTGTATGAAGATCCTAAAAAGTCTTCACCTGAATGGGAAATGAAGGTCATGGCATTGAGACACTCCATGGACCTATCAAAGACATCCAATCATGAGTTATTCTCGAGACCTCAAAGCCTACGAGTTTGAAATGAGAAGGAAAGACCAGGAAGAACAATTTGTCCAAAACAGCTGCTCTAGTTGTCAAAGACGGAAGGAGAGCTGAGGTCAAAGAGGCAATTGACCCGTAAGAAATAGCCCTAATGGTTAAAAGATTTAACAAGTTCTTTAACAAGAACTACAAGAGAGGAAAGGGTGAATCCTCCGGAAGACACTCCGGCTCCTCCAAATCAGGGATGATAGGCCAACCAAGAGAATGATCATCAACAAGTTGAGTATCAAAGGGTGACAACTCAAGAATAGAAAGAGTGATCAAAAGGCTGAATATCTATGTTGGAATTGTAGACAACCAGGTCACTATGCCATTGATTGCTCATATCCCTGTAGTCAACAAATGAACGAAAAGAAGAAAGAAAAGGTCTTCGGAGAAAGAAGACAAAGAGAAGAAAAAGGCAATGATGGCTGCAGAGATTCACGAGACCAAGTCAAGAGAGACAGGTGACTCGAGAGAGCAAAGTGAAGCCGACTACTCAAGTGACTACGAAGAAGAAGCCTTGATCCGCTTAATGGCCAAAGAACAAGATCAAGAAGATGAGGTACAATCTAACTCAACAAGCTCACATTACTGAGTGATAGCGACGTGACACACACACTTCATCACCCACTGATCTTTATGATTCATTAGGCAAAATGATGAAAGATTTTGAGCACATTAAAACCTCACACACACTATTGAATGAGGAAAACAGCCTACTCAAAAATCAAAACTCAAAGTGACTAAGGAGCCGAGTACTCTAAGTCAAATAGCCGATGAGAATAAAAGTTTAAAAGGTGAAAATGCTAAATTAATAGCAGAAATTGCTTTGCTATAGAAAAAGAGGAGAATGACCTCAAAAATGTTATTGCCTCATTCACTAAGGCATCTAAATCATTGGATGATCTTATTATGAGTCAAAGAGAATGTGGAGACAAGACAAAGCTTATGATTTAATTCCTTTGTGCCATGTCAAACCTCAAGAGTAATTTTGGAAAAAGGATCTTCAAGTCATGAAGAGTCCGAAAAATCCAAAACTCTAAATGATGTACACACTTTCAATCCAAAGCACAATACTAAGCAAACTGGCCTTGGTTACAAAGGAAAAGGAAAAGCGGCCGATTGAGAGTCTTTGAAAGTGACAGTGAGAAGAGATTCACCGAGTCCTCAATGAGACTCCAAACAAAAATACTGTAAAGAAAGAAGCGAGCTACCAAAAACCCTTAAAACTCATAAAAGAAATACATATGATGGGAATGGTAGAAAATATCCAAGCCAAGCAGATCGAACAATGTGAACTATCGGCTGACTTATGGAATACAAGCCCCAAATGGCAAAGGCCTAGAACTCAACAAAGGCCATTCCAAAAGCATAAGAGCTTTCATCAAAGACACATATGCACCTAGGCACTACACTCAAAGACACCACAATTACCCCAAGAAAGGCAATTGCTAAAACACATATGCAGCATACGGACAAAAGAGGCAGGTTGTATGAACTAGACTCCCAAGCAATTTGCCAGGATTGATTATGATTATGGCAGCGATAGATGGCAACCTCTTAGTCAAATCATTTGGCTATAGGTTGGTTGGATCATCTTATAATTCTAACCCCTCGGGACCTGCATAAGAATGGGTACCTAAAACTTAATTTCCTTGATTTCTGAGGTTCAAGGAACAGTGAGTGCCAAGGAACCTGGTACATGGATAATTGTTCCGGCATACACATGACAGAAATAAGAGAAATCTGTCAAAATTCAGGAAGTCAAAGGAGCAAAAGTCATATTTGGAGGAAATGAAGCTCTGGTGAAATAAGAGGCTTTGGATCCATCAAAAGGAATGGTTTAGAAATCACAGATGTTGCATATGTTGAAGGACTAAACTTCAATTTACTAAGCATCGATCAACTCTGCGACAAAGGGCTACAATGTTGGATTCAACATACGGAATATGCCAAATCAAAAATGTTGAATCTAATGAAGTTGTCTGCAAGGATGTAAACGAGAAAAATATGTATGTAGTGGATTGGTCAACTTCGCAACACCCAAAGACTGTCTACTAGCAAAGAGCACAATTTGAATCAAGTTCGTGGCACAAAAAGCCGAGTCACCTGAACTTCAAAACAATTAATAAGCTAGCAAGAAGTCATCTTGTAGAAGGACTTCCGGACTCAAGATATACAAGAAGGAAAGTATATGTGATGCATGTCGGAAGGGAAAACAAATCAAGTCGTCATTCAAAGAAAAGACATGCCCATCCTCAACAAAGAATATTGATCCTTCATATGGATCTATTCGCCCAAATGGAACCAAAGAAGCATAAGTGGAAAGAAATACACCTTGGTGGTAGTAGATGACTACTCAAGATATACATGGACAATATTCATGTGCAAGAAGAAAGAAACTCTACAAATGCTACCACGGTGATGAAGAGAATACAAAATGAGAAGAGTCAAACCATTATCAAAATAAGATCGGATAGAGGAATCGAGTTTGTCAATGGAATAATAACTCGATCTTGTATTGAGAATGGTATTGGTCATGAACTATCACCGCAAGGACTCCTTGTGAGAATGGAGTTGCGAGAAAGAAGGAAGAACCCTCAAGGAAGCGGCAAGGACCATGTTAGCCGAAACGGGGTTACCAAAAAGATTTTGGTGAAGCAATCAACACGACTTGCTACACCCAAAACAGATGTATGATAAATAGGCGGTGACAAAGACTCCTATGAGATCCGGATTTGGAAGAAAACCAAATGTTGCATATTTCGGGATATTTGGATGTAAATGCTTCATCCACAATAATGGCAAAGACAACCTAAAGGCTTTTGATGCTAAAGCGGTGATGAGGTATCTTCTTAGGATACTCGGTGAAAGCAAAGCCTACAGAATACTCAACAAAAGAACTATGGTTACGGAAGAATCCATTCATGTAGTATTCGATGAGCCAAACATAAATGGAAAAGACATTGAAGAGTCGGTTTTGATAAGGTGAAACATCCAACCTCATTTGAAGAATCCCTATCTTCAAGTAGGCGGGATTATCAATTGGAAGAAGATGAGATACACTGATCTCAAAAAAGGTGGAAAATGCATTTGAGTGATCACGAGAGAGCCGACCACAAAGAACACACGGCCCGCAAGTCGATTGAATCGGCTAACTTACTTCAACCCGACGTAAGATGGCTGAGACCATCCACCAGAACTTGTCATTGGGGACATGAGAGAAGGTGTCAAGACAAGATCCGAACTCAACAAGAAGCAATGTTCACATGCTTCATCTCGCAGATAGAGCCCAAAGATGTGTCACAAGCATTGGATGACACACATTGGATTCAAGCTATGCAAAAGAAGAGTGAATCGAGTTTGAGAGAAATAAAGTATGGGAATTAGTACAAAGACCCATACATCAAAATGTTATTGGAACCAAATGGGTATTCGAAATAAGATGAACGAGGAAGGTTACGTGGGTAAGAAACAAAGCAAGACTGGTAGCCAAAGGATATTGCCAAGAAGAAGGAATAGATTTTGATGAAACATTTGCTCCTGTAGCAAGATTGGAAGCTATAAGGATGTTTCTTGCCTATCCGCTCACAAAAATTTCAATCGTATATCAAATGGATGTAAAAAGTGCATTCACGAATGGTTTATTGGAAGAAGAAGTGTATGTTGAACAACCTCCAGGATTTGAGCGAGAAGACTCTTGGAGACAAGGTATACAAACTCAAAAAGCCCTGTATGGATTGAAACAGGCACCCGAGCATGGTATGATACCTGTCACAATTCTAATCGAAAATGGATTCACTAAAGGAAAAGTAGATAGAACACTTTTTTAATTCAAGACAAGAAGAGTATCTTTGCTTGTTCAAATATATGCGGATGACATCATTTTTGGATCCACTAACAAAGAGCGTGTGAAAAATTCTCAAACCTCATGCAAAGTAAATTTGAAATGAGCATGATGGGAGAGCGACATTCTTCCTTGGACTTCAAGTGAAACAGTGAAGGATGGAACCTTCATAAGTCAAACAAAATACACCGAGGAGATTTAATGAAGAAATTTGGTATGGAGGAGAAGTCTTCCGTAAAAATACCAATGAACACATCGGTCAAAATGGACATGGATGCGGATGGCAAGCACAGATCAAACAAGATACCTGAGAGCACTTATTGGATTTGCTCTATCTCACGCTAGCTAAGCCGGACATCACCTTTCTTTGTAGGTGTATGTGCAAGATTTCAATCTGCTCCAAAAGAGAGCCATATGATTGCTGACTAAGAGAATATTGAGATACTTAAAAGGAAACCAGAAGTAGGGCTATGGTATCCAAAGGAAGGTGGATTCAAGCTAATTGGCTATTGGACTCACGACTATGCTTTGGATGCGAGTGGACAGAAAAAGTACTTGGCGCATGTCAAATGCTTGGAAACAGATTAATTTCCTGGTTTAGCAAGAAGCAAAACTCAATAGCCACTTCTACAAATGGTGAGAATACATATACATAGGCTGGCCATTGTTGCCCAAGTCTATGGATGAGGCAGACAAAGTGAGAGATTATGAAGTTGAAGAAAAGGAAATTCCAATCATGTGTGATAACACAAGTGCAATTGCAATCACTCAAAATCTGTGTTGCACTCAAGAACAAAACATATAGATGTCGATATCATTTCATAAGAGATCATGTTGAAAAGAAGGGCGTTATCTTGGAATATATCTCAACCGATAAGCAACTAAGTACGACATCTTCACAAAACCATTATGTGAGTCAAGATTTGAAGAACTCAAACATGAGTTGGGGCTAATTGAGCTAGCCGAGACACGGAAGAATCAAAGAAAAGAAATGGAACAGGAAAGAAGGTGAAAAAGAGAAAACAAAAATTAGCTCGAAAATCACCAGTATCGGAAAAGTCGGCTATACCAAGTCAGTCGGTGATAATGAGTCACTAAGAGAAATGTGAGAAGCGAGTTAAATCGCTAAGAGATAAGCTGAATAACTTATGAGCAAAGTGACAAAAACGCGATGTTTTTGACTTAGCGAGAATGTTTTAAGAGACACGTCAAGCATAATGATGATGTGTACGGACATAAAGTCGCACACCAAGCCTATGATTGGATATAAATCTGCCGCATTAAATACGAGACATGAATCGCTCAATATGCGTCGGCGAAATCCAAGCCGTTGATTTCGATCACGATTAAAAACCGTCTGCACGCCCTTTCATAAACCATATTTAAACCATTTTTCGCCTGCTTTCTCTCTCACACTTCTAAAAGCTTCAATCTCTCTCTCTCAAAAAGCAAAGGCAAATACTCTCGAAACCCTATCAACCTTCAAATCAAATTTGAACTTTTCCTTGAAATTATTCCGAGAAATGGCACCAACGTATAACTTTACCAAGTTGGGAAAACAAATCCACACCGGTTCGACCGTGGATTTCGACAGGAATGGTGAAGCAGGGGTCCGACGACACCCTGGTGAAGAAAATCGCGGAGAAGTTAGAAACGTCGGGATCAAAACCGCTTTCTAACACCGGAGTATCCTATGACCTATGTGGAGGAGGTCGCACAATTTCGTGAATGCTTTGAGATTCACGATGAAGGAATCAAGTCATCCATTCACGGAAGCGGTGACTATCGCGCGAGGATTTGGTGAATATTGCTCACTACCGCCAGAAGGAGCAAACCGAAATTAAGGAAGTGATGTAAACTTGGGTGACGCATGGAAAGAAATAGCCAAGTCCGGCGTTCTTTGACAAAATAATATACACAGCAAACAAGAGCTGGCGAAGGAGGATTATCACAAATTGTTGGATATTGTTGCCAAGTGTATCGACATCAAATTTGGCGCTTTGACCAATGTCAAAGGCAAAATTGATTGTGATGGCCGTGAATAATCGAAGAAAAGAAGATAAACTGGCTGAGTTTATCTACTGAAAGTTTTTCTGCCCGTAACGCGTGGGAACAAGTCCTTCAAAGAAGATGGGTCATTTGGAGGATCCTGGGATATGGCCTAGTGATTGGCGGCTATTGGAGGTGAAAGGAGTACCTCTTAGACATGGGAAGGCCTTCCATGTTAACAAGAGGATGTTGAGCTAATCTCTCGGTGCTGAAGCGTCGCCAAGAGAGGCGACACATGAGGGGGAATCGGTGACCAAGACACAAGCGGTGATTCCTCTCCAACCAAGAAGAAAGTTGCCCCTACTTGTTGCCAGAAGTCTGTTGCCCCTGCAAAGAAAGAAAACCAAACATGCTCCGCCCCTGCCAGAGTCACTCCTGCCCTGCAGAGAGTCACTGCCCAGCGGCCGTGTCACCGCCCCTGCGCAGCGGTCGAGAAGGACTCACAAATTCCTCTCGATCGTCAAAAAGGAGGAGAAGCTGACAAGCCTAGACGGCCAGCTCCTCGTAAACAAACACAAGCATTAGCCCCCCCGCCAAGACTCGAGAGGACACCGTCTCGAACGAGAAATCCCTCGGTACAAACTAAGAGAAGAAGACTTGTAAAGCAATCCGAGCAGGAGAAACCACCAGTCGCCTACTCGGCTGCCTAGCACAACTGGGAGACTTGGAGAAGTAGAGTCTCGGATGTAATTGATGAAGCTTGACCAAGTCTCTTGAAGGTGATCGGCAGAGGCAACTCGAAGACACTGTTTGTAGGCGGCTCATACGGTGAAGACAAGAAGAACCAAGCAAGATAGTGATGTAATGATCCTATCTCCACCTTACCCGACATCCAAAATCGCTGCGTGAGTGGAGAAAATGGAAGAGCTGAGCAAGTCGAGGAACGATTCAACGGCTGAATTCATAGAAGAAGAAGAGGAACTACTAAATTTCCTTGGATTATCTTGTGCTCCCGGCTCTAGATGAAGACAACTGCATGGATATTCTCAGATCTACAAGGACAAGGAGGAGAGAAAAGCAAGTCAAAGCGAAGCACGCGAGAAGCGCAAGCATCCGCCCTATCTCAGGCACCACAGAACACTTCCATCCTCTCCTTGATGTCTTCTCACGAAAGTGATGAGGAATGCGAGAAATGCCGCCCACGGAAGAATTGCAAATCGGAAGCATTGCACGAATCAAGAATCCTTCACGAGCAAAAGATCGATGGAGGACCAGGAGAGTCCTCGAACACACTGAAATCGATCCAATGGGAGTGGTTCAGCAAATAGCCACCGATGTTCTTTGCTACCACTTCCCGGCTAACTCGGAAGAAGCGATAAGGGAGATGGCGATGGCTGGGCTAGTGGGGACCCGGTCGAGCCAACCCTATCAAGGTGTCTACCACCTGCCCGGCTGAACCATCAATTGCAAGCCGGGAGTTTGGAGACAGTGACCCCACTCCAAGTCACTCGGTGGTGCTCCGGTGAGGGGAAACTCCCTCCGGCTGCGGCAAGGTCGGAGGATGTTGCCAGATGACTCCACAAAGAATGTAGGAGGCGAAGCAAAGAACACTCAAACACAAGAAGAACGACAAGTTGCCATCATCGAAGCTCGGGCGATTGAGACTGTCTCCAGGAGGTGCCAAGCGCTCGAAGGCTAATGACGCTCATGCGATGCGGTCGAGGCACGAGGAAGAACAGCCCGGGAGTTAACATCGGGCGATGAAAGTGCAATCCATGGGGTTGAGACTCAATGGATGCCACTGCCGAAGACCTAAGACAAGACGGTGACACGTCGAAAAGGAGGACCAAGGCCTCGCGGCAGTAGAGAGGCTGGAGAAATGAAGGCCACGGGAGGTTGAGACTTAGGGTAAAGGAAGTAGAGAACATCCCTCCGCAACCATCGATCCATCCGAAAAAGGAGATCGGCGCACTTCATGATTCCCGGAGGACAACCCGATGTCACCTTTGCGGGATCGGGCGCGAAAAGAAGTCGACCCGAGTCAACCCCTGACAAATCCAAAAAGACTTCAGTGCGGATGTTCCAGGCCACGAGCAAGTCGATCCCGGTACTGCGTCGGACCTTTAATTTTGATGATGAGCCACCAATGGAAATCTCATCATCGTCCCAGATGACGCTCCGATAAAGGCCGAGGACGATCTACTCAAAAGGAGAAATCGGTGAGACCAACGAAGCACATTAAGACATGTTGAGGCTCGACCAAGCCGAATCTCTTGCACCTGAAAACCCAATTGAACCGACCAACGCTCGGCTCCTCAAGCTACGAACTGGATCGATTCCCGAAAAAGAACTTCACGCCCACATTTATCATCGAACAAATCCCGGATGGCGGTGATGAATCCTTGTGGAATCTTTCCCTTTCTCTTTGGAGATGCGAGAACTCCACGAAGAGTCGAGAAAATGAGCAAGCACGCTATCACTGGACCGGCTCTGTTTTTTCACTCGAGGCACCATTGTTCGTACCCGATTTCGATTTCGGACTGTATGGCCATCACCGCAATGAAGAATCACCAAGTACGATGGAAGTGTTCAAGGCACTCTTTCAAGTTGAAAGATGGAGCAAGATCGCCTCCTCGATATCTACCGACAACAGATGCCAATCCAACATCTGATGAGAGGCATCGCTACCAGGATGGAATGGTGGCACAAAGAAGAATCAATGCGTGTGGAATAGGTGAGATATTTCAGACAATTATTCAACAAGTGCTTTGGTGTGGAGAGTCGAAAATGTTGATGCACGAAGTCGCTGGAACAATACTGGAACATACGCACGAAGCTCACACTGCCGAGATCAAGCTGCTGCGTGAGCAAAAATACAAATGATATCTGAGATGAAACTGATTTCGGCAGAATCCAACGCTACTCGGTCTGAATTCCGTGCAGCATACAACGCAGCAGACGGAAGCAAAATTCAACCATCAGGAGACTCGACTTCATAGCACCCAGCATGTTCCTGGGGTTCTCTGTATCCTTTGATGATGCCAAAAAGGGGAAGAAGAATACCTTA